>VXAZ01004027.1:331494-511286 GCA_013399875.1 Gymnorhina tibicen
CCCCAAAAAAAAAAAAAAAAAAAAAAAAAAAAAAAAAGGAATAGAATCTGTTCCAGAGCTTCCAACTAAAATTCTGTCCAATTGACTGCAATAAGGCGTTAGCGAGCATGAACCCAAAAGCACTGGTACACATGAAAACTTAGATATCAAGCTTTGTCCTCTTCAGTAAACCTATAAAAATTATAATACATGTGGTTTTGTCACTGCCATCTCTCAACAATTTGAAGTGTTTATTATATACCAGATGTCATGTGAAGGATTTGGGTTTCAAAGTGACATGAGAGACTTTGGAACAGCGTGAATTCTAGGACAACATATTGTGTGTGTCTATCTCTATCTGTCATGGTAATGATAAGAAAGGGCAGGAATGCAGAGGCACTTGCTCCTCTCCAAATATAATCACCATACTCAGAAATTCCTAAATAACAGCCTCGACTCACTTGTTGGGGTGAGCAGAAATGGTAATCCTTGACTGGCCTAAATTAGCTCGAGACCACCACATAGGAAACCTGTCAAGGAGGAAGCTGACAGCTCCAGACAGCGAGGCTGGGTGTCTCATCTTACATATTCATCACCCGAGGTACCGCTCGACATCCCAGGCAACAACTGCGCGCAAGGACGGCAGCGTGCGGCGGAGCCTGGTGCTCGCGGGAGGTGAGGAACCCTGGGCGCTCGCTGAGTGAGGAGGGGGATGTTCAGAGAAGGACAGATGGTGTGAAATTAGGAAATTAAGGAACCCCATGAGCAGACGCAGTAAATACTTGAGAGATTTTTAAGGAAATCCAGGTGCATTTTTTAATTTGCACAAGTTAATACTTTCAGAGGGTAAGGATACCATAAAATAAATGAGTGCACACTGCTTGGGGTCTCCCTCTTGGAAAATGACAAAGATCAAAGACTCCCTGCCTATTTTCTCTCTGAAAAATTGAAAATTAATTGCCTGAATTCACATACCAGTTTATTCAACTCCTGCCTTTTCCAGTCCTACAATTTGCATTGACTGACAGATACTTTTAAAATGCTAACATAAATAGATGGCCTAATACTCCATGTCAGGGTATATTTTAATTGGTAAAAAGCAATCATCATCTTTGTTGCAGTAGGGTCATTTTCTGAATGTCAGATATCAAATTAACACAAAAGGATAAGGTCCCTATCAAAACAGTTGTGTATGCACAGCCAGCAAGACACAAGGTAGAGAATAAAATCCATCAGACTGAAGAGCAAACTCAAGTCATAACAAGGACAATGGCATCCAGTGTTCTTTATCTGTGTTAAAATTTAAAAAAAAAGAAGAAAAAGAAAGATAAAAGGCTGGGATTAAATCTATAACACTGAGATTGTAACACATATACTGTAGGTATACAGATGTTCACAACTCCACCTATGCTGCCAAAGCTCAGCGTTTGACAGTAACCCCTAATTAGTCATAGCTGTGGCTGTCAACAGTAGAGGCAAACTCAAACAACTCTGGGTGGTGTCTAGGTTGCCTGCCCACGCCTCACACAACTGATCTCAATTAGTCACCCACCTGTATTACAACACACAATGTTTTATTATGTTATCTAAAGCTGAGTGCAAAATATGAAGCCTTGGGATGTTGCTGTTTATTGCTTTCAAACAATTAAAAAATGGCCTGTGCAAAAGCTGTGCCTACCTATTCTCTAGCTGCCCTGTGATTAGTTAATTAAGTTTCATGAATATGCAAATTCTAAATATTGCAGTGGATTCTTTCACTTTCCTTTCAGTTCAGTGCTGCACTAATAGACCTGGGTTGCCGTAAGGAAACCTCTGTGGTTTTGGATGACAAATAATATCTATATAGCACTTATCAAGGGGATGCGGTTTGTGCCAGTCAGCATCCTGCCTTCATTACCATCCTTCACAGCTTACCTGCAGCAAAGTCATGTCTAGGGCTCCAGACCAGAGTCCAACATTCCTGTGAAAACTAGAATTGTCTGAGGGAGCTGTGACCCCTGCTTTGTGGTACAAAATCTAGTAACTCCCTCAGACCATGATTCAAAGCTTCAGAGTCAGAAATCCCGTACTCTCTTTCCAGGAGTACTCCCTTTAACAGCTCCACTGCCAGAAGTTACAGAAGGTGTCCTGGAGCCCAAGGGTTAAAACACTGGATATTCTTGTTAGCCATAAATATCCAATCAGTTGAAAGCCTCTCTGCCAGTGTGTGAATAATGGATTTTTGCTCAGCACAAGAACTTAAAGGAAAAAAGAGACCAATGCTTCAAGGTGACCTTAAGCCTTTTTTTTTATCTCTTGGCTTATTTTAAAAAATTTTATATAGCCCTAAATTCAACTGATTAGCCTTGAAGAATTCTATGCAAGCACACCTTCAAAACAGAACCAAAATGTTTCCTTTCGAAAGTTTTGAAACCAGCTATTGTTATTCTCCTCCTTTTTTTCTTGTAGCTGAAGCAATATGTTTAGATTGGCCTGAGTTTGAGCCAACGAACTGTTCTCAGTGAATTTACTCTTCAAAATCTGTTTTGCCTATGTCTAATCCTAAAAGATTCTCAATTCCATGATATTTAATCTTCCAAGTTCATGAGGTAACTATAAGGGGTTTCTTTTTCTGTTTCAGCAAAATCAGCTTCTCAAAGTTCCCACTACCTACAAAACATTTTTTTTCTTTTTGTCTGTCTATCAGATCAACTTCTCTTTATTCTGTTCCACTTAGGGCAGAGTGAACATTGCTGCCAGGAGACAAGATCATTAAACAAATTACAGTGATGTGTATAGATTATACCCATGTACATGGTCTTGTTTAAAAAAATAATAATAGTAACAGATAATCCTGAGAAATGGAGAGTGTAATTTCTGACCAATTTCAAAATGCCATCTTTATCAAAATTCTACCTACAGCTACTGAAATCAATATATGGATGTTGCTGTAAAATTAATGAGCTTTTCAATAGCCTGTTCTGAGGGGTTTTTTTAAATTGCAAATCATCTCTAATTTTTCTTTCCTAAATTGTATAGACACACGCAATGGTTGACTAATGCTGCACCATAGCACAAGAAAAATCTACAGGAGGATTTGTTCCCTGTAATGATCTCCACCAGGCATACATGCTTTTTTCTCCGCACAGATAGACATCAAAATTAAGTACATTGGCTTAATTCAGTTGCCATTGTAAGCTCAAATGGGATACAAAGTGAAATCAATATTAGTGAAATAGATCAGACTAGAATTGGAAAGTAATATAATTAGGTTGGCTTTGCTATACTTTGTAATGCTTATCTGTAGTATTTTGCCAAATAGAATATGGGTATCTATTTTCTGAAACCATAGGAGGTTTTCAATGCTGCATTGTCCTTATTTATTTCACTTTGAGCAAGCACTTCAGAAAGACCTGTCTGTCCATCTCTGAGGGATTTAGGGCTGACGTATCTCCCTAAGTGATCTGAATTTTGTGCGTACAAGGGAGAGCTACTTCTTAAGCAAAAGCATTAAGAGTTGTTTTAACAGCACAACACAGAGAAAGCTTTATGTGTTCTGTTCACAGGAAATGTGCTCTTTACCTCTGAGTACAAAGCATTTCACTGTGCTACAGTCTCAGAGCACAGAAATTAAAAACACGGGATTTTGCACCTCTACTTCTCAGACTTCACTCCAGCCCCATCAAAACTTCCTCCATCAGCTGGGCAGCTTTACTGTGCATCCCTGAGACGGGGATGCAGAGCAGGATAACATCTCTCCAGGGCTCTCAGGAGATTAGGCAGCCCTCCTGCATGGTTTGCTCCATTCTTCTTGGGCTGAGCTGAGGTGCAGGGCCGAGTCTCAGCTCCTGCACGGAAGTTGTCTCCAATTTAAAAAGTCATTTCTGAACAATCAAATGAAAGCCATGGGTTCCTTCCACATCTCTGATGCACAAATCTTCCCCCAAAGAAAGGTGAATTATTCCCGAAACCCAAAGTATTTCAAGGATGACTAAAGACACTTCATAAGTTAATTAGCATGGAACAGCAAATATTTAGTGGAGGAAAAATTCTTTCTAAAGATGATATTAAGAGGCTACATAAACTGTGGCTATACACACTTCTTGATTAATAGAAAAATATATTAAAGGTTTTAATAGAAAGAAACTCAAAGAATATTCAGATTTGGTCCAAACACGGAGTTTGATGGTCTTCTGTCCAAACAAAAGACCTGCTGGATATGCAATGAGAGCTTTATCTTACCAAGACTGAGGCATGTCACGTCAGGACACAACTCCTGTAACACGGTAGAGGAACATACCACCCTTAGGTCATACCAGCAGTGAATTCCCACTATTCTCACATGTCTTGCCCAAGGTTCCACATGAGACTGAGATTAAATGTAGCCTCACAAAGACATTGAGCTAGTTAGTCATGGAGGAGACTTCTTCTCGTGAAGAGGTGGCTGAGGAAGGAAGCATTCCTGCTTTCCCCACTTCTGAGATTGATGATGAAGCCCCAAGCTTTTTAGTCAAAATTCGCTTTCATGAATTCAGCATTCACTTCCTTGAATCCTGGGATTTTGTCTTCTCACTAGCTTGCTAATGGCAAAAATAGTTTTTTTTTTTAAATCCTTATCATTAACAGATGGAGAAAGAGGAAAGGTTACTTTCTGGGCCCCTCTGTCTTCAAAGCTAGCTTTGACTATTTCATCTCTCTGGACCGTAACTTGTGATCTCAGAACTGGGTTTAATGACAGAGCACAAAGTACGGAGGCATGTAAGAGCCAGGATAAAACCAAATACATCCAGTATTCCCAAGGAATGGGAAAGCGAAGCAGGTTTCACACAAGGCATAAAACCACTGCAAAACAGATTAGACGAAGCTCTCAAAAGGCTGGAATTTGTGGCTAATAACCTGATGCAGAAAAATCCGGAACCATAAAAGCAAATCTGGCAGCAAACGACAAAGCCTGTTTTCCCTGTCCCTAACTCAGCCCTGGAGTGGCAAGTAGGGGAAGCAGCACAGCAGCAATAACCAGCAGTTAAGGAAGGGCAGTACTGCAGGGACACCGGTGCCATCGCAAGGACAAAAGGACCAGGAGGAATGGGGAAATTAGTATCTGAAAATAAAATAAAGGAAATCACTTGTAATCAGATTTTTATCTCATTTAGGACTGCCTGTTCATTTTTCTACTTTGCAACCCACTTTCACAGGTAAAATAAGCCAGAAATCAAAATTAGAGTAATGCCTCACAGATTTATCATAATTCTAATGTTCCCGTCTGATTGAGAGGATGCCACAAATTTCAGTGTATGTCAAGGATCTCATTTGTAGAGATAGATCATAGACTATGAGGGAAAATAAGATTTCCTCCTTTTGAAGTGAAGTAAATTAAATAGAGTAAATCAGATCAAGTATAGCATCAATAAAATATATACTCTCATATTTTAATCACTGGTAAACAGGGTCATGTGCAGAATATGTCACACCTGTCATACATCCTACCATCCTAACAGAGATCTGTGTTGTATAACAACTCCTCAGCTTTGCTTTAGTGACATGCAGCTTTTGCTTTTAGGTGACATGAAGCAAATGCTGAAGGTTCTACCATCTTTCAAGTCAACTTAAATGAGTGTCTACACAGATGCGACTCAGGTGAGTAAAGAGGGGTGATTTGGTTGCTATCAACAACAACATATATTTCATTGGAGGTGACTTGACCAGCTTTAGTTGAATTTCCTTCTAGATCACAAAAAAACCCACCAACTAAAATTTCACTGGAATAGAGAGTTCTTAAAAGATTTTTAAAAATTCTCATAAAGCCAGTCAATTGAAGTATCAACAAGAGAACAAATTCACAAAACACGATTCATCACAGTATATATATTCACTGTGTAGAAGTGTAAAAGTATTAAGCTAAACAACACCATTTAATACTTATAGCCTTATTTTAAAAAGAAAGGGTTGAAAACATTAACACCAAAATTGTATTAAACACCAAAATATTAATATTTGCAAATGTAGCTTATGTAATGAGAAAAAATATTTGAACTGCTGTTGTTTGATTATTTTTAAAATATTGCATGCCATGAGAGAAAAAGAAACATAGAACTGTCTGCCCAGGCCCAAGATGGCAAATCAGCTCACGAAAAACTCATGCTTGTTATTCGTTTGAAAGTTTTTTCCATTTCTCTTCACACTAAGAGCCAGTCTAGACTCAAGAAACTATCCTGATGAGGCAATTTCTCCCAAAACCCAAAAGAAATGCCTTAAAAAGCATTTTGATTATGTTACTGAGCAAGAGCCTTGGAACATACCCTCAGCCTCTTTCTGGCTGCAAGCAGGAAAGTACAACTTCACTAAGGAGAATGGTTTATAAACATGGAAATAATCTCATTCTACTCCATCATAAAAGGGTAAAAGGCTTTCCTTCCCCTTGCTACTCTATTCAGCAGACTGATCCAGAACCACACTATTTTGATAGTTAGAGACCACACTCCACCCTAAAAATGTTCATCTTCCTTCCAGGTGCTGTGTCCTGATGTAGATCTGTAGCACAGATCTACTAACCCAGATTCCTGTTGGCAGGCTAAATAATGCTCCTTCAGTAAAATAAATGTTTTTCCCACTTTGGACAACCTAGGGGCCCTTCCCAACAGCTGCTCCTGGTTGAGTTTATTTTCTTTATCCCTGTTTTTATTCTCAAAATCATTTTCCCCAACATGTCCCCAAATGGCATTGTATTGAATGTCACAGCAAAAAATATTGCATCGCTTTCATCTAGAAACTGTCTGTTTAGGCAAGAAATACCATTATGTTAGTCTGGTAAAAATCTGTCTTTGATAAACCAATGATAGATTTTATTCCATTTCCTGTTTAGCTTCAGGTATTCAAATATTTTTGCCTTCAATCTATCTACTATAGTATGGTATAAAATGTCACCATTTCTTCAGGTTATGTACCAAATTTGGTATTCATCTTCTCACTGTTAGATGTCTTCAACAAAAATCTTTGCTGTCAAAATCTCCAATTTATGAAGCTATCTCTTTCAAGGGTGAGGTGGAGATTATCTGGGTCCTCAGACTTGAGCATATGGAGCACCTGCAGCTGCCTTCAACACACATAACATTTCCACTTTGGGAACACTTGTCTCTGAGTCCATGGTCAGTACTGTCATCCTGCCTGAAATAATAATGTCAAGTACACATTTAATTCCAAGATCATCTCTAAATATTTTCTCTCTAACACTCCCACTGCCTAGGTGCCTGCTTTACCTACACTTAATGTCCTCTGTGAGTTAGAAGTTACCAGCTCTTGTTCCATAAATGTAGAGAGCTTCCTTTCTTATTACAAAGGTGCCTAGAAGACCAGACCTCACACTTTTCTAGTGTTAAGGAATACAGTTGTGATATGTCACACTAACCCAGTTTCAGACCATTTAATGTATCAGGGTTCTTTTGAGGCTATAAGGTAGCTCTGGCATCAAGTTTGTCATGTAGTATTTTAATCTAACAGCCAAAACAAATGGCTCAGTCTGTCTTTTGTACTAATTACTATTTTTCAATAAACTTGCCTTACACAGAAGCTCTATCTGAGGTACAACAAAAGAGCAGTTTAAACTACATATTTGCACACTACGATTTCTTTATCACGGTAACATCCTATTCCAATTCCTATGTGAAAGATCATTAATAACTATTGTTTATTGTTGGATCCGAACTGCAAAAAGGATTTCCCAATGAAAAAAAAGATTATTAAAGAATGAATATGAATATAAACATGAATAAAAATAAATCTTCAAAAGTAGTGAAAGTCAGACATTGATTTCTGTCTGCTTATTATGCAAACCCAACCGGCCTTGAAGATAGTAACTACTGGGAGAAAAAAATCATGAACGAAATTTGAAGGAATCTTAGCTCAGCAAAAAATCAATGTTTCAACCCCTGAGTATTGTTGTGTTTTTATAGCTCTTACACGACCAGAACATGAGGGCACTGATCATACCCGAAAGTGAAGCCGTTCTTTGTAATTATATTTAGTCAGAGCAGCTACCTTTAAATCCTCCCCTTTGAAATTCTTTTCCATATGACAGTAGTGAAAAATAATGTGCGGCAATGTGCATTAATCATGTATGCACAAGCCTGAGTAAAAAATCAGAGACCCATTGAGTGAAACCTTGTGCAAACGTACTGAAAGACAGGTGACGGAATCACAGCATTTTAGGAATCAGTGTGTGGTCTGCGTTTGATTTAACCTGGATCAGGCTGCTAAGGATTACACTCATTCCAGACCAAAACGTAAGAAGTCATTACAAGATAAAGTCAGGATGCAAAAAAGGCAAAAAGGGTGATGATAACAGTCCCATGAGCATTGGAATTAATGATGCTTTATTTTCAATTCATTTGTTCCTCACGACTGACTGATTTATTTGGGTTCTTTAAAATTAATTTAACTGAAGTAACAATATGAGATCCCCATGACTTCCATTTTACCACCAGAAGTTTATTTTTATTTAAATTCCCCCTTGGGCAAGAGGTGGTTTGAGCTGCAGTCTGCCCCAAGCTACACATACACTCCCTGAGCAGGAGTCTGAGCACTGTGTGCCTCCCAAGTGGTCAGCTGGAAACCAGCAATTAAGGAGTGGAAACCACTGACCAAATGATTTGGTCGGTGCAGGATGAACTAATGATTTTGGAGGTCAAAAAGTTGTACTTGATTTTCATTAGAATTCAGTACTTTGCAGCTTCCTATCATTCTTTGGTATTTTGTTGAAATAATACAACAGGTTCAAACATTTATGAGAGAATTGGGGAACATGCATTTATATTAACGGGGTGATTTCCCACACCTTGTTTCCACAGTTGAACTGAATAAACATTGGTTTACTTGCCTCAAGTGGCCAAACAAATTTTTAGAGAAATACCTACTCACTGGACTGCGCAGCCTTACTCTAGCTGCTTTGCACATTAAAAAATCCCAGGAAAATTTGTGAACATGGAAACAAGAGCAATAAAAAATACTAATAACACCTGTGCCACCTCATTATGATTTTGCATTAATGTCACTCAGAAACACCTTAGCAGGAAGCCACTTAAAGAATGCTTAATCTGAATCAAGATACAAGTATCCTGAAGGAAAGGATTGGACTTTTTAACTCTCCTGCACAGCATACAAGCTGAGGCTCAGCACCATTTTAGATGCAAGTCTCACAAAAATTAAGTGTAAATAAGACATATTTCTGAGTATATAATGTGCACATTGAAAACTGTCTAAAGATACCAACTGTACAGAGTATGAGTAATACACTGACAAGCTTGTGAAAGAGTGATGTTCTTTGAGCTCATCATTGCATACTTGAATAGGGTATGAATATTTTATATTCATGCTAACTGTCATAAAGCAAGTTGTGCTGTTTGTACTAGAAAGGTGTTCACATAGCAGTACTATTCATGTTTACAGTTATCCTGCAAATGTCAGCAAAATGTTTCCGTCTTGCAAGCATCCCCCTCTCCCTCCCTCACTCTTTTTAATTCATACATAAAGTTATTCAAAAGGACCACACAGCAGCAGGTTGAAAAAAGATAAAACAGGTTTCTGGGTATCCAGCCTAGGGAGGAGACAAACAGAACCTTATAATCCAATAATCCAACACCCACAGCACACAGCAAGTTACCTACCACAAACAACTGCAAGAAAAGGCCCTTGCTAGATGTGGATTAGAGATGGGGCAGGAGGGATGGAGGATAAACAACACGTATATCCAGACAGAGTCCATCAGAATCTGCAGAAACTAAAAGGCAATGTGAAAATTACCCCAAGAGAAAGCAGTCCTATTAACTTTAATCCCAAATGATCACAGCACTATTTGATAAAAACATCTACAGGAGCTGACACATCAAGATTGCTAATGTTCTTTCTTCAGCAACTCTCTTATCACTTGCTATCAAGAGAAAAAACAGAGGATTCAAAAGCAAGTAGTGTTCAACTATACGTTAGCTTCTATAAATTAGCAGGTACTTAATTTATAAATGCTAAAGGTTTTCCCTGAAGAGCACCGAAAACTTAAAACTAAGAGCTTGGTACTTCCATGGTTTGCTTTCAGGGCAAGCTGAAGCCTCTCAAGGAATATCCGGATCTTTAAGACATCCCCCAAGTACTGGAGGGCTCCTGGTAAAAAGGCAAACCTGAGCCTGTTGTCCTCCCATCAGCTCATTTGGCCTTAGGGGCAGGACAGAGGATTTTCTAGTTCTTGCAGTGAATCATCTGGTAACAGCCTGTGCAGGACCACTCTTTGCACAAAGATCACATCATGGTAACCCAAACACTCAGAGGATAGTTTTTAGGAGAAACTGCTCCATAGATTTGCCACTAATGGGCTTCCCTTGCCAGTCTAAGGGACCAATAACACTCCCACATCCAGGTTTTCACATCACAGAATGGCTCTACACACTGCAAGCTTGCATGTGCCTATCCATGATCACTGGAGTCTCCTTACATTTGCTGCATTTGGGATCTCCAAACAAGTATTTTGAGGATTTGTTTCTCTAGGACCACATCTGGACAGAGTGTGACTTACACAGACAAAACAAAACTGATAATAATTCTCCTGGTCCTGAGCAAGCATAAAAGCATATGATGTAAAGTGCACCAGCCTTTCAAATCCTACAAAAAGGCTGTGGCTGGGCTCCTGCTAACATCTGCATAGAAATCAGCCTCTAGTCTTCTGATGTAATCATCACTTAACGTTTCAGAGGTAGCGCTGAAGACCTGCATTCTGGAATATTTCTTTGAACTTAATTCATAATGACTGATATTTTTAAACCATGCTACTGCAGAAGAAAGGTATAACGGTTCAGAAGAGGTCAAGACACCAGAGAAAGGAAGAACTATCAGATCCTGGTGACAGTATGGTTTGCAGTGAAATATGAAAAGCTAAATTTAGCCCCTGTATTGATGGCAGATTATTGAGGGTTTTCTTACTTGTACATTCCTATATATAGTGACATGTACTACTAAGGCTTACTCTCAGTGCTCAGATTTATTTTACTCCCCCTAAAAGAAAAAAAAATATAAAGAATTTTTCCCTTTATTCTTCAAATATTTGCTCATACAGTATAAGAACAAGTCAAGTTATTTCAAACATATAGCATTTTGAACTACACCGTCAGACTTCTCTATCCCTCTCATCATGCCACGTATATGAAAGAAGAGGATGTTACAGTGAATTTACTCACTTACAGTGAATTTACACAGGTGTTCTGTCCATAAGAACTACTCTCTGAGTTGGCGTTCCTTTGGAACAAGATGTTCACAAATGATTAAAAAAGAATAATGATTTTTTTTTTTAAGGGCTGTACAATTGGAAAACTGTAAGGGTTACCACCAGTTTTAGTAGAAGAATTCCTTTTCACTAAAATATTGGCATAATAAGCCTTTTTTTTTTCTTAATCCTGTGACACGTTACCAAGATGCTGCTGCATCTGTACTGCAATTCATGCTCACTGTATCGCTTACAGACCAGCTCAGCAAAGTAAAACCTTAAGGAATCACACAACACTTTCTCTCTTTGCTCTCCTTCTCTTCCTCTCTGTGGTATTCCCTGTAGTATTTTGAGAAACACAAACAGATCATTCCTGCCAAGATTACTAAGACAGTAAAGTTATCTAGGAGACCCAGTGGCTTCTTTTTTCTTCCTCCTGTGGTCTCTGCATTAATTAAAAGTGTGGGCCATAGTCTGAGATCCCCTTATAATGCTACAAGTTGTTACATCTCCATTTATGCAAGAGCTATCCGTAATTTCTGCAAGTTATTGAGATGCAGCTGAATGTAATGCAGTCTTGTCAAGATAAGGTAAGCCTTGGCACTACTTCTGTGGGATCAGTGATAAGTCCCTGATGTAGAGTATCAGAGGCTGCCAATGAGTCACAAGACCTTTGAGTTCCACCAGAAAAGTTGGGCGTGCACCCAAAAGGGCTTCTAGATTACAAGTCTATAATGTGCTTCTTTCATGCTGATACACATAAACTTCTTTCATGTCAACACGCATGAGCTTTTTTTTAAAATAATTATCCAAAGAGGTTGGTGAATCTGTGTCTCACTCAGCCTTCACTGGCCTACAGACTTGGATTCCTTCCCTGCATCCAGAAAAGTACTAAAAAAGGAACAGAAATAATGAGAAATAACTACCTCCCAGGTATCACAGTGCAGAGCCTGCAGATTTACAGGGCTCAGAAGAAACAGGCTGGTACCACGCTCCCCACTGACTCCACAACAAATAGGTCAGACCATGGCACATCCTCCATTCCTCTTTGCACAGGCTCCCAAAAGTCAACAAGCGACTCTATTTTCAGGGATAACAAACCATATACTGTCCTCAAACACACACAGGAACTTGTAACAAGCCATGAATCTATAGGACTTTCTAGTGAGATACTTTATAAGGGAGGAGGGAAGCAGAGAGGGCCTCTTTGACTGGTACCAGTTACACACGTCTCCAAGTCACAATAATATACCACTAATATTATCCAGAGGGAGTCCCTTTGGCTCTATTCTTAGCTGGTGTTTCTAACCCTCCTTTACAGAAGGATACTGAATAAATGAGGTATTTCTGTGACCTACAGCAAGCCCGCACACAACTGTTTGTATTATATATGGTTTCATTTTGCTCCCTGGCACTGCTCTTTGGTGGCTGTTACAGCCCATAAAGCCATCTGTTAGGAACACTCAGTCATAAAATTATTAATGCCTATAGTCTAAAACCAGCCCTAAGTAAATAAACAGTACCAGAAGGCCCAGTGCAAAATTCTGGGATGTTAAATACACAGAACCATAAATCTTCTTAATAGTTATACATGCTATTATGTATTCACTTGAAATTCTAACACACAGAAAGACCAGAGAAGTTGCTTCTAAGACAGTGTACTGCAGATTAGCCTCAGAGTGTAAGCCTGCATGAAAAATTCTGGGAAACGACTGTGAATCCTTGTGACATTTAAAGCTAATAATAGAGAATTATGCAATTAGGAAAGAAAGTTCCTAACAAAGAAGCTCAGGGCACACATAATCCTCAACATTCAAAATGCAGAGAACAAAGGAAGAACGTCCCAAGTTTGAATCATTCCAATTCTAAAGTGGATACAGGAAATGTATTTGTATGGGGTACGTGGCACTTGCTAGCATGAAGAAAATATTAAGAAATTAAGGACAGATGGATCTTTAGCACTGCAATGGCAAAAAGTAAAAGAGTAAAAGACGCAGGACAGCCACCTTAGTCACTTGACACTGGCTCCTACTTTATAATAAAAGATGTAACCTCTTCACCCTCCATCATGCTCCCTTGGACTGGGCTGGCCAAGAGGTCTCCAGGAGGCTGGCATGGAGCCTGACCTCTCAAGTCTTGCATACAGGAGGCAAGACAGACAGTCAGCCCCACTTCCCACCCCTCCTGGCAGCCTGGGCCATATTCCATGTGTGCCCAGCACAGAAGAGCAGCCTGTCCCCTCAGTCTGGTAGCCACAGATATCAAGAAATGACGTCAGCTGGAGTTCCCAGGATCTCAGCATCTGTGCAGCAGGAGAGAAGCTGCAGTGCTGCTTGCTTTAAGCATATTTTCAGAAAATGTCTGGTCTCAGTGAGGTTCATCAGTTTCCTAGCTGCAGTTTAGCATCAACAGGAACAAGTCCAAGTGTTTGCAGGCTGCGTATATGAAGGAGGATCTGGCTTAGAAATGCCAGACCTGCAAAGACAACCAAGGCCTGGCTAAAGATGCACAAATACTCACTGCCTGGAAACCAGCTGGCCCCCAGGGAATCTGGTACAGCCAACAGTCAATCAGTGCATGGTATAATACCACCCCTACAGAAGATGGACTCACTCTAAAGAACTCACCAATCTTAAGCCCTCACCCCAACACAATCACCACCTCAGGAGTTTACTGGAACATATGGCAGCATTGCTCAGTTTAGCTGGCTTGATACCAGAAACCAAGCAAGAAGTTACTTTATATTTTATTCTCTTAAATAAGGGTTTCAAAACCTTCAAATCTAAGAATGTCAGTGCACTGGAAACAGGAAGCTTTTGTTCCAAACTGTTCATGTATTCAGCTACAGTTTAAAACTGCAGTGCTCTTTCCACCTCATCTTGCTTGGTTTGTATCCACAACTTGTGCACCTTTCACTTTTTAACCTAAGGTTTTTCTTCTTAATCACAGAGGCAAGAAATTGGGTTATGAGAGTCACAGACACAGGGGTCTTTATTTACAGGATGTTGCACATCTGGGTTTTCTCTCAAACTGCCAACTTCGATAAACTGGCTTGTGGTTTTTACCATGAACCACATTTTACCTTTGTTTATCAAGGTTCTTTGAGACCTCGAATATCCTGCAAATATGTTTTATATATGTCAGAGCTCTGTAAACTAGGAATTGGAGGGAAAAACCCACACTGGACCTAGTAATGCAGAAAGTTACATATGTGTGTTGGTTTGAAAACAAACCAGTGGGAGATCACAAGTCAGGATCTAAATTAATGGGAAAATAAAATTAGAAACAAATGAAATAATATAAGGAGAAGCACTGACAAAGTCAGATACAACCTGACACCCTGTTAGAGTGGTGGTAGCAGTCCAGATGAAGTAGCTCAGTTGGAGTGATGATCCTACGGAAGGTCTCCAGATGAAAGTCCAGTGGTAGCTTTGTCCGCTGGTAATTCAGTAGACAGGGCTAAATTAGGCAGTTCTGAGGGCAAGTTATATCCAGGTGGGAATGCTTGGCTCCTCCCTCCTGGGTGGAGCATCTCACAGTAGAATGAGATAAGTCCATGAGTCATGTGGGGGTTTCTTGATGGCCCATTGTCTGTTATCAGGGGTGGGTCATTAGCAGGCGATAACAGCTAATGGCCCACAGCTGGTGGTAATAGAATACTTGAATACATCTATATTTTAACCTAGGACAATATGAAAATGGAAATGGATTTAAAAAATTATAAATCACCCACCACATACAGGCTGGGATGGCAGTTCAATCTCCAAATTAAGATTTATAAAATCTGAGTTCTGTTTCTAGCTCAATGCAAATTTCCATTGCAACTTTTGATAAATGATTTGATTTCTCTGTGTTCATGTCTGCCAAACAAAAATTAAGCCCTTTTTTTATCTATCCTGTCTATTTACAAATTAAGATTTTGTGGAAAGGAAGCTGAGAAATGACAACAGTAGTGGAAACTGTTTCTTATCTGGGATCTTAAGTGCCCAGTCTCATCTAGGCTTGGATTTCTGAATGTTACTCTAATACTGATGAACTTCCTCTAGGTCACAAAAAAAGACCACATTGCTACCAGAATATATTGCTAATAGAAGAAAACCTTTAAGCCAACAGCAAACATCATCTCCAGTGACATCATTTGATGTTTCACATCACATTGTTCTTACAAAGACAATATCTTGTTATATTTTCTACTTTACTGACTAGGATATTATCATAATGGTCTTTTATGGACCAGATGGATGCAGCAATAATTCTTATCCATCATGTGTCCTACTGTGTTCCTCCACAACCACAGTGCTTTATACAAAGCAATATTTTTACGTATCAACCACTAATTTAATCTGATGTCCTCTGCACCCAGCCCATCTGACCCCAGAGATTTCCTCAGTGAATCCAGGTCAAACCCTGCCCCCTCCCAGCAGAGCATTTTCCAGGTTTTTGCTATGCAACAGGTTTTCTTTGAGAGCAGGGGGCTCAACAGATCTGTATTTTCTAAATTACATATGTCAAAAGATATTCTAGGCACTCTATAATTAGCCAGCAAGGAAAAGCATTTCTGATTCATTAGGTCAACTTTAATGGTTTCCTCATTAAAAGTTTTTGCTGTTAAGCTGACAGAAGCTAGAATTTAATGGTAGCTTCCAGCACTTTCTTTATTAGCCGATCTCTATTGAATCAGTCTTTATCACCTGAAGAGATATTTTAAATGGAAATTCCTCAGCCCCAAGCAACCTAGATTGACCAAAGGCCTAGAGATTGCTCTGTCCCTGCTTTAATAAACTGACTGTATATATTGCTGCAAAGGTCAGTCCTCATTAGTCAGTGATGGCTACACAAGATTTAACACATTATATTCCAGTACTAATTTGTCATTTCTTGATCCTGACCTACTCTTGTTGACATAAAGTATCTTTTAGAGGGAATTTATCAATATGAATCTCTGGAGACCTCTTACAGGAATTGTTCCCGTCCCACCCGATTCACAGCAGCTGGATATTTCTGTGGCCTGGACAAGCTAACTGCTGTTAATGCAGCAAAACACAGAATTAAGCTCTTTTACTGTCCCCTTTGAGTACAAATCAGTCAAATAAAAGTGACAGGCTCATATTCTATGTGCCTGGGAATAAGTGCTTTTGCAAGTAGCTCATGGAACCTTGGATTCCCCTTTGCCATGTTTCAGCCAAATGAAGTCACATCTGATGCTAATATTCTTGTGTTTGCAGGGGAGAGAATTCTTTCTTTAAAAGAGCAAAATTGTATTTCTTCCATTTTTTATTAATTTCCCAGCTGCTGGACATTGGAATTTCACAGAGAGCAAGTCTACCCAGCTCTAGACAGCAATAATCTTGTACAACCTGGTTATTTCAGGATGTACAAACTGCAAATACAGTGAAGAATTGGGCCCACTGAAACTAATCAAGATTGCTCTATGTTGATTAAAAACTGTACTCCTCAGGAGACTAGCTTAATTTTCTTAATGGCTTTTTAATAGGTCTCTTGCTCTTAGTTTGCAAGTCACTCAAAAAAAAAGTTAACTCCTATTCAAACTTCTACTTTCTGTGGGGAATTTGAGGAACTTATAGAGTATTTTAAGAGACGTTCTTGTCTAATGAATTAGGTATTGTCCCAGGACTTAGGAAATGGAGATTCAACCCATGCAGCTCTCACTGAGGCTGCATCTGACCTTGAAGAAACTCTCTCTCTCAGGGTTTCAATTTCCACTGACAAAAAGTAAAGGTGACATTTGCCTTCTCCTGTGTTTGGTCTATTTTGTCTGTCTGGGTCATAAACTCTGTGTTGGTAGGGACTCCCTTTTGCAATTTGTAAAATGCCTAGCATGGCACTTTAAAAGCTGTAACAGCTCATTTAGTACGAATTAAAAATAGTAATTCACATGTCAACATATGGATTTTTTCCCACCATAAGCCTATATAGATGTCTTAAGTAAAGGTGTTTCTTTTAAACAGTATCAGGTGAGAGAACTGAGGAAGAGAGATTGCATAAGATGGAAAGACATTGCCAGAGGCAGTTCAGCTCTCCCCTTCTTCCATCTTATCAAGCTACCAGTAATTCTAGTTGAATTAATTTGGAATTGAGCAGATTATTAGCTAGGGAACCATTTTTTGTTAGATACTGAAAATGGCACCGAAGGGAGAGGACTTTGGCCTTGGCCAAGGTGTTTGGCTTTACAGAATTCCCTCATCTCAGTAACAAATTATAGGGATTCCAGGAACTCAGCTGGCAATGATTTTTTTTTTAATGATAATCTCCTCTTAAGGAAAACCAAAACTGGCTTCCAAGTGAGCATTAAGATGTGGCTATCCATAGCTGCAAAAGCTTACTGGCACAGGAGTGACCTTGGCATCCTTCATCAGTGCCTTATGATGCTAATGGAGGATTAATGTAGGGAGGAGGAGGCAGCAGCAAAATGGGGAATAGATGGGGAAATGTGTGGGCAGTAAAGTAGCAATGAGCTTTCAAAGTCTTTCCATGCCCATAAACCATAAAAAGTGGCTGAGAGGAGTATTTACAGAACCATTCTCTGGAACCAGGGTGAAATAATTCAGTATGACAGCAGTTTAGAGACTCTGAGTAAGAAAAAAAAAATTAATTCTGAATGAGGAAAATTATAAGCAGTATAGTAGTACCAGCAAGTAGGCACCTTGAACTTCTCATACCATCTCTATTACTGTGGCTACTTTTGACTGCCAAAACACCTCAAACTCCCTTGTTTGCATTAGCATATGTGTCTTAAGCAGACTCTGTGTTGCCATCAGCAGCATCAGAACAAAGGTCAAGGGTAGCTGTGAAGAATGACTGTAAGCATGGCATCCAATCCCAGGCCCTCTTCCAGTTTTTGTTTGGGTTTTAAAAAAAACTACCCTTAGACAAGATGCAGAGTGGCAGACTTCTTGCTGAACAGAGCAATTCTTGAAGTAGGAAATAACAGGAAGGCTTAGAGGCATATGGAACCCATTAGAAATGGCATGTTTGCAGGGACAGATTATAAATTGGATCAACTAGAAAAGCATCTGAAACAAAGGCTTGCCTACAATTCTATCTTGTGTGAACTGTCTCAATCCAGCTGAAGTGGGTTTCTAACCAGAGACTTCACTTTTCCATTGTTTCTTCATTTACCACATTTGGAAAATGCCCGGAAGTGATGACAGCAGAAGTCCTGTACACTGTAAGACCCATGCTGGAACAGAAAGCAAGGGGAGAGGAATGATTGGCACCATAACATACAAGCATTATATCTCCAGTGTTTACCCAGACCAGAAAGGAACCATTTCAGAGGTTTAATGAGGCCATAATCCACATTTGGGCAAATCTTCAGACCTGGATGCAATAGACATGCAGCTCCTGCACTATCCCAAAGTAACAAACACTGGGGTGCTCCCTGGCAGCCCCACACTGTGAGTGTGGATGTCAACTCCTTGCTCCCTCTCTACCTTGCAACCTCTGGAGCCAGACTGCTAACTTCCCTAATTATGCAGATGCTGGGGATTTCAACCTAAAAGAATAGCAACCAGTCATTCATTAACATCAGACATGCAAAACAAATTTAGCTAAGCTGATTACTGTAATGGAGTAGCCAAGAGCACCATTCAAATTGACATGGGAGTAGAAATGCCTTTGATACTCTCAGTACAACGAGCTGTCTATTTTTGTGAAGTCTCATGTTTCCTAATTACCTTAATACTGTAAGAATTAAGTAATACCAATGTACAATCACTCACACCGGGCTGGGTTCACAGCCTTCCATTCCGTGGCGCTTACAGGGAATGTTAATCTGATGCAAGAAGTCTGGCTGCAACAGAAACACTGTCAGGCAGCTTCTGTGGAATAATCAGTTTCACCTCAGGATAAGAAAAACCCTGAAATGCCACAGGGCAGAATTCACGGTGAAGTAAAGGATATGCTACAGGCATGAAGGCAGCTGTAAATACATCCTCCTGAGTTCTGCCTTGTGCCCCTGCCTTGCTGAAACCTTTCTCAGTGACAGCTGCACGACAGTGGACTGTC
This sequence comes from Gymnorhina tibicen, assembly GCA_013399875.1. NCBI lineage: Eukaryota > Metazoa > Chordata > Aves > Passeriformes > Artamidae > Gymnorhina > Gymnorhina tibicen. The sequence goes on from VXAZ01004027.1 coordinate 350,723, forward strand.
CCCTTAGAAGGTCCCTTCCCCTCTCCAGCACAGACAAAAATGAGGATGAAGCAGTCTTCCCTTCAGTGCTGTGACAGCAACTTTACTTTCCCAGCTGTGCCAGAAGATACACAACACAACTTCTCATCCCACACATCACCTGTAATCCACAAACAACCCACACAGATCTCAGTATGAACCTGGCACAGCAAAAGAGTGCAGCAACAGAGATGCCCTGACATAACCTGAGAGGAAGTGAGCAGTTACTGGAGAAGGTTAATTTTTCATTCACCCAGCCTGTTCCTGTAAAACTCAAATTTAGGCCTGGAGGAGCTGCATAGGTGGTGTTGGATGTCAGGTATGATATATGCTGCAATAGCTGAGCATGTCAGTGCTGGCAGACATGAAGCAGGACCTTCTGTGCTAACCTCATGGTGTGTGCTTCACACCCCAGTATTTTTCTCTGTGTGTTTATTTATGGGCAGATTTTGAAAAAGAAAGCAAAGCGTCCTAAAATGGGAACAGATGGGGTCTGCCTATTATCCCAAATCATTCTACGACAGAATAAAAACAAGCAAGGCTCATGTGTGGCAACCTGCAGTGCAAGACACAGAGCAGACCCCGCTGACAGGCAGTATCTTGTTGCTGAAGAGACCCAAGCTGGCTCCCCTTTCCTGTTCTTCAGCAGAGTTACTTCTAGTTTGCAATAGTAAAAGTTAGGAAAGGAATCAGCCCTTGTGTGCCACAAACACAGATGAGACTCAAATTTTGGCTCATGAGTGCAAAGAAAACAGAAAGCCGAGTAGCAAGGAGCAGTGTTAAACTTTCCACAGCTACAAATTGCTCTTTCATGCATGATACATACAATTACAGCATGCTTAAATCCTGGATTACTGGGACAATAGGTTGTAGCAGCTTTAATCCAAGTGAGTCATTAAGCTGTGCCACTTCAGTAGGAGTCTGCATACTTAAAAAGTGCATGTGTATCGTACAGTCCATCTGTGTAACACACAGTCCATACAGCCTAGCTCCAGTAATTAACTTAACTACAATTCCTCATGAACATATTGCTACCATGTGTATACATTAGCATCTTGGCAATATTTTCTTTTTGTAAAAAGATTGAAAGCATTAGTGCCAATGTGGTAAATCTGTCTATGTCTGTCTGTATGTCTAAGCCTTATGGTTGTACACAGGGATTGTCTCTCCTTCTCCCCCCCTGCTTGTGTTAGACTACCAACTGCTTTGGAAACTTCTTTTTCCATTTCAAATACATTTTGTGCTTCCATATTGAGTTAAACCCCCCAGGAGATGACTAGCCAGCCTCTAGCATCTGAGGCAAGGCTAACAAAGGAGGTCTGTTAGCTGTTGATGATGGTGAGCTGAGTTGGAAAGCTTACAGGGAAAAAAGGGCAGTTGCCATCCGGTGCAAACCAGGTTGCTGGACTGCACTTCATTGTCAGGCAACAATCCAGGCCTGCTGGGAATCTCCAGTGGCTTATCATCCTCATCACATAACCCAAGAAAGGGAAAAGGAATGTGTAACAGGGAGGCCTGCTAGTAGATTTAGATTCACAGTTCAGGCACAGACTCTGAAACTTGAAGAAACCTTGTCAAAACCAGACTGTTGCAGAGACTCTGACACACACCCCAACACACTGAGAACAAAAAACACCAAAACCTGAGGCGGGAAAATTTACTCAGCTCGTTCCTCTGATCTCTGCAAGAACATCTATACTGCATAATGAATGAAGACCTCTGGATGTTGTAACCAGCTTGAAATCCACACATCACAGCACACTAGAGTGTAGATTGACCATCTCAGCCCAGTCCCTCCCTGCAGTGTTGCCTGCTCAACTATCTCCAGCATATTGCTCACGTGCTTCTGGAAGTAAATACAGAAATAGCCAAATTTGGCATCCAAAATATAGACAGGTTATTTTTTATGCTGTACAGAAAGACTGGCATCAGAGCCTTGGTAAAGCTTGTAGGTGACCTATTTCAATATTTATCAGTGTCTTAGCTGCAACCCAAATTGTCACCTAGCAAATGTGCTTTCTCTGCTGGAGCATCTAGAGAGAGTAAGGCTGTGGAAGGCACCATCTCAGTCACAGGTGAAAGTCCTAAATAGAGGACCTGCACCTCTGGATTGCAGCCACAAAGGCGAGATGCAGCTGCCTGGAGTCTGTTTCATCTCAGGAAGCCTGCAAGAGGTGAGTATGTGGGGAGACAGGTACAGCAATGTGGTGTGGAACCAGCCGCCTGGGCTTTACCAATGTTGTAACATCACTATCCTATAATCTGATTAAAAAAAAAACAAACCTATTTTAGGTTTTAAATTTAAATATTGCCTACCCACAAATGTTTTGCCATAGAACTGCCAGACAGCTTATAAAAGCCCAAAGGCAGCAGTAGTCATGCTGCTTAGTCATATAGCTGTAAAGGATCACAAAAAAATCTAGGCAATATCTGGTGCTTCATTGCTCCCAAGCTGCAACTATACATGCCAAGCTTTACCACCAGGAAATAAATGGGAAAAATGCATAGGGGAAGTCCAAATAGACCCCTGATTCCAGTTTTAGTAAGTTGTGCCAGAATTATGATTTGACATTACCTGCTAATCAGTGCTTTGAGAATTCTCTTCCTCATTCTTTACAGTATCTCTACATGGAAAAATACACCTTAGGAAAAATATTTTAATAAATGGAATGCTAATTAAAATCAATCTTGTGACCTGAAGCAGTAATCTCAGATTTTTACATATTAACTAGGATTACTAGTAGGTAACAGATTAATTTTTTTTATTATTTTGTGGAATCCCCAAAATGGGACTAAAACCCCAAAATATAAGAGTTTACAGAGTGAAAATGATACACTCCCTCCACTCCCAAAATAAATTAAACATGTCTATATATTTATTTTTTGGAAGTTTATCTGGAGCCATATCCACCTAAGTGCCTTCTGGGAGTTGCAATATCAGAGCCTCAGGATTAATCCTGACAAGAGAGTACCCTGCCCAGATCCACCCCCCACCTTTTACAGTAATCATGGGATTCCTACAAAGTCACAGCTGGCAAATGTTCTTTGTGCTTTATCACAGGAGATATAATGCAGCTAAGGAAAGGACCTGGGGAAAGAACAGCAAAATTAGATGCAAAAACTCAACTCCTACGTGGGACTATGGAAGCTGAGCAGATGTAAATGTGCTTTGAACAGACCTGCCACATCCTGATGGGGCCAACTACAGCAAAATATCTTAATTCTATTAAACTCGACATGAAATAGATTTTATTCTCCAATTTTACATGGGGGAAAATTAAAATATTTCTGTTTTCAATCTTACAGTATTCCCGCTGAGAAGTATTTTGGTTTTGCTTTGATTTGAAGTTTTAGAAGGAAAGGAAAAAAACACACTACCACCTATGCTCAGCAATAAATCAGTAAAAGAATTCAGAAAGAAGAAATTAAAAGAGCAGCTGGCACCACTGCTTTTTAAGACTAATTCTAAGGACTGAGCACTGCATATATCTCTGCCTTGGCAGTCATTGTGCCATGCTAGGAAGAGAACTGAGAAAACAGAGCACTGCAGTTCATCCATTTTCTTAGGAAAGGAAGCAGATTCTGTCCTTAATGAAACAGCACGGACTGCGGGAGGGTTAATTCAGCCCTGCTCCCGTGCCCAGGGTCAGGTCATGGGCAGTGTGTCACATCATTCCCTCGTACGCTAGACTTGGAGTGGAGCACCCCAAACATAATTTTATTATTCCCATGCCCACCCCTGGGTACTTAAGGAAGCTGAGGTGTGGAGAGGAAGTGGTAGCAGTTGACTTCCAAGCCCAGACATATAGAGAAGAATGGCAAGTTGAAGCCATCCCTGAGCTAAAGTTAAAATAGAACTTTTTGTATTCCAGGGCCCGAAGATTTGAGGCATCTCATTGGAAAGTCAGAGAGCTGTAAAGGAGAACCTGCATTGTCAGGCTGGAGAACAGAAGCCAGATGTGGGCTCAGCAGATGCCACATGGCTTGGCCTTGCTACCTTGGTCGGACAGGCATCAGATTGTGATAACCTGTAATTGAATTCAGAGCTTTTGCCTCATTTTGCTTTGGATATTTTCATACCCCTTGGCTAATTTGTCATGTTAGCAAGTTTGCTGGAATATCTTGGGGAGGTTGCATGAAAAAACATTAGGGAATTTGGATTTCCTGTAGAAACAAGCCCATTTCTTATTTTATAGTTGACATTTGCTCTAAAAAACAGGCTTTAGAAACAAAACCTCTTATTGATCTCACAGGTCTGCAGTTTACAGTTGTGTGCATTTTATTTCAGCTGCTCCCTTGAACTCTGACTTGTTCTGCTGTGAGCAACGAGGTCATGCACTTTTCAAATCTGGATTCCCCTGAAGTAGGGCAATCCTGACTACAGCCACAAGAGACAGGATGTATATTAGTATAGGGAACCACAAGTCTTTTGTATCTTTCAAGTTTGTTATCAGTAGTTTCTGGGGTCATCAGCAGTCTTTACTCCTTAATCAACTGGAAATCACCCATCACATCAAAGTATCCCAGAGTTTCCAGAAAGCAGCAATTAGTACATCGGTCACTCTGCACTCCGGGTTTGTAAGCAAAGGTGAGGCAGCAACACTGAGGTCTCAACTGGAATACATTCTTAAATAAATTAGTGATATTCACTTTAATCGTTGTGCAAAGAATTTCTGAAATTAAATCAACCTAGTGTTTAATATTCACAAGAACTTAAAGATGTTCACCTTGGCATAAAAGAATGAGTACAAGAGGGTTTCTTTAATTTTTGTATCATAGTGAACATAAGACTGCAGCTCATAAAATGATCTGGAGTTCCTTTGAAAATTAACATAGCTTCATTCTCTCTACAGCTTTAACCAACACAGGGCAGATGGGTTTAGAAACAACACAGATCTGCTCAAAGTCTCTTTTCTCATTCATTATCCATTCATTATCCATACATTTAAGATCAAAATAGTATTTTTTCTCTACATACTCCAGACCAACCACAAAAATTGCAGTGACTGGGAGACAGCACACGCCATTGCTGACCTTTCCAGAGGTTTGTTTCCATCTCATAACCCTAATTTATGGTATTTTGTGGCTTTCATTTACAGCATGTTTATACATCTATCTCACTATTCCACCGGTCATAACAGTGATCACTGCTGTTGATCCATCAATCCTAAGTCACCTGTTGGGCCTCAAATATCTGCACCATCACTCTCTGTTGAGTCAGTACCTGGGTGCAATTACACTCTCCATGTTTATGGAGGTGAGGCAGAACTTTTGCACAGCCTGCCATCTTTGACAGGGAACACTTAGCCTAGAAGACAGACACAGAAAACTATGCTGGAAAAAACCTACAGAGGAGTCATATTGTAAACATGAAAACAACTCTGGAATCCTGGCAGGAAGAGAAATAAACAGTGAAGAATGGAGAGGACATGGTTAGAGAAAGTCAGCATCTTGGGAAACATTTGGTAAAGTGAGAGACAGATTTCAGCTTAGTAAACAAGCTATAAAGTTCTCCACAGGAAGAGCAGACATACCACCCTGGATTACTACAATGTCTAAGCCATTTCTCCTTTGTGATGATTTTCTTAGAAAAAAATCTTGGTTTTCTGCCTATTTGCTTACAGAGAAACATATAAGTATCTGTCTCTTTTGGAATGACAACTTGAAGTCAAATGCTGTAACTTGGCCTAGACACACTCTGTCATGATGAACACACTTCCCACTTGGAGAAATAAAACAAAGCAAAAAAGCATCTGGATGTGCTTTTTTGGTTGGTTACGGGGTTTTTTTTTTAAGATATATTTTTCTGTTTTGAGAATAGTTACGCTCTTTCACTCACAATTCCAAATCGCAGAAGAACTTCATAAAAATTGAGGGTTAGAGCAGCAGGAAGGTTAAATCAATAGAAACCTTGCTTTGTCAGTGTATTGCAAAAATGACAGGCACATATCCCAAAGCTGTTTTTTATGCTCCATGTTAATGGTATAGCAGCTGGCTTTGTTACCTTCTGCCCTGGCTTCCTCACACAACAGCATGTGAGCTGCTCATCCTCTCAGCCCTCACAGACATGGCCTATCTGGAAAGTGCATAAAAGTGAAATTCCTGTAGAGATTGCGGTGAAGAAAAGCATCTGTACCCCATCCCAGCAGCTGCAGGGGGTCTGTGACAGCAGGGATAGAGTGGCTCCATTGTGCAAAGGGCAATATTGACATTCACAGATTCGGACAAAAATAAGGTGTATCTCAGGAGTGGTGTTTTTAAACTGATCCCTCAACTCTTCTGTCCAGCCTTTTGACTCACCACAGATACATGACTTGGGTACAAAACAGGCAGGCAAATATCCAAAAAGCCAGTGGGGAACAACTACAAAAAACGACTCTGCAACCAAAGGAGAAAGATACCTTCTCATTAATCTCCCTGACGGAAATATAGCAACAACCTGTAACTTGGCCCAGGCCCTAATACTTTTTTAGATCAGCATTGGAATGGGGTCCCTAGGGAAGTGGTCACAGCACAAAGTCTGCCAGAATTCAAGAAGTGTTTGAACGATGCTCTACGACACGTGATGTGATTCTTGGGGTTGTCCAGTGCAGGGCCAGGAGTTAGACTCAGTGATCCTTGTGGGTGCCTTCCAGCTCAGGATATTCTGACTCTCGATGTGTGCTCGTATCTACATTTCACCTCAGTCCTTCAGTACTGTAAGAATCCATTCAGACTCAGAGCAGTCAGGGGAGAGAGCAGCAACTTTCACGTTTTCCTGACAGTCCTCTTTCACTTCAAAATCAATAGTTTTAGAATTGTTCATATATCCCACCTACATCTGAACCCATTCAAGCCTCACAGGTAGAAGAGAGAGGGTTTCTTACAAGGACATTCTTTCAGTCCCTAGGTGGATGGAATTTCACAAACTCAATATCCATGTAAAGTATCTGCAGGCTGCATGGATGTGCCAAAACCCTCATCTGTCTTCTCAGAAATCAAAGGGCTTGCTTAACAGGAAAAATATTATCCCTTAAGTTTAGATTCATAGGAGTTAACATCATTCACAGAGCTATTGCAGCACCAGAAGAAACAGTGAGGAGGGGAAAAAAAAAAAGAGTCCCTTTCTATGTCTCAGCATAGTTGCTTTGCCACTTTAATTCAAGGAGTAATATCATAGCACTAAAACAAACCATTCTTTATACCACCACAGAAACTACTGTCTACACCTTAACACTGACACCGAACACTGCGAGAAGCTTCCTCCAAGTGAGTTTGAAAATAGTTGACAAAGTTACTCCATGAGCAAATAACTTGCTCTTTGTTTCATTGTTTATTCACATGGAGACACACATACAGTCACGTGTTGGCTCAGACATAAAAATGCCAATTGAAAAAAGGAAAAAAAAGTCTTTAAATTTAAAGTTTGCTAAAATGCTCTTACCAAGAAGTGCAAATGCATGCTGATTATAAATATCCTCTGAACAGACTAAAATAAATTTGATATGCCTAAAAAGCGCTATATATTTCCAGCCAATTTTATTCTTTCTGGAAGGCTTTATAATGCATTTATGAAGATATGCTTACAGGCAGGATTAAATCTCTCCTGTTTGCACAACTATAATGCAAAATATGCAAATACTGTGGTAAATTAGAGCAGTAGTTGGCTTTTCTCTTCCGAGAAAACTTGACTGTGAAGCTTTTTCCCTTCTCCTGTTTAGCTTATTACACTTAAAAAAACCAAGCCTTATCTCATAATTTATATATCCTAAAATCATCTTTTCTCATGCAGCATCTTCCACAGAAGCTATTGTGCATTTTCTCTGGGAAAAACAATGCAGGACTTGTCCTATTCTGGAGTGACAAGGAGTGACAAGCATGGCCTGTGAGCAAGCCAAGGCTTGTATTGAGATGGTAAGAAATAAAACAACTTACATTTAGACATTTGACACAGATACTGATCACAAGAAAGAGCATTTACAGTATTAAATTGAAACCCATGAATAATTCACCAGTTTCAGCTGATGACAAACACAGAAGTGGCAGAATATTTGATGATCAATAATTATTTCTGAGATTTTAGGAAGTGTGGCACCTTATAACTGAACAATTTAATTAAACACTAGATGTGACTGTTTAATTGCACATGCTGTATCAATCCTCTTTTCCCTTGAATTTTTTGCAGATGCTAAAAATTGTTCATCGCTTCTCAAACAAATTCATTTCTCACCATGAATTAAAAAACTGGTTCTCTAATAAAGTTTTCCAATATTACATTTTGTGCTACACTCCTGCTCTCATTAAACTGCTAATAGCCTTCAAATAATAAGTTTATTGGAAACCATCGCTGTCGGTTCACTGACATCACATTTGAATCTCATCTGCTGCTGAGGTTTACAAGTGACAATGCTAAGACTGATGACCTTGTGTCCAGCACCACGACACCCCAACAGCAGATAAAATTTCCAGCAGACAGAGCCACAACACATGTCCAAGTTGTCAGTCTTGAAAACATTCTTCAGAAATGAAGCAGATCCATATATTTATCTACAGAGCTTTTCTATGGAAACAGTTTCTTCCTAAAACACCTCCTTTAAAAACAGAACAAATTACACAAAGTCACTGATTTTTCTTCCTAGGTCTGCTGGCTCTGCGTTACCAGCTTGGGATGCAGAAATGCAGCTTTTTTTTCCAAACAGCTTAAACGAAAGGGATTTATTCACCTCTGTATCAGAGGCACAACCTTCCCCATTGTGGATTCCAACAGCTTTTGGGTTTTAAATATCACACAGGATGAGAATACTGGTATTTCTCCTGAAACACTGTGGGATGGTTTCCGATCTCTCTCACTTTGAAGTCTTTTACTTGCTGGTTGCTCCGGTTTTGTTTGTTGGGGGGTTTTTTGACCATTACTCCAAGTTACAGAAAACCTCTTCATGCTGCAGTGAGGTGTTGTTCTTTCTCCCGAAAACATTCAAGTCTCCATACACAGGTATATGCTTTTCCACACCACCTTCACAGTTTTTATCAATCCCTCTGATCAGACATCAGCAGACTGGATCTTTAAATCTTCTCTCCTGAAGTGACTAACCTAGAGTCTTTGCTTGCACCCTCTACAGTTTCTACACCAATGTTCAGAAGGAAGCACCAAAAGTGCAGTTTCCTGTGACTCTACATCCCTAGACAAAACCAGCCGAATTTTAAAAAAAACCAAAACCCAAAAAACTTCAGCAGGCTTCTATTAAAGCTCATGACATGCAGGTACCAATTCCATCTTTACGATCCAGTGCTTTTGAATATATGCAACCCTGGAATATGTGGACCATTTTGAAGAAATTTATCATGAAAAACTTGTCACTCACTGAAATCTCCTTTCATGACTATGTTAGTTTTTAATAATTTTCAGTCAAAAACTGACATTATCCTGTGACTGAGCCTTGCTGGAAACTTCTCAACTAGATCCATGGTGTTTACTGAAACAAATAGAAATAAAAAGTCAGTTCACACTTGTACAAACATCTAATTCCATCACATCTCTGTGCCTGGTAGCTGAGGTGCTGGGGCCACCCGAGACCTTTCTAACTTACTGTGTACTCTAATTGCCCTTGGAGTTACCACAAATTAAATTTTTACAGGACTGAGACACCTTTTTTAATTAATCAAATGATCCAGTTAGTTGGCATATTAAACTAAATAATGCCAACTCTAAGCTGCAAAGAAAGCCTACAAATCACAGAAACCTTTTTACAGAGTCTTCACACTAAAAGATATTCCAGTCTGGTCTCAGCTTCCATAAGCAGAACAGCATCTATGGTTCATTTTCTATTTGTCAGGAGAGCTCATGTAAATTATGTCTTGTGTGTTCCTGAAACTAAGTTGATATATTGTAAACCATTATTTCTGTCCTGGTAGAAATAATTTCTTATAGCTACAGTGCCACATGCTATCCCCACTGCGAGAGAGCTGTGGTGATTGATATGAAAGCAACCCCCAGCAACAGATATCCTGATATTGAAACAGCAGACTGAAGATACAAAAAACAGCATTCAGAGAGGTATTTTCTACATATATTCCACATTGCCATTCAAACTCTAATAATTTTTTATGAGATTTTAATTTTTCTCATTTAATTTTGCTTTAACCTTCCCCACAGCCTTTCTTTGCTTACTTTCCTAAAGTGTTTTGCCTCCGCAACCTTCACTGACAAGACTTCTCCAAAGCACAGGCTATTACAGAGCAGTCATGGAACAGGAATTATAAATGCAAACATTTTGCTGCAAGAGCCTCCTGTATGCCAGGCTGGGAACAACCCCAGTCTGAAGGGCAAGGACAACAGAACCATGTGGTGAATATCAGTTTGTATAGCCCAGAGTGGACAGGCTCTGCCAATTAGTAGTAGTAGGGGTGTTTCATCCAATTTTCTCCCAAGGTAAACTCTGCCTGCAGTCAGCATTATGCTCATTTGGTCTCAGCAGACATTTGATCTACCTAATCAAAAGAATCCACTTTCTGCTACCCAAAGAAGGAATAATGCAGTACACTCCAGGAAAAAAAAAAAAAAGATGCAACAGTTTTCACAAACATACTGTCAAATCATACTTGAATAATTATGGCTCCTGTGGCACTTGTGTGTGGAAAAAAAAAATAGAGCAGTTCAATCAGTTAACATGTGACTCCTTACAGATAGGAGAATAAAGGACCTGGTAACCATGAATTTTGAATTTTGTTGGGTCCATTGTTCAGTACAGAACATAACATAGTCAGGAATATATTTTCAGAAGTTTTATCTTTAACTCCTAGAGATCATTTGAATTTATCTGGACATCATTACCTAATCTGGTTTTACACCTCTGCTCTCTGGCTCATGTATTTCAAGTCAACATTTGGAATAGTCTTCAGTGTTCTACACAATTAGGTTTAATTTAAGGCTTGTAACAGCTTTATGTATTTTTTTGGTATGACTCAGTTACCCCTGTAAAAAGTAGGTTTCATTAGCATTGGGTGACACAGCAAAGTAAAATCAGGAATTGGAGTACACTGCAATTAATAACTGAATCCATACTTAGCTTCAGAATAACAACACACAAAAACAACTAATAAAACTGTTTGGCGAACACCTGAGAAGCAGCCTATCATTCTGGAGGATGCTTCAGAGGTATTGCCCCATATCCTTGTGTCATGCCTCCAAATATTACTGTAAATCCTTCTTGGCAGACCTTCCAAAGTGTATAGCATGTACTACATGACCAGACAGATAAATATCGTCTCACAAACCTTAAGCAAAGCCACAAGAACACTCCCTTTCAGACTGAGTTTTACACAAAACCAGATTTTAAAATCCCTGTGATATTTTCTCTTCAGTTGTTGCTCATTTTTTTCATATAGCACTATGTATCAACCAGCAAAGCTCAGAACCTGGAGACACTTCCATTCCTGGAACAGCCACAGACAGTCCTGCAAGCATTGCAAAAAACAGGTTCTGGCCCCCATCAGCACAAGGCAGAGAATCTTCACAACATATCAGCAATCACCAGAAAATTAGTAATGTTTTTACAAACTTGGTTGATTATATTTAGCAAGTCTCCATGCCCTAAAACAGCACATCACAATCATGTTAGTCTTTACTTTTTTAGCTACTTCCTTAAAAAGCTATTATAATGACACTTCTTCAGCTGAAAGCATTTGCCCATCAGTATTCCAGCAGGAACTTCCCTTGCTTGAGTCACTGTTCAGGTCCCAACAGTTGCCAGGATAAGATGTGATTTCATTGGGAAAGCGACCTGGCTGCCACTTAATAGGCTGAACAAAGTTACACCAGCACAGCTAACAAAAACCACACAACTTCTAATCAAACCTCAACAACAGTTCCTGCAACAAGGTCAAGCAACTTCTACAGCTGAAAGGTGTTTCCTCTGCCACATTCCAAAGCTGTGAACACTCATCAAAAAGAAAAAGGGAGCAGAAGTCATTCTCTATGGCATGTCTCAGGGAAACTTGAATATGGGGATCACTATCTTTGACTCTGCAGGAAGAACACCCAAATTTTCAGCACTGAATTGCAGTTCCTTCTAGTCTGGGCCTATCCAAAACAGTTTCCTAGCACCACACTATAAGCATGTTCTGGATGCTCTACAGAACAAAAATGCTGTTATTCAATCAAATCCCATCTTAAGACATACTCATTCTTGAGGACATATACTTAATCCTATGCAGCAATTTGATTCTTTTAATCTGTTTGTACTCTAACTCATCAGTTCTTTTTTTCTTTCATATATACTTTGTGCTTTTATGTTGCCTTTTTAGTATTATAATAATAAATTATTAACAGTAATTAACTCATTGATTATTTCTCTTTTATAACTAGCTACTGTTTTCTACTTTGCATAATACATAATTCTTACATTTTGGAATTACTGCCACTTATTTAGCACCTCTGTATGAACCAGCTCTTCCCATGTCCACTCATGCAAAGTTCTCTGTAACTAATCCTACTCTAATCTAGATCACAGAAAACAGGGTGTTCCTCTCAGGATCACCCATAAAGAGTGAGGAAATTCTGCCTGCAGTCCTCGTCTCAACTGGCTGATTGCAGAAAGATTAAAAAATTTCCTAAGGGCATAACGCTGAACTGCCCTACAAGCTATGAAAGCAACAAAGTCCTGCCCTTCTGCTCCTGCCCTGTCACAGCTATGCCCTGCTATAATTTCTGGTCAATCTGACCCCAAAGACAACATTGGTCTGACTTAATTAGGTATTATGTCTGCTCCAGGGATATTAATGGTTTGAACGATAAATATTGCTACCATAAAAATCCAGTGTATTATGCTATATGCGAATTTAAGTGAAGTGCTAAGAGACCTTGTAAAAACAAAAGGTAAATAAAAGGTTTTTTTTTCCTCCACAGCTTCTCTATAACAGGAAACAAATTTTCTCCAGGACTTAGAATTTGCTTTTTGTCTCCACTGAATAATTTGCAAGCATCCCTTAAATGCTCACTGTAGTTATATTGGTCTTGGGAAAAAAAATCACATTACTGAGGTCAGTGTGTCCAATTCTGCTATAAAGGCAGTGTGGAAGTGTACTTTGTACACCAAGGATGGATGTGACAGGTAGCCAACATGCCCAGTTTAACCAAAGAAGGTGAGAAGCAGAGCTCAGCATTCATCTAAGGTAGATGGAACAAACTTCTGAGGCCGCTAATTCGAGGTTCTTCAGTCCTCAATATTTGTTCTAATTTTGCATACTTGGCACCATGCAGGTGGAGATACAGCTGTCTTCCTCTGTTCAATACATAATTATTAAATGCAGCACACTTTAGAAGCTTTATTTTGCATTTTATCAGAAACTCCAGAATTGCTACTCATCAAACAATTTACTCAAAATTCTAGGTTTCAGCCAATACAAGGATATTATGAATAACATACCCTCTCTGTTTAGCTGGGATTTTTATGACATCCATTAAGGGGCTTCATCTAAATACTGTCTATAAAGCTGAGACAATCAGCAGCAGCTCTCCACTCTGCTGTGATAGTGCACCAAGAAAGGGGGAGAGAGTTCTGCCTTCCCATGGGGCAGCTGAGAGCCACTCTGTCTCAGAAAAAAACAGCCTCCAGGTCTACAGGGAATAAATCTATTACTGCAGTCTGCTTCCATCTTCAAGACAAGAGTCTGGAGAAAACATTCACATTAAGCATGTTTTTTGGGTTTTTTTAAGACAGATAATAAACAGAAAGCTTCACATTCCAAGGCTTAACCTATCAACTGACAGAAGCTGGGCATGTTGTATTGTGAGATTTCTCATGTATTTTCAATCCATCTGGTACTGCCCAGAATATTGGACTAAATGGGCAATTAAACTAATCCAGTACAGCAATTCCTAAATGTTTCTTTCCCTCTAAACATACACAAATATAGAAATATAAACAGTGTTGTAAACATTTGAATTTGATGTACTGAAGGTCACTGAACAGCACACAATACTCCCTCCCTCTCCAATCCACAGAAGTGTGCTTTGTTTTCTCATAATTGATATCTATTTCATAACTAAGCTTCTAGACAGCTCGTTACTCAGAAAAGAATTAAATACTTAAGACTACGAGGTTTAAATTGGTCTTTTCAATAGGTAAAATGATTGAAATAGGACAGTAAAATATCCTAATTTCAAGAGCAAGACACATAACGCAGAGTTCAAGTAGTAAAGCAATTAATCTTCAACAGAACAGCACGTGGTAGCTCTGAAAACAAACCTCTAAATTCTGACAATCATCCTAAAATATTTAACACTGAATCTCTTTTGAGACTTCTTCTAACTCAATAGAAAAGCCCCATCATCTGCTCACAAAATAAATGCAAATCCTTACAAGGCTGGATAACCATAATATGGCTCCAGGCATACCTTTGGTTCTTTCATACTATCAGCCCCTGTGAGAATCACCACACTCCCTGATGCTCAGGGAAAGCTCTTTAAATGTCTGCTTTTTCCATTGTCTTCCAACACACTAATTTTTAAACATCACCTCATTTTCCTCTCACATTTAACACTTCCATTGATGACTAAGAGCAAGAGTTCACATTTCAGTGCATTAGCCCAATCAGCTCTCACCTTGTGATTTTCACATTGTTTTATAGTTTATCAAAACTAAGCAGCAAGCTAAATAAATAAATTATCACTGCACCCTGCCAAGGTAAAGTCAGAAAGAATTATTTACAGTCAATTCTTAAAAGGGATTAGCTCCCTTATGACTGATGCCAACACCAGTGCTGCCAAGAGCAGACCCTCTGTGCTTTGGTGTCATGGTCACACTGAACACACACCCAAGGTGGCAGCACTTTTAATCCCCCAATTTACAATACACACATTTGGGTGACAAATTAACCTTTGGTTTGAGAATTGCTATGATCTCCAAAAGGCCAAAATGAGGAACCCCAAATTTAGCTTCCTTTTCTCACTGACCCAAGACAGCCCTTAGTCTTCTTGTCTGCCCTCAGTTTCAATTTTATGTTTTTGGAATCACCTTTGGGATGTGTTTCCTCACAGAGCTACAATGATCAGCATGATGGCTTTATCCCAGTGGTGACCTCCAAGCAGGAGCTCAAAATGAAGTTTCAGGGCAAAACACTAAAGAGATAAAGGGCATTTCTCAGCTCACACTCAGAAAGTCTCAGCCCAAAGTAAAAACAAGTTATTTTTATGGATTATGCTAATTCACACCAGGAAAGAGGCAAACTATTTTTTCTTGGGGGTGGGAGGCATTGTACATGCAATATTTGACTCTTACTATCTCTTACATGAATTCATGTCAGCCAGTTACATAATGTGCTCCAACTAGAGGGGCTAAAAAAGTGCACAATGGTATCTTAAAGTTCATCTCAGTCTCATCCTTAGAGAAATGAAATAAAATTATTCAGCCCTCCTTCATTAGCCATGTTTTCTTACTCTTTGTGTCGATTTCCATGAACTCTTCTCACCTCCTCTTTTGTCACCTTTCTTAAAACACAGCCCCAAAAGGGGTATTCCACACTCTACATCACACCATAACACAGTATATGCTCCTTCCATTGATGACTCAGATTTCTGCCCAAGAAAAATATATTAGACTTGGACTTGTCAGATGGAGTTCTTGAGAAATTAGATTTGCAAATACTTCTTCAATTGTGATTAAACAGACAATAAATCTAACACTAAACCATAGGGCACTGTTGCAGGAATTCAACTTAAATCAGACATTTTAGTTTCTTTTATTTGCATAAAGGTATTGCTTCTCGGCTTGTATCTGTTTGTGAGAGGGCTAGTCATCTCCGCAGTAATAAAGCAGCGTGCCCAGTCAATCACACATTACTGCTGTAAATCAAATAAAAGATGGTTTCTTGCTTATAACAGGAAAAATATACACCAAATGCAAAGGTCAGAACCCAACAGAAGAGGAAAAAAATTGAGAGGAGATAGAGGAATCACTCAGAAAGGGGTGTGAAGTTATAAAACAGCTATTGCTTTTCTGTGAGGCTATATTATCAAGTCATTTGTGAAGGTTCAAGTGGCCCATTACTATTAAGAAAAACAATCTTGAAATGCTGAAGAGATTAATAATTTTAGTAGACAGATTCTTTCTCTGAAAACTTCAGAAATGCATTTTTTATTATACACTATCCGTTATGACTTCAGTTTAATGTTTTCCAGCCATTCAATGGTAAGAAAACTATTTGGCTCTTGATATCCAAGAATCCCACTTAAGTGAGTATCTGGCAGTTGGGGAAGTTTGAACATCACCAGCTAAGAGCTGCCTGGAAGAAGCCAGAGTTGGAAGTGTGTTTATCAGATTATCTTTTTTTTCTTTTCCACTGTCTTGAAATTATTTATATTCTTCTTGCCATGCCTGCAGATGATCTCTGAAATAAAACTGTGTCTCAAACTGTCTCCCTTCATTAACTGTCTCCAGACAAATCAATATATGGTGTGAGAGATGTGGGCAGCATCTTTCAAGAGAAACAAATTGCCATTGTAACTTATAACATGCAATTAGTCATGCAAAAATGAAATGCTCTGGAAATAGGGTCTGCTTTATAAATGCTTCATTGTGAAGAGTAGATGGTACTTCAAAATGCTGGTGGAGCAATAAGTTCTTGTTTGTCAACTTAATATTCCCATATGTAATTAGAAAATTGTATGCAAGCTGACCACTTTACTTTGCTCTATTAAGGAAATGGACCACTAGCACTAAAAATACCATGACAAAACATCCAGTTTCAACTATGGAATGAAGAATAATTCCAGTCACTAAGTTGTTTTGACTGCTGGTCTCTGACATATTTGATCTGTGCCCTTTAACTGAAATCAAATTTTTTCCCAAATATTTGAGGAAAAAAAAGTAAATAAAATTAAGAAAGGAGGGTCAATTATGCAAACATTTTCCTGTGTTTATGGAGTAAACACAAAGAATCAGATTAATTGCATCTAAAAAAATTTGGAATGAGGACTAGGAAAACTTTCTACCACTAAAGCTCATGACACACTAGAGTAAGGCTGCCAAGAGAGGTCATATAATCTCCTGTACTGTCCTTACACGTGCCTGAAGATTTTTGACAGCTCCAGAAGAGACCCACATTGTGTCAGCGCAGAGCAGTGCATTCAGCTACTTCTCAAAGTCCTTTCTAGCCTGACATTTCTATTATTCTCTGTTTATATGCACCCAGGCTCTACAAGGACATTTGTGGGCTGTTGCACTCGCACAGATGAAGCTGACAGGGCTTGGCATAAGTATAGGGTGCTGTCAAAATATTAATACATGCTGAATCAGAGCTTTTCTTTAACACTCCATGGTTTTTCATCATTAAGACATGGATGAAGTTTTTACACACTTCAGATTCCTGAGGTCATTACAGCATCTTTTTGATTAACTGGGGTTAAACTGCTTGGGGTTTTTGCAGCTGCAAATAAAAGACCTTCCTAAGTAATATGAAATGCAGTTTTCATTCCTGGTGAGCACAGCTGCATAGGAAGGGGTGTGTAAAACAAGTTATTTGTTTCACTAAAACAAGGAAAAATTAGGTACTTGTGGTAGCTGTCATTTAAACAGCAAGTTACAGCAAATGTTATGCAATGAGAAATTAAAAAAAAAAAAAAACAAAAAACCACAGATATAGTGCAATCTACCTTCAAAACACAGTCAAAACTAAGTATCATGCTGGTTACTACTTTTTCATCCTCTCTCAAATCAAAGATCTTTCCACAACTAACATGACCCAATCTGAACATACCTAAAGACATAAGAAAACTGTACTTGGAACAGAAATGTTCACATTTTTAGCCATATTTTAGGCCTCTACAAATTGATGTGAGGATCCAGTTTGCCTGTTATTTTATTTTTAACTACAGTCATAAACTAGACCAATGCCCTCAGGGACATCTCTATAGCTGGCCCACCTAATACTATTCCTGGTCAGTATAGCATGACTGTTCCCTTCAATACATACTCCCTAGTTTGGTCCATTACCCAAGAAATCACATTTTTCCACTAGCATGAGATAAAAATCAGGTAGCAGTCATGAGATCTGATGGAAAAATATGTTTTATGTAACCAGTCTTTTATGCTCAAGAAATAAAATATATCGCTTCTTTACTGTGTACACAAAAACATAAAGGGCCAGAGCAAGCAAATTAAAGTGTTTCCAAGGGACACTAAAATGGAAAAACTCAAGCATTTCAGAATCTGCGGGGTGAGTACCAGGAGCATAATTTTCCCATCTGAAATAAAAGCATTTTAATTTTGAAGTTTCAAAATGTTTGTTTCTTTTTCTTTCTTTTTCTCCTCTTAACAATGTCTGCCAACAACAGACATGGGTAGCAGGGCCATCAGGGAAACTTATTTTCAAGTAGCCAATCTTTTATCTCTCATCACTACTGAAATGTGATTTGGTACTGAACATGTCACGCAAATGCTCTGGGCTTGTTTTGTTTCTGTCTATTGACAGCTCACGTGAGCAGGATTTCACTTAACTAGAAATCCTGCCAATTTTAATCATGCAAAAAGACCAAGGCAAGCATGACAGGCACTAAAACGAAAACATAATTTCTTCAAAGATGTTACAATCAGATTAGTTTTCATAGAGTGAGACATAAAAATCCATGAAACTTCTGGTTTATTAAAGACTAAATACAAGATGCATACACCTAAACTCAATTTCAGACTATCCATGACCCAGTATTACAGGGTCCCTTTCTTCCATCTCACCACAGCACATGGTGTTTCTTTCACTTATTGCATAACATATGTTAAACAATCTCTGATGGTTGCTGTTTCTGTACATTCACACAAAGGATTACAAATACTCTTAGACCAAAATCAGGCTGCTCTGCCACAGGTCTGCACATACAGTAGTAAGTAACACCACTATATTATTTCCTTAATCACATGAGAGAAAAGCAGGAAGTCCAGACAGAGCTTTTTCCCTAGAAAAATAGAGACACACATAGATTCTTTTGCCAATAAGGACAAAGGCTCAGGAAATTTCCAAGAGAAAGATGCGAAGTTCTTTCCTCAAAAAGTGGTGCAATATGCCCTGCTCCTCTATTGGGATAAAAAAAACATTTCTGTGTGACATTTAAATTCAGTGGGTTTTGTTGTTTCTCTAGTCTTAGAAAATAGAAACATACTAATCTTTATCTGATGCTTTTTCTTCCTTTAATACTGAGAGAGTTCTTCTCCTCTCTCCCTCTGAACTGTCTAATTTTTGCTGAGCATGTCCCTGCTACTCGTTCTGTTCTCTTGCCTCAAATTTTAGCAAATTCACCCCTCTCTTTAACAGAGCCACATTTCACCTCTTCTGTCTCTCTAAAGACAAAAAAATCCAACAATAAATAAGCAAGCTTTATTTTGCTTTTTCAAATAAAACAAGTATCAGCTGTTTCCTCATTCTCCATCTCCAGCTCTGTCCCAGCTCGCCAGGGAACCAGCCCTCTGCATACCACACACCACTGTCAGTATATTTGGAAAACCCTTGACCTCAGGTTAGAATGTAGTGCAAGGCTCTCCATGCTCAGTATTCATATTTACTCTCATTTGTCTTTAAAACAGATTTGTTTATACAGCCAGCTGTATGTTGGAAGCTGCACAGTTGTTGCTTGCATCCTGCCTTGAGCCATTTTCCCACAAAGGTTTCTGCTGCCCCTTTGCCCACGTTTATTCCATGCAACTGGGATCAACATCAACTGCAATCCCTCTGACCACCACCCCACTGTTGTGCTGTAAACTGATGAATTCTAATCAAAAGATCTCAGGGCATTTTACAGTCTCTCAAAGTAATTTTCGTGTTGCTTCATCTACTGCTCTCTCTTAACAAGTATTTCAAATTGGATGATAGCTCTAGAAGGTTTTACTCAGATACAAGTAGTAGCCATTTTCCAGCCTTATTAAATCATAAAGCACTTGATTCATTTCCAGGGATTAGGTCCAAAATATCCTCTGGCTATATTGACCATTCAACAAATTGCATTATGAAAGCAGCACTACACCAGAGTAGCTCTAAAAGCCTACTTTCCTTGGATTTTGCATGGTTATTATTGCAATCAATATTGGAGCAATTCAAATCCCTCATGATCAATCTCTAAGGCTTCTTTAAGGTACTTTTCTTATAGGTACAAACATTACACCAATATTGTTTTGAACCACCCTCAGGGTCTGTAACAACAACCAGCCTTTTCATCAACTTCTTCCCATACTGTCTCTGGTTTATGGGACACATCACATATCTCTTGGGAAATTCTTTGCCATCTTTCAGTATTAATCCTTGCTAGAGTCAGTTTTGTTTTCTAAACCTCAAAGCTCTAGAGCTTTCCTGGTTTTTGGCTTGATATCACACCCCTGAAAAAGATAATTCATTCAAAATCATGTGGGAGAAAAGTTCCTTTTAAGCATCAAAAGCAACAAACAAAATTCAGTGCTGTATTAAACATTTCAGAATGTTTTAATTCTGAAAATAAAATGCCTTTTCCCCACCAAAAAGACATGCAAGTCTGACTCTAATCAAGCGTCTGGTATTTCATTTCCTTACTTGGATAAATTCAAGCTTCTAATGGGAAGAAAATGTCTGGTCTCTGCACCCCCTAACTTAGGGGGAAAATTCCATCTCCTCATTTGGAGAAATGCTTCTTTTAACATGTTTTTCTAGAACACTATACCACAAAAGTAGATATTGCCTTTCAATTCTGTACCTTGATGTAGGTCTACAGTATGACCTCCACCACATCCCCCAAACTGAGGTTAATTATAACCTGTCTGCTGCAGGGGTTAAATCAGTTAAAATCCAATGGAATTTCTATTTGATGCACTCAGTAGTGTGACAAATAGAGAGAAAAGGCAGGGGCACATGAAGGGTGCACTAATTTCAATCAAGTCTTTCCAAGTGTATGAATGCCAGAGAATGATTGGATCTCAAATTTCATCATATGTGTGAGTATTGCTTTATTGTGAACATTTACATTAGTAGTTTAATCCCTTTAGGAAAAGAACACTGGAAATTGGTTTCAAAATGTTCCCTTCATTAAATCTGTTGCAATTTCATTTGAAATAAAAGGCACAGTCTGAGGTAGTGAGAACCTCACAGATGAACTGTTAGAAACATTAGATAAGGACCTCTCAACCCTTAAAAGGAATGAAATTGTGCTGCACATTTCCCAGCTGAATAGTTTGCAACATATTAACATCATTTGGGGGAATAGAATTTTAAGTAAAGGCTGTCAATGTGTATCACACATTTAAAGGAAATCAGAGACAAAATGAAGAGCTTAAAATGTGTGAGGAAGCCACATCCACACACAGCTACTCATGTTTTTTCTAAGCTCTCTTTTCTGCTCATTATGGTAGTTTATTCACAGTATTTCACTGTGCTGGGAGACAGAATGATGTTGTACCACCATGAGAAATCTCAGGTTTGTGCTTCAGCAAGGTCCCATCTCAGAGAAGATCTCATAAGATTGTTATTAGTCTTGATTTCTTGTACTCCACATTGGCAAGAGATGTGTATCACCGTTTTCACTGTTGTGTAAAAATCAGCGACCAGCAGGCACTTGCACTGGGTACAAGATCAGATGTCAAGTGTAGAGTTCCCTTCTGGAAATAATGCTTTGGAGGAACCTCTTGTGGAAAGCAGAAGCTGGTCCAGAAGCATTTGTTTTAAATTCATTCATGCTTTCCTGAGTCCTGTGATGTGTTAAAAGCAGTTAATGTGGCCTGGTGCATGCTAAGAAACCTGCTTTTTTCTATGTCCTCAATCTTCCCCAAACCACATGAACAGCCGATTAGAAATTCAGTTTATCAGAAATATCTGTGGTTTCAACCTTAAACAAGTTCAAATTTTCTCATATCTGCTGTACACAGACAGGTAGGGACTGCTATAAAATAGTCACAATTTACAATGATGATATGGCTCTAGTCACTTCCCTGAAGTTGCTGTATTCCTAAACTTGACTCTCTTGGATGCCAGGACATTTTGGGGTGGCTCGCACTCTCTCCAGTTCTCACAAAAACTAACCCAAGGAAAGTTTCACTGAAGTTGGTCTATTCTGTGAACTTGTTCACAGATTATTTTGATGGATTCACACTTCTCAAACATAGAACACTTTACCTAAAATTTCTAAACACACCTAAAGACAAAACACTTCAGACACTTTAAAAGTTTTTTCTGTAATTACAAATTAAGGATAAACATCTTACAGAAACACTTAGCTTTCTATTCAGCAGTCCAGCACACTGAATTAAAAGCATGATGACGCCAAAGAAATTACATAAGTAAGGCATATTTTTTAGATGAAATGTTCTTGTGTTCTCTCTACTCAAATTTCCAATAATCTTTTCTCTCAGTGCAAAGCACTTATGAATTATTAGAACATCAGAATTAATTTTTAAAAGACATTTGACAAAAATGCATATCTGACCCACACAGGAAAGCTACAGAAAAAAACTTAAATTCTAATCTGTGAATGAGATGAAACAGGGCAGTAGAAGATTGATGTACAAAGAAGAGTATTTGGTAGATTTGTTTTCAAAAAAATGGATATTACAGAAGCAACAGTAAAAGTAACAGCACAAAAGCAGCCTTAAAATCCTCCAGTTTCACTGCTGTGGAAATATTTTGGAAATAGGAAAGTAGGAGTATACTTACACTAGTAACTGCCACCATACTGGTGACCTGATACACCTCAAATGAGAGGGAATAAATAACCCATTGGTAGCTTCCAATTCCACACACCTCTGTCGCTTTTTTACTGAGAGCAAACAGGGCATGTTGTCACTCCTCAGAACAAATATCCACAACTTTAAATCCAGGAAGGTTAAACATTTCTGCTGACCCATTTTATTTTGTGACACCTATGCAGAACTATATTGATAAAAAAAACAGAAATGATACCATAGAAACTAAATGAGGTTTTCCCTAATCTTACTCTTGATCTACCCTCTGGTATCAGTTGTTTTAAAAAAAGTCACAGAGAAAAAGTCAGTTTTCTGTGGGTGGAACAAACACAAACTAGAAACACATGATATTCTATTCTCCTTGCTGGGTAATTTTTCCACATTTCAGTTCAGAAAGGGAAATTTATAGATTCAGTCTTCACCTGCATTAATGCAGTGGCTATGAGAAAGAGCAGGAAACATTCCTGTGGACCAAGCTCTCATTAGGAGGGGACTGCACAAAGCAATGTGCAGAAATCCCATTTAGGCTGGCAAAGCATAACTTCAATACAATCTAACTGCAGAAGTGCACAGGGAAACATTTGAACACTTTCTCATGTTCTAGCAGAACATGTGGTTAAAGTTAAGTATTTGCTTTTGTTCTTTCCCAAACTACAAAGCAACGAACAGACACTCTTCAGTCTTCATGTGTTTTAAGTAAGGAACAGCAAGCTATTCCATCTATGACAGCTGACTCTATATCAAATACCTCTAAAGAAGTATCCCAAAGTAAGGCTGCAACTCTAATATACTAATCCTAAAATCTGCAACATACCATTAGCTAGTAACCATACCAGCTGCAACTAACAAGAAACCAATTTAACAAAAACTCTCCCAGAAAAATCACAGCAAAGAAGGCATTATTTTTAAAGTGCTTCATATAAATAGACTGTATTTATCTATTCAGTATTGCTTTTTAGTGCCAGAAGTCCAGTATTAACTCAAGAATGCCTGGGTCTGTGCTTACACAGACACCCAGTCAAACAATTAGGAACCTAATCATTAAAGAGTTTAAGACAGAAAACAGATGTTCCAGCCAATTCTGTCAGAGCTGGGAGCCTCTGAAGAGAGAAGTCTGGATTGTTTAGCTTGCTTATTTCTACAGAGCCAGAGATCATTCTCGTTACTGTGTTTTGAAGCGGTAATTTCTGAATTATGATGCTGGCAGAACTACAAACAAAGAATTACACTAATCCAATCTGGATGTCACTAACACATGTAAGACTGTCTTCAGATTTTCACAGGTCAAGCAGGATTTAAACCCTGCTCCATTAATAAAACAGAAAGACACTGTTCTTGGACTTTAAAAAGTGTCTTTGCCTAAAAAGGCACAGGAATATGGAGTGGGTAACAGTGGTTTGTCCTGCAACAGGAGCTCATGGAAATAATTTATTTAGATTGTACTGCCAACCGTCAAATTGCTTTAAACAGATAAAGATCACCTTACACCAAACATTTGAAAAACGGTAACCTTGCTAACCCCAAACTGCCTCTCCAGGCCCTGTCCATGCACATAAACTTTCATTGTAACAGATAACCCACTCTCAAAGAATAATGAGCAATATATTAGTCATGAACTACAGCTTCAAACACTCTCCTCCAAAATATTGGACAAGAGGATTGAGGGTTGATTCAAACCACTGGAGCCAAAACACAGGTATTTGGGGTTTGGTTGCAGGTCCAAGCTGGAAATCCAATTTAAAAAATTATACCTTTAGTTTTGATATTGCCTAGAGCATCTTCATGAACTGCTGAATTCTCAAATATGTTTTCTCTTGTTACTGAGGACATTACAAGACACTTGATTTGCAGTTGAGAACACTACACAAAAGACAGAGTTTAGCCAAATCCCAAAGGCCAGAATCCAATTCAGCATCTCCCCCAGATGCTGGTAAGACCTTAACCTTAAGAGCATCTTTGCCAACTTAATTACAAACAATGAAGAAAGGAAAGGTCCTTACCCTAATACCTGCTTAGGTGATTTACTATTCACCAGGGTGCACATACACACAAAAAATTAGTTCGGAAACTAAGACACGAGTGTTCATACTGAACATACAAGAAGGACTAAACACCATACCACAACAAACTGTGGTTGCCACCATTCTGAAAGTCAGCCAAGCTAGTGATGGAACATCAGCCTTACCTTCAAAATACATCAGGAACTGCTTATTAATTTCTCTTGCAGTTTAAAATGTGTTTCATAAAGGTCAGATTGACAGCACTTTGTTTTGCCATTATGAAAAAAGAATCATAATCGCAAGAAAAGTATTTTCTTGACAGAAATAGCAAAACTCACACTCAGCTTGCTTAAATTTTCTAGTCCTTTTAGCAAAGGAAAAAGGTACCTATCCTGCCTATGCTTTCACTCATTAGATAAAAACTAAGTAACCACCAATTCAGTACAGCTCTCTCAGAAAAAAACTAAGCTGCAAGGCATAAGGAAATTAACATGGATTTTCCTTTCCATGGTGTTTCTAACTCATTAGAACAATCATTTCATGACAGCAACTCTACCAAACTGGTAAATTAATGGTGATATTAGCAGGGAGCAAACATCAAACTGCCAAGGACAGGTCTAAGTTTTAGGAATTAAATATTTTCCTTACAATTACATAGGCTGATCATTTAAGGTAAGACTAAACTGGCTTTTGAGGTTGTTATTTCTCACATTTGAACTGCTCAACATTTCAGACCAATTTTTTATCATGGGCACATTGTCATCTTCTCTGCTGCATACGTGTGCCAGTAAACCTTGCTAAAGACAGCACCTCCTAAGGGATTGTAGGTTATTAGCCATTTTAGGGCTCAAGATGCAATTAAAAAGGAAGCTGGTGAGCTCTAGTCACTCCTAGTTTTTTGCCCATACAACAGCAATGAAAACCAGAAAGATTCAAAGGTTCTGAAATGGGAAACCTTCAGGGGTTTCCAATGTTTGGCCACCAGATTTCCCCACCAGCACACAAGCCAGCCCAACTTTAAGCTGTATAACTGGGAGATTATTAAAGATGTGAAAAAAGATCAGAAAACAGAAGACAGAAAAAGCAAAATATGTTTTACCACAGTGAAATATGGCCAGGAATGTAACCTCAGGATTCCCATCGGCCACAAGCACCTGAAAAAAAAATGGAAATTAGTAGTTATACAATGGTATAGCATTAAACTACAATTCAGTGGGCAACTGAAAAAAATTAAATCAACCAAAAAAACACACACCAGAGGCTTCAATCCAGCTCAAGAGGCAGAGTTCTCTCCTGATCATCTGGAAACTTTCCTTCAAGCTCAGTAGCGGCTGGACCAAATTCAATCATTAAAAGATGATAATGTTCATGATCTGTTTAGATGTCCAGTCAAGTTTATCAGAAAGAGCCAAATTGCCTTTCTCTGAAGTAGAAATAGAAATATGTTGGTGGCATATTTTCTGAAAGAAGAAACACAGCTGTGTCTATCCTAAGCCAAAAGGCCCCTCAAAGCAAAGGTTATGATCAGCATACAGAAACTCATGAAGGACCATTTTCACCAAGTGCTCCAAGTAACCAATCAAAAACATTATATCAGCCCCAAAAATTCTGGCTGCAACATCCAAATCAAATCCAACTGGGTTAAAGTATAAAAACTGTCTGCACTTTCCAGTACAGGTAACATAGGAGCCATGGTACTGAACTGAATAAACTACAAGCTTCAAAAGCCTAGAAAGACTGAAATAATACTAAGATTGGGAAAAGGTCGGACTGGGGGAAGGTGGGAAAGACTTGTGGGCTAGAAGGGGATAATTAAAGAAGTCAGCAGTGTAAAAAGCAAGGAAGTGCAGGACATGTCTGTAAGTAGCTGGATGCATTTAACTTCCACTGTACCATTTCAGTAATCAGTAGTGCGAGCCTGCACCAGCCCAAACTCTGAGCCGAGAACAAGCAGCTTCCCATTTCTCCATCCCAGATATAAAGCTCATGTGTGCTCCAGCCTTACTGGAAGAGGAAAGAAGTATTTAAAAAAAAAATTTTTCAACAGAAAAAAAAAACAAAAAACCTGAAACAAGAAGACATCAAAGTCCTCCGCTGCTCAGGCCAGAGAAGCAATGGCCCATGGAACACACTACATATCGTGCCTGCATGACTAGAGGAAAAATGCACGTGCACACATTCCAAGTGCTTTCAAGTCAAGCTGTCCAGATGTTTCTGCACAGCTGCATGTTAGTAATGTTCTGTGGGCAGCATGCAACAGACCCAACAAGCCTGTCTTGCTGTGCAGAACACCTGCAGGAAAATGAAAATCACAACCATAACTCACAAAAGCTAAAATTAACTTCTCTTGTTCGTGCCTTATAACTAAAGCCCAGACAATGTGCATGAAAGAAAAGGGAAGGGTAATCCAGATGAAGACAGCTAAAAAAAGAGAAAAATATATCCTTGCATTGATTTTCAGTTCTGATTGTAATTATGATGCAGGGGTTTTTTTCCATTTCTCTCAGCAACCCATTTTCACATTCTCTTTCCCTCCTCTTTTTGTTCTGCATATTGCTGATTTATGCTCCTTCACAGAGGAACTTAATCATTTGGAAAACTTCAAACCACAAAAACTTTCAAAAATTAAGTACACAGGCTGGAATAGTAATGAATGGTTCTGCTCAGGAAAGCTCTGACCATGCAATTTCTGTTAAAAGATGTTGCATAGAATGTTACTGATCTTAATGACACTTTTGATAATAGAATTGGCAAGGTCCATGATGAAATTTTCTCTCATTTTCAGAGTCTCAGAGTGAAAGGAGGGCTTTTTCTGGAAACTGAAGTTTCAATCCAGCTTCAATTCACACAAGAAAAAGATACATTTTGCTCTGCTATAAAGTAAAATAAACTTTAAAATGTCAGAATATGTTCTCTGACCAAGATCTGTCTCTATCTGACCAAGAATCAGCTTTTTAAAATGCAGACACTCAGGTACTTGAACATGACAGGAATTCAGTGAAACACAGAAGAAAATTCAGAAACCTTTATTACTCTGAAAAATTGCTCAGATATCACTAACATAAATGCCTACAACTTGAGCTAAAAGCATCAGAGATTACATCTTCTACTATCTGAGCAGTTAAATGAAGAGAGTTGAATCCTTGCCTGATATTCCAAGAACTTGAACAAATGTGCATTGCTGCATCTCTCATAAAGATCTACTGAGAAGATTTTCTGTTCCTCATATCTTCAGATCATCCTCAATTGTAGGCTATTTCAACTAAAACCTCCCCAAATCACTCTAATCTTCAGAGCTAAAATAGCAATAGAGACAGAGAAAATCCAAACATATGCAACAAGAGCATTAACTCAGTCAGGTTTTCCAGGCATATTTGCTGTAGAAACAAGCTGCATGGCCAAAGGCACTGAAAGAAATTTACTGTAGGAGAAAACCCTACAAACTTATTCCAGTGTATCAGAGGGAGTATAAGTGAAGGTCAGGGTTAGTGCTACTTACACCTGTCCTTTGGATAAACAGAATCCTCACAGTTGTCAGTCACAAGCAGCATTAAAATGAGACTCTTCTTTAACAACACAGGATTTGCCTTTTAAGAGGCTTAGAAACAAACTCGCTTCTCAGCAGGGAATTTTGCAAAGGGAGCTTCAAGCCTGAGAGACCAACCCAAACAATACCTCACCTTCACTTAATACAGACTGTAAATGTGATCAGGAAAGAAAGCAGCAGCTTCACTTGAACTCAGTCTATGCATTTCAGGCAACACAGGTTATTTAAGAAATTAAAGGTTGTTCATACAAGCTGGACGCCCCAGCGAGGACATATGGTACAAGAAATGCAACAATGTAGTAGCAACAGCAAGAATATTAACCACTTCAATACCATGAAAAGTACCTGATGGCAGGTGAAACTGCATGGCCTTTCAATACATAAATAAATAATCTGGTTTAGATGAAACCTCAGAAGCTTAAAGGCTTGAGATGAAGCCTGCCTGAAAACTCACACCTTGACAACCTTTGGTTCTAGTCTTCAGACAAACAGGTCTTCAAACCTGTTTCCAAATCTCTTCTGCTGTACATCTCCTCCACCTGCCATCACACCTCCCTTCTCGTAGGATCCTGTTGAAATCTGTCCTCACCTGCAAATCACCTTCCATTACTTCTCTCATCACACAGATCTTTCTTGGCTTCCTGATTTTCAGCCCATTACTTGCTCAGTAAACCCCCTTCTCTCTCATGTCTATTTTCACCTAATTTTTCTTCTTATGAATGTTTCTCCCTGTAACGATCTTCTTTCCCAAGCTACAAGTATTTTAAGATCTTGGCCTTTAAAAAATCCACTTTTCAGGCCAGTTTATTATCCAGCTACCCACTCTTTTCATAAAATTGGTTTCAAGCTCAAAACATGAACTGTGCTGTCCAGTCTGCCTGAAGTAGAACTTGAATTAAATCAGTTTTTCCAAGCCATGAAAGTTCCTGAGCTTTAATTGCCTTTTTTGCTGTTTCACAGTGAGATAAAACTGACATCGTTTGATATTTTTATTAGAACCAGAGACAGAGATATCTATCTCAGACTAGACAATAAGTCTTGCAAAGGTACTCATATGGGAAAATCTCAGTCTACTTAATTACCATGAGAATTTTTCAAAGGATCACCCAGATTAATGATTTTCATATTGTGCTAAGGGCTAAAATAGGAAACCAGCACCATTTTACTTCCTTTCTCCCAAAAACTAATATTGAGCTGGGAGAAAACCTTCCATAAACGCTTCATTCAGATGAATATGGCCTCAAACAGGTAGGGTTTCAACAGAAAACTGGTCTAAAAACCATTTATCTGCTTTAAGCTCAATTGAAACTTTGCCTGAAGGTAACAATCAGGCATAACACCTTCACCATTTATCTGGTCCTCACAAAGCATCTTTGACTGTGTCCAGATTATGCTGGCATTCTCCTTTCCAGTCATACCCCATATCAGCTCCTGGGATTTCTTCACTGTGTGGGAACGATGGGACTGGCTTTGGTGGACTCCGTATGAGTGGCAGAGGAGGTAGCCCAAGACAGATAGCTTCTGATGAGTCCTGCTTTTAGCCATTAAAGGTGTCACCTTCAACTCTGTCCCAGTCTTCTGGGCGTGAACAATGGAGCACGTCTGACACCAGCCCTTGCTTCAGTGTAGCATCTTAAGCAGATTTTACCTATATATTAATATAAAATCAAGATTACACTGCAACAAACCATGCCAAGTAAATCTGTCTCAGGTGATGGCTAGCAGTGGATGTCACAGGAAGCATATTAGAACTGAGTAAATCTATATGCAAATTTCTCAAATTTTACTGTTTCGTTTCCTGAACCAGAGGTTTATTTTCTCATTTAAGAGATCCTCTGAGATATTTTCCCATTAATTTATATAAATTTTATTATTCTGAAGCTCTTACATGTCATTTCTCACCTGGCTTCTACCTGCAATCAGCCCATGAGCCAATCTACACTCATTACTAAGCTCTCAGATACCCATCCTGATGTTTTCCCTTAAGAGGCTCCTCATGGCTAACATGCAAATCCTTTAATTTTTGTGACCATGACTGTGTGTGCTGCTCGACATTAGCCTGCAGCTACAGCTGGGTCTGCCCAGAGCTACGTCATCATCATGTTGTTTGCCAGTCTGTTGACATCTTTGTCTTAACAGAGACATTTAGGGTGAGGACCTCCTGGTTCTGTGTTCAACAAACAGGAGAATATTGTCCCCTGACTAGGCACTACAGTAACAAAAAAAATTACAGCTTGGGTAGCCAAGCTTTACGTTTGGGATGCTATCACTTGTAAAGTGGTTTGCACACATCCTGGCACAAAACTGTCTCTTAAACCAATTTGTCTCTGAGGAAAAAACCCTGGGTCCTTCTGAGGAAAGGTCAGGCACATTTATCTGCCAAAAGTCAGTCTCTCAATGTCAAAAAAATGGCAACTATCCCCACAACAACAGGTAAATGTAGTTTGAAGGAGGAGGAGTCCACAAGTAAATTTGACCTCAAGGCTGCCCTTCCGGCCATTTGAGAATGGCAGGTGATTTAACAATGAAAATCTGATCACATTAACACAGGAGAGGGAGGGGATATCAAAATAAATGTACTAATCCGAAATGGGCACCACTGCTTCTACCAGATCTTTGCCTTTGACTATTATGAAAATAATGCCAAACCTTGCTATTTTAGTATGTTTCATGATTTGGGTGATTATTTAAGTAATCCCTCCTAGAGAAATGTTATTGGCATCAGTGCCTTAGCTTTTACATAGAAAAAGAATTTCAGCAAAAGCTGAAGGACATGAAAATGAAATCACAAATCAGAAAATAAACTGAATATAGCTTTATTTACTTGGAGGAGGAAGGCATCAGGCACAATGATTTGGAAGGTCTCTCAACAGTTCAAACTTCTGACTTTGCCTGATCAAACCTTATCCAGAAGTCTTTATTAAATCTAATATTACCACTATCCTTCTCCAGTAAAAAGCTTTCATTAAAACAGACCTGAAAATTAAAGCTTGAAAAAAACCAGAGTTTGTGTAGGGTTTGGGAGTGAGGAGTCTCTAATAATCATCCAGGGAAAGGCTGTAAGTGGATCAAATATGTAAACAACACTTACTGTCAGAATTATCCTGAAGGATGCTGAACTCCCACAATTCCTATCTTATCCATAGCCTGTGTTTCTTCTCCAGGAAATTTTATAATTTCCCAGCGGCATAATTATCCCTTTAACGAAACTAGTTTGTCAGTATGCAGAGGACACAAATAAACTAGTCATGGGCAATAAAGCCTTGCAAATCTTCTATTGTACTGCTCCAACTCCCTACCATCCCTCCCAATTTTTAATTGAATGTTGCCACTAAATGGTTCCCTTTAATATGCAGCCAGTGAGGTTTCTTTAACATGCAAACTCCTGTACTCCCAGAATAAGCATTACTGGCATGACATTTCTAATTCTAATTACTTTAGATTATTTTCTAACTGTCATTAAAAATAGAGGGATTTTCTATATTCAATTAAGAAATAGGCCAACAGCCTAAGAAAGAGCCTTAGCAAATACACTTAAGGTATTCTCAAATATTAAAAAACTGCTGCCAAAGGAAATGAGCGTGATTTCCAAAGCTGCTTTCTGAAACTGCTGCTAGAGATAGCAGGATAAGCTGTTGTAATCCTAGGTCTGGAAGCAGGGATACCACATCTTTCAAACCGCTGTAGGCAGCAACCGGGAGACCTTTCCCCCTCCTTCCCCACGCTTTAAACCTGTTTCCAGCCCACTGGAGTGGGAAATACGTGCAGTGATACCACAGCCAGTTTCTGCCACCAAACAGATGGTGACTGCTGGAAGCCAGCAACACACATCCTAGTCACTGAAACTTTATTGGGAGAGCCCACCAGTGTGAATAAATGTCTTTAGATGGACTAATTAAAATGACTCTTTTCATTAGTTAGGACCATCTGTTAGGCTGCAGACCTGGTGGAATTGCACACAGGTGGACATTCCTAGGTGGGAATCGGCAAAAGATCTTCTCATGGCTTGTAAAGCTATTTTGCCCTAATAACAGGCTACTGAGTTTTCACACAGAATGTTCCCTCAGTCTGTGTCCACAGAAGGACTTTTACCCACCTCTCCACCTCACCTGGATAGGTACTGACTGGTGTTGAGCACCAAGCTCAAAAGCAGCTTAGTCTTTCTAGCTAAATCTACCAAACATTTCTTGATGTGTCACAACTGTCTGTACCCTCCCATAATTACTCTGGTACTTGTATGCAGCAGAAAAAGGGGAAGAAAAAAATAAATTATTTTACCCCCAAAAACTACAAAATACTAGCTTATAAAAGCTCAGGAAAAGTCCACGAAAATAAATGTGGAATCCACAATACGGAGCTTTGGGGCAGAAAGGATAGTGATACAAAACACTTCCAAGCTTTTGTTCAAAATCAAATCCTTCACACAGTACAAGGTCATCCATTTAAGACTCAGCAGTAAAGCCCAACACACCCTGGTTCAACCTTCCTTTGGAATCCACACAGACATTACAGATACAGTGCAATGGGCCTGATTTACAGTTTTGCACTTACTCTTTCTTGCCCCTCACCCTGGAACACCCAGCACTGCTCAGTGCTCACACATGATCCGGCGTTCAAAGCCATTGGTAACAGAACTCCTGCTGACTCAATATCTTCTGACTGCTCAGGGCTTTATAAAAGCCAGGCCAGCTTACCCCTGTGAAGCAAAAAGCTCACATGTAAACACCGAGTCATGGCTGTGCATCACTGCTGGCAACTGCTCACATTTCCTGGCACAGCAGCTTCTGACGAGCTACACTATGCTTTCGTATTTGCTTTCCTGTAATTCTCAGACAAACTAGAGATTGCACAAAAATAGATAGGCTGGAAGTCCCAGTCTAAACATGTAATATAAGTACTGGTCATTGCAATTCATCTATACACTACCAAGACTTCTGGGCGTGAGAGCTGGACAGAGGAAGCATCATTGCCAAAGTAAGTTAAAGGTATGAAAGGAAACAATTTCAAGAAAACAGTTGTTTCAAGCCTTAATTTACACAAAAGGTCACCAACAGTTTATTTCCCTCCTTTATATATCACCTTTAGACAACCAAAGAGTTAAGGCAGACATCCAGGAAGCTGGCTAGCCAACATACAAAGTACTTTAAAAAGAGCAGAGAGGCCAATATGCTTGTATTTACAGTATTTTTTCGACCCTAACCTGCTCATCATGTTTTATTATTTCCTCATTTTATAGCTCTGCTTTTTCACAAGAGCCAGCAGCCAACATTTCTTCTCCACTGGCCAAAGGAGCAGCCAAGTGTCTCCTTCACAGCCAAGATCAGTTACTGAGCCATGAGCAGCCAATATGAGGTTGTGAATGCACAAGGCAGCAGCTGATGCCCTTCTACTGGAAAATTAGACTTGGGTTTTAGGCACCTAAGGATTTTTTCCTATCAACTTAATTCATTCTGTGAGCCTGTTTGAAATGATTTGATCAAATTTGGATTTAAATTAGGGCAACCAGTGGAACTACGCCAATTTACCCCAGCTGAAGAACTGACTGTATTTTATTACTACATTCTCTTTCTTTTGTGTGAGAATAAACAGAAAAGAATTCTTGCCCAAAGAAAGCAAAATAGCATTGTGTAGTTTCAAGGCCAAATAGAAGGATGTGTGCAGAAATCAGAAGCTCTAATTTAAAAAGCTTTGCCAAAACAGGGATGACTTTCCCCAGTGTGGAAACCTGCAGATCTCAGTAGAAGGTGTTCAAAGCCCAGCAAGAAGCATCACTTAAATGTAAAACCTATCAAGAGTTTTCACATGGTGCACTCACAACCCTGTGTAAAGAGCAGTCACAGCTCTTGGATTCCTTCACTTGATGCCTCTACAAGTAACCAAACTGTTGGTAGCTAAAATGTACAGGATGGTAATGGTTCACTCCCATTATCTGAGAATGGTACATCAGTTCACCCCTTACAAGACTTTCAGCCCTAGCAATGACTGACTCCTCTCCTTGTAACATTGTTCCTGGACACATCTGTCGTGGAAAGGGGAAAACAGCATGTTACACCTATTAGAGTCCATCTTACCTGAATTCCTAGTCAAATAATGTCAAGAGACCCACATTTAAAGACCATCTCACCCCAAAGTTTTATGGTCACACCTGTGAAAAGAATTACTGTAAATTTAGGGGATGAATCCCTAGAGGATCCATAGGTTTTGTTCTGAGAGAAATTTTGGGAACAGGACCCTTAGGCGGGTTATTGGTAATTTAAGGCTTTTCTAGTTTCCCCAGTAAAATGTACCTTCATGCAGATTTGTGCTTTTAACAGCTTCTGACTACAAAAAAGTGTGGGAAGCTCTTGGGCAGCAGCAACCAGTGAAATTTCAGGCAGGCATCTGCATTTGCCTATCCCAGCCCAAAATTAAAATCAAATAGTTCTTCAGTCAACCTGGTAAATATAAAAATGGGATGACTGGATGTCTAGAGTATCTACCTTTTTACATATGCATAAAAATCAATTAATTCTGCTTTGAATACCAGAAATACCAGCTTTATCCTTAAACCATAAGGAACACAAGTCTCTTGCATCTAAGAATACAGGTTAAAATCTACCCTACAAGTTACTGAGATCATATTTTACCTGTTGTGCTTTTAACTGGTGTCCTTTTTCATTTTCTTTTTGTTTTAGTGAAAAAGCAGACCTGTTAACAGTTCATTCACAGCCAGCACTGAATACATAAAATCAGTAGTAGACCAACTTTAAGGGTAAAGTCTGAACATACCACTTCTGTGACCTTTAAAGTCTCAATTGGCCCAAAATCAAGAAGCACAATTTGATTTTTCAGCTTGGAAATCCTTGATTACAAACAGCACAGAATCTTGAGCATTTCATGGGGGGCTATATGATCATTTGCAAAGTTCATAAATGAAGAGGGGGAGGATTAAGGTGTACAGCTAAGGGGTGCAAAAAACTGAGGAAAAGACCATTCTAGAATAGACATCAAATAGGAATGAAAAGTATTTAGAGTAACTAATCATGCATAAAGCACCACAACTTGTCACCCCAGCTCCACACAGTCTGGCAGTAGGGATGGGGGCCTGGGAACAGGCATGATTCATGTACATTATCATAGTATCCTGAAACTACTGGCAACAGCAGAAGCACAACAAAACAAGCAACACCACTCAGCTAAATACGCCATTACAATGCATGCACAGTTGTTTTATTATGCACAGGCAGTAGATTAGTACACATCACCTAATAATGTACAATGAGGTTCACTTCAGAAACGAAAACAGACGGGCAATGTGGATGTTCACAGAAAGGGCAGAAGCAATGAAAACCTTTGCACATGGGAAAACTGGACAAAGCTTGCCCTATGACAGATGAAGCACACAGATAAAAACAGACTGATATTTTCCCTCACCACATGTCAGGGGATAAAAGATGTTATAAAATCTTCCATTTATTGATTACACATGGCCATGAATGCCAGCTTGTTGTAATTAAAAGGATGGAATGTCAGCATTTAACAAGGTTTAGGAAAACTGCTTAGGAGGGAAGTTCCATTTACCCTTCTGTAATATGCCACTTTCAACAGCATAAGAACCCCATACCACACATGAAACTCACACTTTTGAGTGCTGCTGGATGGGGTGCCCAGCATATTTTTTTTTAAATCTGCACAGATTAAAATAGTGGGTGAGATAATGCAATGCCTGCATCAGCTGCCTGGCCATGGACTGACTGCACTCCCTCTGCTTCCATGGGGCTGCAGTAACTGTCCCCAAGTGGTTCTGTCTAAAATTGTTCCTCTAGAGCAGAATAAAAGATGAATTCTCTAATGCCTCCAGGAGGCTGTAGGCTGTAGCCAGCCACCAGCCTGGCCATAAATATTTGCTGTGCATTGTGTAAAGTCATTTATCATCACTTCCTACAATAATCATGTTCATCATGTGAGCCTGTTTTCAGGCTTTCAGTCTACCATTAAAGTTTCCCTTTTCCTCAGATTTGATAAAATTTTTCCCTTTACTATCTTCCTTCTCCCCCACATAATGATTTCAGAGGTTTGACAGTGTTGGTAACTGAAAAGAGCTTAATGTAATGGTATAATTTTGTGCTTACACTATTCAAAAGGAACTTTGATAAATAATAAAAGCAGACACAGACCACATAGAGCTACTTATTTTAAATCTTTTTTAAAATAAAATAAAATTAAGACAATATTCACAAATTAACCACAGGCTGAAAGCCAGGTCTTCTGCAGCTGGTTCAGTTAGTGTCATCCACCTTCAAAAAAATCCAGACCCTAATGAGTCATGTTTCCAACACTCGGGAAGCAGTTAGAAATGCCATCATTTCACATGCATTTGGAGACTAAATTATTAGACTAATTGAACCACATTTTCAAACTTCTTACCAAAAAGCTAAACCAAGAATCTCAAATAGTAGCTTGAAATAAGGCTGACAGGCCTTTAATATTAACATGAGATATTAAGATCCATGATCTTAATAAGCTGAAAAACTGAAAACACCAGTGCTTCCTTTTAAGAGCAAGAGAGCTGACTCCACTGAAACATAACTCATGTTACCAGTTCTGCAGTCAACAAGTAATGTTTGCAACCTTATGCTCTGAAAATGGGATTAGGAAGCAAATCTTCAAGTATTAATTCGCTCTTTACCCTTCATTTCAGGCAGCTCACCCCAGTGCATATGGCAAGTACAAAACAGGGTAACCAAACACCCAAAGCTGGCACCCAAAGGAAGCAGACCATCACCATTAACTGAGCAAAGTCCTGCTCCTTCTCCAACCTCAACACACACACAGTTGAGATTTAGCCATGACAGTGTAATTGTTTCAGGAATGTCTAAGCCCTCAGCCTCAGTCCTCATGGCAATGGGTTCTGCAAATTGATTAACCTCACCCATGCTGGTAATTACCTACCACACAGTTAGTCAAGCTTACATGTACATAAACATGATCATGTATATATACATTGTATTTATATATATGTATGTAAAGGGATATATACATTTCTACATAATGTAGAAATACATTGGCACAGCCTCTGTCATAAGCAACAAATTACAAGCACTCAGTGCAAGAAAAGGAGAGTGGGCATGATTCTGCTGCACATTAGAACAGCCCCAGGATTCCTGCAGCACATCAGCCTATAAGGGCACCCTGAGACCATGACATCCTGGTAAAATGGCTTGGTACAGAGCACATACCACCTTCTGGTCCATAAACGCTCCCTTCGGTTCCTGAGAGTCAACTGCTTCCATGCACAGCCCAGAGGGCAGGTGCAGTTACACTCACCAACTTAGCCACCTGCTGAGTTTATTTCTCCAGTACGTTTTTTAAACAGAAAAACAAGAACAAAGAAATTTAAAAGCATGCATACATTTGAATAATGTTAAAGACAAACATTAAAGCAAGAGCAGACAGACAATTATGAACTAAAACTGCTACTTGGTTCTTTCTGCAACTCACAGCAGCAGCAGCACTCCTTCCTTCCTCTTCCAGAACTCCTCTCTACATCAGATGGATGATTATTTAAATTCATTTAATTTACTGCTCCTTCCTCTTGCAAAGGAGACAAAAATAAAGCAGACAGTGATCAAAGACTTTAAAAGATCAGCAGCCAGAAGGACATGTCTATTTTATCCTCCCTTCTCTCCACCCACTCCAGAATAATTGCAGAGGCTTACTGAGAACCAAAAGGAACTGGGACTCTCTGGTTGCTTCTGACCCTTTAATTAGAGCAGCAGGGTAGAAATAAATAAAATCTGCCTTCTACCTTCATGACCTTTGATTTCTGACACTGCAAGACACTCTGAAGAAACATTTTAATAACAAAATTCCTATTCTGAGAGAGGAAGAGAGTCTGATCTTCCCCTCCTGGTACAGTAGGTTTTTTAGAAATGAGACTGTGGTACATCTCTCTTCAGGAAATATCTCTATATTACACTACTGCTCTTTAGTTAATAGGGGTGTTTCAGAGTCTGAAAGAAACTGCATCTGAATTTTACTGTGACAGATGTGCTAAATGTAGTGAGCAACTGGTTCTCACTTCCATAATGAAAAAAAAATCAAGGCAGAACTTCAAATTAACTCAACACAAACTATCCCATAATATTAGAGGAAGAATTTGTTTTAAAATTACTTCTGGTTCAATTTCAAAGTGAACACTTCCACTTATATTTGGATGTAACCCTGTGAAGCTTCTCTTTGTTATTGTTGTTAATTTTTAAACCAATAACACCAATTTTAGATAAATTGGAAAAATTCTTAAATGAAAACATTCTCAGCTAGATTAAATCCTCAACTACAATCCAAATTTTTGACAGTTTTGGTTAATTTGGTTGGATTCTCAGTATATTTGATGGTTTTTAAAAGCAAATCAGTCCACTTAATACAACCCTACCTAAAAACTTGTTTGCAGACTTTCCTTTAAACTGAAGCCAATTTTACTGGCCTCTCTTTCAGACAAAACCTCTGTCAGAACAATAAAAACTGAGGCAGATCCTAAAGCTGGTATAGTCTAAATTAACTCCTCTGGCTGGTAGATTTGCACTAGACAGATTCTGGCACTTCATTTGGCGGCGAGCTTTGCGTTTATGATTAGATCAGAAAACATATTTTGTAGAAGAGCATGAATTACTTATTTTAAAAGAAACAGCTATAATCACGTGGCATAGTTCTTCCAAGTGTACTAATCCCATAAATTTTCATCAGCAGTTGTGTGGGTGTTGTTATATCCTAGAGGTTCAGGCATAAGCAGTGATGAACAGACCAGACCCGTGGCCAGCAGCAGAACCAGTGATTTCAGGAGACCCCTCCCCATCAGTTTGGATCAGACAATGATTTGGTCCAATAATCTTATTCTTCCCTCTCTTCCTCCCTAAAAATCTTGACCTATGATATATTTTAAGAGTCTATCATTTCGGAATTTTTTTTTAATTATTTGGGCATCTTTATTGTCACCATACTGCAGAAATAACAGTAAAGCTTCACTTCTCACATAGCCATCCAAGAAGGGGCCTTTTTCAAAGGAAATAGTCCTCCATTTCTCTCAGCAACACAAGAAAATCTCCCTGAAAAGCTTCCTGATATTCTGCAGGGTGTCTGAAAAGAAGGGGAATTGCTGCTTTAAATATGCCTCTCAGGCTCCATTGTTATGAGCATCCAAGTTCTTTCTTTGCCCATTTTCCTCTCACCTTTTGCTACTTATATTTCCTCAGGCATAAATTTCTTGCTTTTTTGAAAACAGATATCTACCTACTTCATGAAAGATAATTTTTTAGAGGTAGCAAAAAGAATACAGAGAAAATTCACCACAAGTTTTACATGTGTTAGTGTAACTTGAAGACGTGATGGGTTCACTTTTCTTCTGTATATCCACACCTTCATTTTACAATAGACAGACTCATGGCAAGGAAGTAAGGCTCCTTGTAATTCCCTTTCCTGCTGGTAGCACCCCATGAAGCCTTGAGAGACATTTAGTCTGTTTTAAACACACCATATCCTCCTAAGTTGCTGGGAAACTTAACTTTTGTTGTTATTAAAATCACTAATTCTCAAATGTCCATTTGTTCATTCTCAAATGCTAAAATGAAGAGGGATAAAAAATGGAGGTAAATACTACTGGTTTTAGTTTTCACCAGTTTGAAACTGAGGTTTATACCTCTGTTATAATTCTTTGGACACATGTTAATTATTTGCATTTAAAAGCCATGGATGTGCTGACGTGGCTTTCATATGAAACAGTAAAATAAAACAAGTCACAGATCCTTTAATTTGCTGACAGATTAAATTGACATTCAGGTATAATGGCACATAATGTAGATTTAATACCTCTGCTCTATTTCCAATTTCACCAAACTCAGCTGAGTTACTGGCTGCTGCAAAGCAACTGCATAGTCTGAATAACCACAAATGTTCAAAGGACCAATAGGTGCCAAAAAAGAGATTTCCATGAAAGAAATGCTTTTGCTATCTGAATGACCAGTTTCTCTGCAAGTCCTACACAAAAATAGTCTAGATGTACTTTGTAGCTAGCATCTGACTCACACTGCATTTTCACCTTGGTAAAAATACAAGATCAAAAGAGCAAAGCCAAGGGGTATAATTTTCTCCTCGTTTGTCACATCCCAAAATGTTAAGTACACGTTCTTTTCCAGCAATCCCCATACAAAAGGATAAAATGAAAAGCAGTGAACTTCAGTCTACTAAATGTCACCCCAAAATAGGTAATTACCACATGAACATTAAACTGATGCACTCCTCTCCTTACAAGGTTCCTTTTTACTATCTAAAGATATTACCAGATCTTAATTGATGTAAAAATGAAATCTCTTGGAGCTGCAATTCAAAGACCTCCAAAACTTCACCTACCAGCTCATTCTAAACAGTGTTGATAAAACTGGGCCAAAATCAACCTTTAAAAATATTCACTAAGCACATGGACACGGAGCATGTGCTAGAGCTAGAACTGCATGCAGAACTTTGAATTCAGTCTATGCACACAACTTACACGGGTCACTTCTCAGCCAGTAATTGCTGACCTGTTCCTCTGTGGAAAGGTTTTCTGCACCCATCTGTGTCCTTGCCTGTGAGCTTCATGGTGAAGCTCAGATACCTGAGTATCAGAGTGTTATAGGCTAGAAGCAAATCAAATGTCAGCAACAGGCATCAGCAGAGTAGTTCAAATCAAAAGCTACAGGCAAACGTAGACTGCTCATGAATTTTGCACTTGGTTCCTTCACTGAGGGGAAAACAGCCATGCATTTCAGGTTCTCTAGAAGATTTATCTCTAAAAGTCAGAGTTATGAGGAGACAGTATGATTTAGCTTCACTCCCAAGAAGTACTTAACAGGGAATCTCTTTCCCATGATAGTTCCTTCATCAGAACTTTCTTAAAATACAGGAAAGGGAGAGAAACCCCTGGGGAGCTGACAGGGATCACAAGAATTGTTGCATTCGTGTTACACCAGGACAGCCACAAGAGAAATCTTAAAATTAAGTATCAAAGGAGAAAGGCTGGAAAGCACTCCAGTCCAGGCAGGCTAAAGAATGAATCCATGGTACATCCCATTATTTTAATTCAGGATGTCCTGGCCAGTTTAATTCCTATATGAACTGACACAAAGCTCATTTTTCTGTTTATGTAGCACTTAAAGTAGAGTTCATATAAAAATACACTGATGTTGAAAGGCTGAACAAACCCTGGTATGTTTGAGAAGATGATCTACGTTCACTTTCAAATGCTCATCTACACCCTTCCAAATGTAAAGCGGCTAATGTGAAATATGTATGAAGAGTTTGACTTTTTTTTTTTTCCTAGAGGAGCTGAAGAATCTGAGAAGTTACTTCAAAAGGAAACAAATATTTCAAAACCTATATAAGCATTATGATTTTAAGGTAATGTCGTATTGTTGATCAGTCCAGGTAATCTCCACATTAATATGGAAAATACATTACCATCTTGCTAAAAGATCTGATAAATCCATATCCTTCCATGGACTCAGGAGTTTTTTTGATGCTCAATACTCAAAAAGCCACAGCCTTTAAAATATTTTCCCAACCCCACAGCTTTCCACTTAGTTACA
This sequence comes from Gymnorhina tibicen, assembly GCA_013399875.1. NCBI lineage: Eukaryota > Metazoa > Chordata > Aves > Passeriformes > Artamidae > Gymnorhina > Gymnorhina tibicen. Next base: position 392,550 of record VXAZ01004027.1, read on the forward strand.
AATTTTCCTTAACAAGCGATTGTGACACTTCTGTGCTCATAGTAAAAAATGTGTTTCCTTGTTTCCTCTCTGCAGATTCCATGTAGGAAACATCACCAACACAGCACAAAGCTGTGAAGGAGGCATGTCACAAAGCTGCAGCTTCCAAAAGCTTTCAACACAGAAATGAGCCTTCGTCTTTCTATTCCAATTTGATGGTTCTTTTCTCTATTTGTGTCAAAAGACAAGCCTCCTCCAGTCTCTCAGCAGACCAGTCCAAATGGCACTGCTAAGCTCACACAGGCTTGATGTACTAAGCTACCAAGTCTGACATGATTTACTGTCCCTGCTCCACAGACTTCCTCTCTGCCAGAGCAGCCAGGGGAAAAATAACAGGGTTCCAGTCTGCTTGGAAGGGTTTTATTTTTCACTCCTCAGTACTCATCACTCAAGCACTTATTTGTTGCTACAATCACAGTTATCATGCTAAATCGACAGAAAACTGGGATTGCTGATTTATTCCCATAGCAGGAAGATTCAAAAGCAGCAAGCAGCACAACATACAATTCAACAGCAGCATGTAACTTCTGCACCCAAAATTTTATGGAGAGAGTTGTCTCATGTTACCTCCCTCCCAGCTGCTACAGTCTTCCCCTCTCCAAGCTCTCTGTGGGCTCCTGGGCCTCCATTCCCTTCCATCTGCTCAAGCCTGGAAGTCAACCCTGGACCAGCACAGATCTCACAAGCACCAGTTCCATACAAACTTTTACTGCTGCTTTTCAGCATCTAAGCCACAACTCATGGACTGATTTCATCTTAGAATACCTTGCCAGCTCCTCACTTGACTCCGCCTGAGGAGAAAAGCAGCAGCAGTTAAAAGGGTCACAATTGCCACTGTTCAGCATGCACATTTTGTATGCTGAAATAGTTTTTGCAAGGGTAAGTAGAGAAAGGAAAAAAAATCCTTCCTCCAGGGTGCTGGCAAGGAAAATTGTTCCCTCTACCAACATGTTGGCATGGAATTTTTCTTTTTTCCCCTCTCCTCACACCAGCACTTTCATGTTGGAAATTCTCCCTACAGCAGGATGCCGGCCAGACTAACACAAGCCACAACATCCTGAAGCTGCCCTTTTTTAAATTTGCCTGACAGTAACACTGAAATCTTTTAATATCATCTTCACTGACTGCATTAAACATTAATAAGAATTACTTTCAATACATATATTTTTACCTCTCTATCACCTTTACAGAGACAGATTTTTAGGTATATGAGCCATTCTACCATGACGTTAAGAGATAGCTAGATTTTGTTTTGTTTGTGCAGGGAGATTAATTGTGTACAGGGTCTGTCACTGACACATCCTGTCTGTTCAGATTACCTTTCCTCTTCAATCCAGATCCCAAACTCAATTTTGAATCTGAACATTCTGAGTTTGCATCTAACATGCTACAAGCCACTAGATCAAGGCAGAACAACCTCCACTTTACAATGTACTTGAAATAAAGGAGCGTTGCGGTGTGTATTTTCAGCGTTGGCATGGCATGCTGCAAACGTTCCAGAGAGCTCTGCGGGGCTTCCTTGGGGAAAGCGGCTGCTCCGCTTCCCGTAGCCCTTCCGGGCGGCCCCGCACTCATGCTCCGGTGAGCTGTCAGCTCCACAACACAGGGGCCATAAAGGAGGCAAGAAGGGTCTCCACATGGGGACCTCAGAGGAGCTTTATTCACAGGTCAAGGAGCAGGTTCCCAGAAGCAGAGAGACTACACGAGCACAGAGCCTGGAATTTTATATGGGGACAGGGTGGGGCGGAGAGAGCACATGGACTAATGGTCTCAGGGCACAGGGGTTGGGGTACCAGGACCAATAGGGAGAACCCCAGGACTAGGGGCGGGAAAGGGAGGACCATGTGGGAAGAGCAGGCATTTAGTAAGAAGAGGAGTGGGGAAAAACAGCACTACAAAGGAGGATTTGCAAGAGCTGGCACTTGCACTTCTCAGACATCACATGGCACAACAGACACAGCTTCTAATTTGCAGTCCATACTTCCTGTACCATTAGACAAGCTGCAGTGGAAGAGGGAATATAAGTCTCAATTTTTTCTCATCTTAGACCCTGAAACTAATGGTATTGGAGCTTGCCCACAGATTCAAAATCTCCACACTCACGTTATCACATCCCTTAGTGTGCTGCACACTACTTCACAGCAGAGTTTATTGGGTTAGGTTCACTAACAGCTGCATGACTTTCAGGCAGTACTAGACTTGAAACATGGATACAGAGCCTTCTGCCTCTGACAATATTAATTGATATCTGTTTTATGGGTCTTGCATACTGAAAAATCTACCAAGGCCTCTTTCAACTTCAGGAAACAGTCATGGTGATTTTAGCAGCAGCCTTTCACAATCAAGGTCCTGCACAAACAGATATTTCTGCAAGATGAAAGCAGCCTCCCTGGACAGCAAGTAACTGGCTCCCTGTAAAGTTAGTGCTCTATGCCCTTCAGATTAGGGAAACTGCAGATTTGTTTTCATTATGGGAAGTAAACTGATTAGCAGATGGCTATTTATTTTTCCCCCTCTGTCAGCTCTAATAAAATATAAATAGAAAATACAAATAAAAATCTTACTGCAATGAACATTCAAAGAGGTCTCAAAAAATCAAAATTCCTGCACATTAAGTGTATGGTTTTTGCAAATGAAGTAAATTAATCATTTTAAAAGGAAGTTTGTTTTTACACTTGACTGATAGCATACAATATGATTAAAATACATTGATCTGTAAGCTTTAAAAATATGATTGAAGATTAACTTAGACATTGGACCCACTTAGCTGGGTTTTACCAACTGAGTGGATATTCTTCAGGCTACACAAGTGCCATTTCTTGACTTTATTTCACCTTAGTATCTTTATCAACATGACAAACCACAATAGGGTGTTAAAAGTTAAAAAAGTCAAGAAAGAAAGTCCCACTTTCAGCTTGCCACACTCTCTTCAGGGCCAACAAGTCAGAAGCTTTTGCATAGACTTTGGTTTTACATTTATGCAGCATGCAGTGGAATATGCTTTTGAAATAGGCAGGAAAGAGTTTGTGCAGGAGGCACTCAAGTGTGTGCTGCAAGAAGAGTTAGAGGTGACCTGACCTGCTATTCTGAATATGGTGTTCCATGTCTTTCATCTCCCACCATTTCTCTGCCCTGCTCTACTTTGATTATAGACATTACTGGGGCTCCTCACGACAGACCAGGGAGGTCTCAGCTGCAAGGGCCTTCCCAAGGGCAGCATAATGTGAAAAACAGCTCTGCAGGGGATTTACAGGACTAGAAAAATACAGAGAAAACATTTTCTGTGAACTGTTTTTCAGAAATCACTGCAAAGGACAAAAATCACCATTACACTGGTGCGGTCCTGTCCTGATTCAGCAGATGCTACTTTAATGACAATGTGATCCAGCCTTGCTATAAAGTTGCACAAAAAATACCACAGCATTTCAGTGCATTGCTATTGTGTTCTCACAAAATGTATGCCTTCTTGATCCCCAGCTACCACCTACCCAAACTGCCATCAGCAAATACAGACTCAGAGAGATTGGGGAAAGTGTAGGCTACAATAATTTCCTTCACTTCCCAAACCTAGCAGTCAGAGGAGCACCCCATCAGGCTCCAAGAGACCAATGAAAAAAGTATGAAAAATAACTGTATTGTAGTAGCAAATACAAGTTCAGACCAAATAGGAGACCTGTGGAGCAAGGCACATAGTCCATGGGAGCTTGCCTCTCACTGGGAATATGCCTCTAGTCAAGAAAACACTTTAACCTATGTGTAAGACACATTGCACTCACTGAGCCTTAAAATTATTAAATGCTTTCCTGAACAACAGCTTAAAGAAGAAATAAATATTCCTCTCTGTTTTCATAGTTTATTTCAGAAGAAACTTCCTTAATTAGAATAATACTGTTTGTACTATAACTGTTTGACTCATGGCTTGAATTTCCTGCCATATAGACTTTCCCCAAAGAACACCTGGAAACTATGAAATAAGAATTTGTCCTCATGGCCATTTCCAGTCTTGCAGTAAGGCCATCAATTAATTGTTTTCTCCCAGAAAGCACATCATACATTGGTATCTAAAAAATTCAGTCACAGCTATTAAAAACACATTCTGTATAACAGAATAAGATCTCAACATTTCATTCCAACCCCGAGGTCTGGAAAGGAACTGGACACGAAGTCCACAGGGCCTGCCAGTTCCCTTCATTCCCAGTATGTTCCTGGTCTTACTCCTCTGATTCCCTGCTTGATAATGCAATTGCTCTATCTCAGCTGGCAAACCCACACATCTGTTTTTCAAAGCCAGGTTTGCCTGCCATTTTCAAAGGGCTCAGCTCCTACCTCAGCTAGAGTTCCAGAGCTCTCCAGGAATTACAGAACTAAGAAAGCTTTGCCACCTTACCCCATGACCACCCCTTGAGTGGCTGCCTAAAGCAGCCAGGTCAGAGCACTCTTCAGCCCAGGCCATCAGCAACAGCTCCCCATCCTCCCCAAGGAGAGCTCAGAGTCCAGATCGCTCAGCCACGGAGAGAAGTGCCTAGTTATGGGACCTGGCTCACGGTCCATACTGCCAAGTATTTTCCTCATCATATGATGCAAACCCTCCAGGGCTGCTTTATCACCGCACAACACCCTGCAATTTGCATGGCTTCTAAACTTTTAGAACTTCCTAGTTATTTCACCCCAAGAGAAAGAGTTAAAGAATTTTAAAGCCAAGAGATTGGATTTTTACTGTGTGAAATGAATTCAACCAAACACTGCAACCCCGTGGAAGTTCCAGACCTCTTTAAACGAGCCCCTGCAGCAGATAATGTCTTTTTAATCAGTTCGATGCTCTGATAAATTGACTCTTATTTCCTAGCAGGGGGAGAAAAAGAGTAACTGAGTTGATGCTTGCTTGAAACAAAGTATTTTGAGATAGGAGCTATTTGTGTTCACAAATGCCAGAAAGCCTCTATTGGAAACACAGGCAATTCCTTTCTATTTCAACTCCATAAATCTGTTTGTCTAATCCTGGGATATTTTGAGGGATTTTGTGATAGCCCATGTGCATATCTTTCTACTTGCCTGCACAGCAAAATTTGCTTGAGTACACAAAACATATAGCAACTTGTTGGGCTGAGTAATAGTAATAATCCATCTAATCACAGTCAATTCAGCTGCTGGTTGCTTATGGGCATCCTTTACACATTAATTTAAAGACTGAATAAGCAAGATCAGAGCAGCTATTTAACAAAAGCATGCTCATAAAGCTCCTCTAAGCACCCAACATTCATTTTCAGAGGCTTGTGATCTGGGAGCATGCTTTTAAAACAAGTTTACCAGCTTTAACCTTTCTGCCTGTCATCAGAAACACTCACAAGTCAGGAGAATTTTATTTCATTTCTTACTAAATGATACACATTTCTGAACACTAATTTGGGCATCGAGAAAAAGGACACGTACACACTAACAATGTAGTGGGGTTTTTTGGTTTGTAGTTTGACTTTTTTTAAAATAAGGCACTTACTGTGTCCATTCCTCAGTCTCAACTCGCCTTCTTTTCAGTCAAAATTACCCCAGTGAGGTGACGGGTAGCACAGAATGTCTAGGGGATACCATCAGTCTTTCATTAAGAAATACCTCTTTTTTAAATACATTTGAGCAGGAAAACCACTCATACTAATTGGCTGAGTGCCGCTGTGTGGCCTGGCTGGTGGAGGAGGCTGCAGCTTGTCCCTAAGAGATCCTGGCTCAGGAACTCCTGGTGGTGCCTGGGCACCTCGCAGTACAGCTTCTCTCTCCCCGTGCGATGGAGGCACGCAGCCACGCTCACACTGAGCTGCTGGCTCAGGCGGTACCAGAAGCAAAGAGTCAGAGGCGGCCCTTGCCAAGGAATCCGATGTTTAATTCTGACCAGTACGCAGGCAGGCCAGGTAGCAAGAGGGCGGGCCTCAGCCCTACAGGTTCTTATCAAGGGGTACAGACAGGGGGAGGAACAACAGCTGAGGACCAACGAGGTGTGACCCAGGGGTAGAGTGACTGTCTGGCTGCTGGCCAGCCAGGGGGACCTGATCCATGCAGGGTCACAGGACCAGGTGGGAGGAGTCCTATCTACTGAGTCTGTGGGGGTGTCAAACCTCTGAGTTCACCCACCACCGAGCTCCTGGGTTCCCTGGTCCCCCAGCCATCCCAGCTGGTGGCTCAGGCACCACAACAGCTGAGGTTTTGGCCCATAGTGAGTGTCCACTAGTGTTTCCAGCTGCCACAGAGCTGGCTGGCAGCACAGGTCACCACCAGAGAATCAAGCAAGTCACCACTGCAAACCCTCACTGCTTAAACTTCGTGACTCGTGTGCCTTACTTTGCCACAACAGGGGAAAAAAGCAATGCATGATCTTGTGGCTTTAAGGGTGGATGTGGAGGAACTAAGGGTCAAATTACCCCAAAATGAGTGGACATTCCCACGTGAAACAAGCACTGCCTGTACAGTGTGTCAGGAGGTGCTATTGCAAAATACACAGTTACTAACCATGACTCCAGAGTTACATCCAACCTTTAGCTACAGGGAAAGGTATTGAGAAGATCAATTAATTTGTCCCCAAAGACAACAAAACAGCAGTTTGGCTCCAGGAGAAGGTGAGCCCATTTCTTAAACTGAACTCTAAAAGTATTAGAAATCAAGCATCAAAAGCTCCCTCTGCCTTTCCAGGAGGAACATCAAAAATAAATCAGAAGTGGGTTCTGTGAACACTTGAGTGGATATATGAGGGCCTAAGAAACACAATCCACTGAAAAACAAATTTTAGTATGTGAGGAAAAAGAACAAGTCTCCCCAGGTTTTTCCTGGTTTTTGCTTTAAAGGCTGAGACAGTGAACGCAGACAAAAATTACAAGAATGAAAACCAGAAACAGGGCAAAAAGCTGTAATGGAAATTCCAGTGACCACAAATGTCTCTGCATGGCGGTAGCTCTTCTGCAGAGTGCCTGTAACAACCCCAGCAAAATGCCATTCAAGAATCAGGCCTTTTTGTGATAGAACTGTACTGATCAGTGAATTGTCTCCCTACAGACCACAATACCATCACAGCAGGTGGTTCAGAAAAGCAGAGATCAGTGCAAGCCATGGTGTTAAATCACTGATTGAAGCAGGGTAGGGTGTTTTACTGGAACATTTGACATGAGAGGTAGGTATGCATCAAAAGGTCACTTGCTTAGATCCAACATCACATGCAAACCTAAGTCTTAAATTTTCAGTTGGAAGTTGCAGTTGTATGCATTACTTTTCCCTTCTTATAACTGGAAAAGAGATACTAGAAAAATTCCTAGTTCTGCATAGAATGCTACCTCCTTTTAAAAACATTTCTTTACACATGACTAAGGATGTGTTAAGTTCTTGACTGTGCTTCTAGTTAATATAAATTTGACTTGTCACTGTAGCATTCAAATTATTGGTTATAGAGCAGGAAAGTCTCTGGGCAATGAACTCTGCCGGTACTGGCTACAAAAATTTAGAGTCTAGTTATAACACATGAAAAGTTATCACCTTTTGATCAGTAGAGACACCATTGTTACATCATTCTATGCTGTTTTGCAACTGGGTTTCTCAAGGACGCTTATTAATCACCACAAGCTTCATAATATTCCAGTTACTATTACTGTACCACTGCAGAAGTAAACAGAGATTGAGAAACCAAGTATCTGGCCTCAGATCCTTTAAATAGTCTGCGGCAGATTTAAAGGTTTCTTTATAGCAAAGAAAAGGAAGGCATCTTAATAGCTAAGCACCAGATTGATAGCTGGGAGATCTGAAGTCACTTCTTTCCCATACACCTTTTGTTTTGTGTCTGGCATGCTTCCAAGTATCTCCAGGTTCATCCTTAGTACAAGTGGGTGAAACTAATTAAACAGGAGTTAGACAAATATAGAAAGTGTCAGAGTAACCCAGCCACACACAGCCCAAGCCAGTACTGTTTGTGCAGTAATGTTGTTTTTCATATGTAAGAAGGGAAAAATAATTCCTTTTTTAATCGCCAACTGCTTAGTCTTAGCCAATAGGAGCTAAAACGTAGGTTAATCCGATGAGATCCGGTTAATCCGGGTGAAACTAATTAAACAGGAGTTAGACAAATATAGAAAGTGTCAGAGTAACCCAGCCACACACAGCCCAAGCCAGTACTGTTTGTGCAGTAATGTTGTTTTTCATATGTAAGAAGGGAAAAATAATTCCTTTTTTAATCGCCAACTGCTTAGTCTTAGCCAATAGGAGCTAAAACGTAGGTTAATCCGATGGATGGGCACATACCACCCCCAGTGCAGGTGCACAAAGCAGCTTATTCCACCTGTCCTTTCAAAGTAGAAAATGACTTCACAGCAAGGCAGTTTGGGAGCCTCAAGAATGTGAGCAAATTTGCGCTAGTGCACTGTAACCTCACATCATGGCTTGCTGCTTGTGCCTATCAGTGCCATGTGGACTGTCCTACACCCCTTGGTAAGTGTGCAGCTTCTTCCTGGCAGCAGAGGCATTGGGACACACAAGGAAACACACAGAAGGCTCTGCAGGAAGACTTGTAAATGCTGATGGGACTCAACTAACCACTTCCAGCAGTGAGAAGAGAAGCTTTAGGATAACTGTTCCTTCCTGTGTGCTTCAGCAGCAGTGCCACCACTCCACCTCACACCAAAGGGGGAAACAATCTACAGAAGCAGAAATGTGGATCTTAGTCTTATTGAATTAAAAGTGTGAAAGCAGAGATGCAACAGAGGGAAGTTGGCTTTGACTACACAATTCCTTCAGTTCTGTGCTGTCAATAGACTTATTCAAAACTTGCTTAATAAGAGAACACACCTCATGCGTGTGGGCTCCTAATGCACTATGTTGGTTTCAGCCTGTCTGCGGTACCTTCCCAGGGCTGCTGCAGTACATATCACACATTAGCTTCAGCCTTTTCATTCAATCAGTTGTCAAATACATACTATACGTTGAAATACCTTTCCTTCTCTACAAGAAAGAAAAATTTAAGATTAACAGAAAAGACCCCTGGGTCAGGCTTAGAAAAAAGGTACAGGAAAGATTTGGCTTTTCAAGCTTTCCTGTATGGGTTCTTCTGCAGCTCTCCCAGTATCACAAAGGCTGTTCATCTCAGGGGAATTACATTTGATAGCATATTTAGTTCACAAGGCCTGGCACAGTTACATTAAACAGAGGCTGCTGATAAAACATTACATCTCCCTCCCCCCGGCACTCCATTTGCCGTGATGTAAAAAGCAGACACCCCATAGAGAAATTAATCAGAAAGAAGGGGAATGAATCTAAAGAGTGAAAATTAAAGACCCCATGACATCTACACCCATCTACTACATCCAGATGAAACTGTGTCCCAAAACTCAAGGATGTTTTAAGATTCTTCCGGGAGATGGAAGGGGTTACAGAATTCAGCATATTACCCTCAATATAAAATATAGTTACTTAAATGGAAAGACTTCTCTTTGCTCAGCACTGAAGCTCCACAGAGAAAAAAATGTCTTTTAGAAGAAAGCACATCTCTTTTGCTCTGCAAAGTGATGAAAAAGACTACAAGTTAAAAAAAGCTCATATAGAGGCAGTACCAGTCTAACTTCAGTAAAACCACACTGCTTTACCTTACAGCCTAAGTATCTACATTTCTTCCATAAAGGGAAATATAAGGAAGTGTCTGTGTTCAAAAAAGACCCACAAACCAAAAAAATAACCATAGCTGTCTGTCCTCACATCCCAGTTCTTCCCCATTTGGTCTAATGCTCTCAAAGCTTTTCAACACCAGAATCATTCCAATTTAAGGAATACCTGAAACTGTCTTAAGGACATCTTGATTTCTCTTTATCCCTTAGCCAGATACTCATCTGTCAGAAGCCCTACAAAGACATTCGCAGAATCAAATGATGCTGTATAAGGGAAGGATTCCAAATGCCTCAGCTAAAAAATTTGGCTGAAATGGATTAACCTGGATAGAATGTGAAAGAAGCAATCTTGGCTTTAAGCACACATGAACTACTCTAGCCTTTGTAGACTTGAACTTGTAGCACAGAGAATGGATTTAACCAGCAAGGAAAATTGCAAGACATGGACAAAAGTGAATGGATTATGCAGCCTCTTTTAAACCACCAGGCAGGTATGCAGGTTTTGTTTGCAACACCCTAACTAAATGCCAGGGTTTATGATCCATGAGCAAAAGTATATGCGAGAAGAATCTCATGAACTCTTACAGATGAAGCAATGCTCAGATTAGAGCTTCCTCAAAAATGAATTTAGTAGAGCAGGGTTTGAAGTGCTACTTTCAAATCTGTTAGGCTTGATTCAGGTAGACCTGAACTTGGAGTGTGGAGCAGGGAGAGAAAGACCCTTAAATTAATCACATCCCTCCACAACACGGGATACAGAGTAAATACATCTTTCCTGTAAAGTAATATCACTTCAGGTCTTTGTAGACAAATAAGGCTGAATCAACCATGCAAGTCTACTTATTTTACTGAAATCAAAACTTAACTTCATTTTAAATTGAAGCTCACTTCTTCTAGAGACACATAGCAACCTTAAGTCACTTTAAGGGAGACAGCAAAAATCCCTACAGGAGAAGAATTATAAGTATAAAGCTGCTTCTATTCTCAAAACACCATTCCAATTATTATATCCAGAATTATTCCACTCTTGGCAGCTCTGGGTCAGAGATCAGAATTGGGCCTTGAAAGATTATTAAACAAGTATTAAAGTAGAATGAGGACTATATTGCATGTTTGTGCTAGGAAGTCTCATACCTTCTGTTTCTTAAATGCTGTTTCTTTGCAGCAAGTGACTGCACACCAGAAAATAGGAAATGGTAAATTTAGTCAGAGGTGACTTTCAAAATACATCATCATTTATTTAGAGTGAAAATACCTTCTTACCTCCTGGTCTTGCAGACTGCTGAGATGAGGAGAACACAAAGATATCCTCTTCAGAAAGGATAGTAACATCAGACTGAGGGTGGGAAGGGTCTTCTGACATATTAAAGAATCCTATTCATAGCCACACTCCAGTAAAAAAAAAAATTTAAAAATTCTAACATGATAGAGGCTGCAACCAAATAGCAAGATAGATAGTGCTCCCATTAGTTGCTATCCAGGCAACCCCACTACTTGACAGTAACATCTTTGGTATAGTCCTGTCTAGTTCACCTTTCTCACTTTATCTCTCCAAATTCCCCTTCTATTTCCTTCACTTTCACAGCAGTTTCCTTACCTTTCTGCCACTGCATATACAAAAGAAAGAAAACTCACTGGCTGCCCAGGCCCTGTGTTTTTCAGAAAAGCTCTTCTGAGCCTCTCAGCTCATAAGGAGCCCCCTGCCTAAAACAGCCCCTAGAGTTACAGAATAGGCTGAGTTGGGAGGAACCCATCAGTATCACTGGTTCCAACTCCAGTCCAGTGCCCGAGCAGCCCGTGGTAACAATGCTACAGACATTTCATTTAACAAATTTCTCTAGATCATGGAATCATTTAGATTGGAAAAGACTTCTAAGATCATTCAGTCCAACCATTAACCCAGCACTGCCAAGCCATGTCCTTAAGCACAACATCCACACATCTTCTAAATACCTCCAGGGGTGGTTACTCCAACATTTCCCTCAGCAGCCTCTTCCAATGCTTGACAACCCTTTCAGTGAAGAAATTTTTCCTAATATCCAATCGAAACCTTCCCTGGTATAACTTGTGGCAGTTTCCTCTCATCCTATTGCTTGTTGGCTGAGAGAAGAGGCCAACACCCACCTTGCTACACCCTCCTTTCAGGCAGTTGTAGAAGGTGATAAGGTCCCTCCTGAGCCTCCTTTTCTCCAGGTTAAACACCCCCAGCTCCCTCAGCTGCTCCTCATAACAGTGGTACTCCAGACACTTCCCCAGCTCCATTGCCCTTCTCTGGACTTGGTCCAGCACCTCAATATCTTCATTGAAATAAGGGGCCCAGAAATTCCCACAGCACTCAAGGTGTGGCCTCACCACTGCTGAGTACAGGGCAACTATCACTGTCCTGGTTCTGTGGCCACACTATTCCTGATACAGGCCAGGATGCCACTGGCATTTTGGCCACTTGTGCACACTGCTGGCTCATGTCAAGAGCGGCCCCAGGTCCTTTGCCACTGTGCCATTTTCCAGCCACTCTGTCCCCAGCCTGTAGCACTGCAGAGGATTGTTGTGACCCAAAGGCCGGACCTAGCATCTCACCTTGTTGAACCTCATACATCTGGCCTTGGGCCCATCAATCCAGCCTGTCCAGAACCCTCTGTAGAGCCTCCCTACCCTCCAGCAGATCAATACTCCCACCCAACTTGGTGTCATCAACAAGCTGACTGACAATGCCTTCAATCTCCTGATCCTGAACATTGATAAGATGTTAAACAGAACTGGTAACTACTTACTAATAGATGAGACACTTGAGAGTAAAAATTTCTTCCAGCATTACAATGTAATAGACTTCCAACAACACCAACAATAGAATAGCAAACCCCATGAAAGCACCTTGACTATGACCAAGACTGTCCCAGGACTTAATTTTTCAAAGTGATGAAATACATCTTGGGCTGTGGCAACACCTGTGAGACCAAGGTACCCCATTCTACCACTGCAGTGAGAGCAATGTGCATCCCAGCTACATCAAAGAAAAGAACAAGTCAAAAATAGTGTTCAAGTAACATCATTTAGTAAAAATACTTATGCTACAACTTCTGGGAGTTAAGAAACATTCCAGATACATCCTACAAACATTATTAGGCTGTTTTTGTAAAAGATAGGAGGGAAAAGGATGAGAACACTTGTAACAAATGTTCATGACATATTAAGCCAAGATGATTATTTATGCTTAAACATTCTTTGGAGGATGTTGGTTTATTTACCTGGTAAGAGACTTATATGGACTAGATCTTAGTTCAGATCAGCACTACACATGTGAACACTCTGCAAAATATTAACTAAGTGAAATAAAGTGAGTTGGAAGCTTCCATATGTTTCTGACTTTGTATAATGTCAGATTTCTCTAAGTTTAAACTCTCACTGGCTTACTCTTGCCATTTCCCTTGATTTTTTTCCACTACAGCCTTAGAAACCAAGAGACATTATTTCATTGCTATGTTCAGTAATACGGTTTCCCCTCTTCTTATGTTACCATCACAAGAACAGCGGGAGGAGAGCTATTCTCTCTACCTTTAAAAAAGAGTTCTGGTGCCATAGGCACTTGCTGAATTGAAATGCAGAGGGCTTTTTGCCCTTGGCACATTAAGCCATTCCCTAATACAGTAGGCAAATAATAATTAAGATAAAGACGTAGGTATGTGAATAACTTTCACTATACATTAGACTTCACTCAAGGGTTAATAATCTGCCCAGGGTTGAGGGTCTGTGTGAAATGTCAGGATTTATCTGAAGCTATAAGGGGGGGGGACAGCCTAGCTTTCAACACCAGCAAATAAAACACCTTATTTTAACAAGATCACAAAGCAGAGCAATGCAATGTTGTTTCTACCACAATTTTCTGCCTGAATGTGTGTCTATGTATATAAAAAAATTAATCATTTTATCCACATCAACTTTCTTCAGGAATGTGACAATATCCAATTGTAAAAATATCAGTGAATTCCTACCTGAGGCAAGTTGAGCAGAATTCAGGTTTGTTAGTGTTACAGTGATAAGCACCCTTTTCTCAGAAGCGCATTTTTGTCCTGTAAATAACATTTCTGCATTTGATTCAAAACCTTTTGGGCAGGTCCAGGCAATATTAGACTGGAAGCTGGGGGATGTGGTGTATCTTCCAACAGCTAGAGTGAGGAACAAGAAGCCAAAACACACTTGCCTCATTAACTCGTGTGCCTTTGCTTTTCCTCAGTTTACCCTCAAGAGCACTCTTCTAATAATAGGTTGCTTTAATATTTGCAAAACATACTGAATGCATGTAGTGTGCACGTAAATACATATACAAATTATTTCACAGCAGGGTGCTCGGCTCTCAAAAGAATTTTGACATGGCATGCAAACATGAGCAAAGGCTTAACTGAAAACTTCTCCTCAAACTAAATACTTCAGTTCAAATTAGCAATTTGCATTGGAATACTTCACACCCACTTCAGGCTAAGTTGTATTTCAAACTAACATAACTTTCTGCACTATGACGAGAATAAGAGGACTCCAGTAGGAAGAACACACATCAGCACTTTCTTCTCCCTTTAAGCACAGTGCAGGCTTTGAAGTCACAAAAAATAAGAACAGGTGTATTTTGCAAACAAATTTCTATATCAACTTTCAGGACTACCCTACAAAGTGATTAAAAGATTCATCTTCGTTATTGTAAAGAGTAACATAAATAAACAATTATTCTCTTCTTTTTTTCTGCAAAGATATTAGGTTGATCAATTAGGCCTACTGCAGAAAGACTTGAATTAGTCTGATTAGTCTCAGCTACTTAAATTCAGAAGCAGATGCCTCACTTTGCAAGAGTGGTGATTAAAGGCTGCATTCACAAAAAAAATTGGATTACGCACACTTAAGACAATACCTACCATTTTTCAGCTCTCCCCCTCACAGCAGATGGCCCATACAATTACTGACTTCAAAAAACTCTCACTAGAACTCCTCCAAAGCTCCCCTCACTTTCTGAGACAAAGGTATGTGCAAGTCAAGACTATTTTCAAATGTTCTCCTCATATTAAGATTTACCACGCAGGTCAATAAAACCATTCACACAGGGTTGTAAGTCAAAATATAGTGCCTGCACATTCCCAGAAGAGTCACCCATATGGCTACTAGCAGCAAGGGAGAGGCAGAATAATAACATAAAAGCCTTGGCAGCAAATAAAATCCACATCTCACCCTCCTAGCACTCCAGCCAGCACAAGCAAGTGAGAAAGCCAGGACTCAGAGATACAGAATGGCTCATTATCTACCCCAGAAGGCACAGCACTGCCAAGCCGCTCTTTATCAAGTCCTTAACAGGTGTAAAATTAGCACTTGTTATTAAAGACAATGGAGTTACATGTATTGCCAGCAGCTGAAGAAATGTGCTAGAATTGTTTTCACCTCCAGTTAATTCGGTACCATTCAATAACGTGCACTAAGCCCGTAAATTAGAGAAGTGCCTCCTGAAGCATGGCAGGGAGCTAAGCCAGTGTGTGAGCATCCTTTCTAAAACACAGGTGATTTCCTGAATAAAGGACTGAGGACCAAATCCTCTTTTCATCAATACTGATGTAAGTTCAAACAAACTGCATTTGCCTGAGTGTACTCTCAGGTAAACCTGTGCCAGCATAATCTGTAACCAGAATCTGGAGCTGTCAGAAATCCTCGTAAGCAAATGCCAGGACAGAGATATTTTCAGCTTTTCTAACCCCACTGAGCACAGATCGACTGGCTGCACTGATATCCTCTCTTTTCAGCTACTTACAATTCATTCCTGGGAATAAAGCAGAGAAAGGTTTTATATACTGGGAGAAGCAAAATCCTATTTCAGATGTATGTCATTATGCGTAGATCTCATTATAGGCAGATGACCTCAGGTTTAGGACAAGAAGTCACTGAATCACTCAGGACTGTGTAGCTTCATTGTGTATTTTTCTGTTCTAACACCATGCTTAGCTCTGAAAGCAAATTATTTAGATACATACTGCTCATAGGAATGCATCTAACTGCTGAGCCATTTTATTCAGGGGCACTGTACATCTCACCACTCTCCCCCTTTCCCCAATAACTGGGAGAAGGGTTGGCCAACATCAAACAACTCTGACCAAGGACAGAAATCGCAGCGATAATTACATTCCCACAGGGTTTCATGAAAACTGGCAGTGAAATAGAGGAGGAAATTAACTCCTCCACCAAGGGGAGGGCGGACGCAAGTCAGGCATCTCGCTATCCCTGTGGCAGCAATTGGCCAGGCAGCCAGCATACAATTTGCTCTGCACTAGCCGAGGCACGTGCTGTCTTTTGTCTGCTGGGACTATCACTGGGAGCGTGTCAGGAGATCAACTTTAGTGGCAGGGGTTTGTAACTCCATAAGAAACCGTGCTACTCTGCTCCTCCTGCCAGATACCATGCACAGCCTGAAGTGGAAACCATGGGACAGAGCTCTCTTGCTTGAATATTAATATTGAGTCTATTACTGGTGTGCGTGGGAATGGTGCTGGTCTAGTGCAGAACAATTAACTCAGGGAGAGTTACTAATAGCCTCAGGTTCTCTTCTGCTGTAGTGTTCTGCAGTTTTCCTACCGACATTTAATGATGCAGTCAGAACATGTCAGAAACACCCAATATAAAAAGCAAACTGCTTCTATTCAAAGGCCACTGGACAAGTTCAGGTTTGGACAAAACGGGGGGGAAAAAACCTGTTTGCTAAGGTATGAAAAATCTTTCCACCATCCTTGGTTCATCATGCATCTTAGAGGAGGCAAAAATCAACATAAAGCAAATAAAAAGAGCAGTTTCTTTTTATACAGAGTAAATCTCCAGCTCTTGCTGGATTGATAGGTATGGTGAGTCACCAGCACATTGCCAGGGCTGTCAAGTTGTCACTTTAGCTGGCTGCAGTACAAAGCTGAGTCCTTCCACATGGTCACCACTCCCCTCTCTGCGTGCAAATAAAGACTACAGCCTTTTCACTCCTTTTTCCAAATGCACAGGGAAATCTGTTATTTCTTCATCAGTCTCACATCCCCCTGGGCAATGGGAGTGCTCATCATCTGATGCATGTAAATGCTAACAAAACTCCCATCTTGACATTAAATGGTTTAAAAACCTATAAAATGGCAAATGCAGTGCAGTAATGACAAAAACTGGCAGGTTTCAGGTGGGCTACAGGGTCCTGCCATGCTGGCACTGACGTCTGTGAAATTGCTGAAGTAGACCTTCTCAAAGACTGGGAACTAGCAGAACTTGAGCTGTTATAGTCTGGTTGCCACAGGTATTTCTATCAACCAGTGGAGCTGCTCCTTCATGCACTGACCCTCCCCAGCCTACAAGGGTGCACTTCAGAAAGGAAAAGCAGCAGCAATTTCCTTAGAAGAGTTCATGCCAGTGCACTGCAGGCTGGCAAAACTCATCACTCATTCACTCTGATAAGATGATAGCACAACAAAGGCAAGGCTGATGCAACACCTTCATAAACACGGAGCCACGCTGGCTTTGCTGAAGTATTGCCACATTTTAAACCTACATACAAACAGCAGAACTACTGCAGCGTGTTGCTGAGGTAGGCTGCAGCTAAATCACCCCCTGCAAAGCATCGGGGGCTCTGTGTAAACAGCAGCACAGTGGCAGCCACTTGACATGCATGCAACAACTTGCACAGGTCCTCTAGTGCTGCCAGCAGCCCTGCACCTCTGTTACCATCAGCTGGAAAACTATTAACCAGCTGCATCTATGCGAGGGGCAGAGAGAGGCTTTTTCCAGGGATGGGGAGGCAGGGCTCTAGCGTTTCCAAAGGTTCCCAGTTCGTTTAGTGTATATGGTGCTGTCAGACTGCTGTGCTCCTTTCCAGCCTGATTATTACACTGCTAGTGGGGAGAGGCCTTGGAGGACAAGGACCGTACAGCTGCATGCCTGGCGCATACAGAGCCAAGATTCCTGACCATATTCCCAACATATACAGACCTATCTACTACATTCATGGATTTTATAACATCAGTGATTCAAACAGCACATCCCTACCATGGAAGGGTAAATTTTATGAAAATTTTCAATGCTGTACTTACAATTTACACACCTGAAAAGGGATCTTTAGATCTTCAGTGAGTGTGTTGTCAGTATATTGGAAGACCTTTCTTACAGATAGCTTTCCTTGTTCTAATTTTAAAGGAGAAATAAGTGAGACGTGTCATTGAAGTGTAATGCTTTGATGCTATTTCAGAGCTTGGTTTGTGTTGGGTCACCTGTCTATCAAGGACAACCCCATCAAGTAACTTCATTACCATTGCACAACACCTAACGGTAAACTGCATTTACAACTGGCTTATTAGTAAAGAAGAGGAGGAAGAAAAGGGAGAGATACTTTAGATACTAAGGAGCAAATCAGAGACCAAGGGAGGCATTCAAAGAGGCAAGAGGAAGAATAATAGATGATGCCATACCAAACACTTAAAAACAGGGAAAAGGAGAAAACAGGGAAACCTTGTGTTTGCAAAAGTGTTTTAGAAAATTTCTACATCAAAGCTATACATAGACGGGTTGCAAATTATTCGGTTGGTTTGAGGCTGAGCAGAAATGTGACCAAGGAAATAAACAGGGGAGCAACACAGAGCTGCCCTCAATCTTCTCCACTCCTTTGTGCTTGCCCAGAATGCACAGCTTTGCAAAGAAGTGCACAATCCATGTAGCGGCATTTTTCTTCCATTATGGATGTATTTGTGTACATTATTACATTTTCCTCCTTCTGTTTCTCTCCCCAAAAGCCAAATCAAAGCTCTCCCTCATTTCCTGTTGCATAAGTAAATAACATTATCTTCACTTTGAAAACTGAGCAGTTTGAAAATGGCATCCCATTGGAGCCTGTCTGCTGGGTTTCAGCTGCCACGGCTGAATGTTTTGCTCTGTATTCAGCAAAGGACATTGTGAGAGACATATTTTTAAGAACTTTCATGTGCTCAATTGGAAGGCAAACACAGTAGTCCACTTTGTCCTTCCCTCTCGTACCCTGTCTATTTAGGCTAAAAAATTGTGTTTGTACAGCACTTAGCCCCATGAGACTGAAGCCTTTAGGTACAAATGTAACTCATTTAAATGGTAATGTACAACAAAATGAGTGGCACCCTTCAAAACAAGCAGCATTTGTAAGTGTATCTGTGCCAGGTGCTGACAAATGGAGGGTCACAGTTGCAGGCAAAGGGAAAGGTCTCGGTGAGACAATATTTAAAAGTCAGTTTTTCCAGTCAAAGGCCAAACTCTAAAATGTCTGCTTATTTCTCTACTCCCTGTGCCCTGAAGCACTGCACCAGCCTCCCAGAGAGCAGCACACGAGGACTCCAAAGGTATTTCCTGTACAAGGTCAGATCAACTAAAATGTGCTTTAAATAGAGTCACGTGAGCCGTGGCAGGAGCTCCATAGTCAGATTAGATCCCTGACACTCTGAAGGGCAGAGTCTGAAGCAATCCGCTGACCTCAGGTAGGAGAGCCAGATAACAAGGAGGAGGGACCTGCTTTTTCCCTACCCCGGGACTGAAGGGTTTGTTCCTTATGATCATCTACTATTGCTTTAATACCAGTGATGCCAGGAGTTAACAAGTGACCTGGTTCTTTTCCTACTGAAGTCAACAGCAGAACTCCAAAACCAAGTCTTTCAAAAGTCAGGACAAGCTCTTTTAGCTGTCCCAGGGAGCCCAAGCAGGAAAGGAGCTGTTGTCGTCCTTTTCCAAAACTGATAGGAAGCTCCCAAAGAAATGTTTACATAAAAGAAATAAATGAAGCAAAACCTTGGCAGAGTGAAGTTGCACTGGTTCATGCTGGGGCCTAGGCTGTCCACTTGAAAGACAAAGCAAACAAACAAAAGCTGTCTCTGAGAGACCTCCTTACCATCGAGATTTGAAAGATCCTAGTCTCAATAGAGAATATTCATATAAAAGTGCAGCAAGTGAATTATGTGACTGAATATGTGTTGATGCAGTGGAGAGATGGCAGAAATTTTATTGGTGCCTGCTGTAAGAGCATCTCTTTACTCTCCATCCCCCAGTGAGGTGCGGTCAAGTGACACCTTCCCTTCTTTCTCATATGGGGGTAGCAGGAATATTCCAAAACCAGGAATGACCTGTCTCAAGCTGAATGCAAAAGACATATAAACAAGGTTAAAAACAGGCTGCTGCTGAAGTGCATCACCTGGAGTCCCTGCATGGGTTGCTCTGAAATATTCCCCTCCTCTTGGCTCCATGCTCCAGCTGTCCCACCCAGCCTCTGCTTGTGGGGAGGCTCTTGGGAAGGGAAACAACGAGTGAAGCCACTGGCTTCCCTGTGAGCTGCTCTAAGGTCACCGTCATGCCAAACACACCCCATCATCCAACAGCTCCCCTCAGGTCTGATAATAAATCTCTGAGCATTTACACTGTCAAGGGTTATGTCTTATTCTGTGTATTACGCAAGCATATTTCTGTAAGTCAAATTCTGCACGAAGGCAGGAGATGCTACATACAGGAGCAGCCTGGAAGGCAGTTTTTGCTTTCTAATTTGCACTTGTGGTATCATTGCATATCAACAGAACTATTCTTTCCTTTCTGCTAAGCACCACTGATAAATAAAATGTTTTTAGCAGGATTTTCATCTGGTGAAAGTCAGAGTAGCTCCGCTGAACCACTGCTAAAAGAATTTACACCATCTGAAGCCCTGGAGCAAAAAAATCCAAGTCAGTGGGATATAAGCCAAAATTGGAGTGTTTTGCTGGATACAAACCAGATTTACTTGCTTGCTTGAACAGGTGCCTAAGTGCTGTAGTGAACTGGGTCCCAAATATGGCAACATTTTTTATTTATGTCCACTTCTGCCAGCTTGGACATCTGATACAGAGGTCATCTTATAGCTAACATTTTTGTCTTAAACCCTGCCTATAGCTACACTATAGAACAGCTGCCTGTGGAGTTATGTTCCACAGATAACTTTAAAAATAAAATGCAAGTGACTGGAAAACAAGGGTTTATAACTAGAAAGAGAATACAGGGATACCTTGAAATAGAAATAAATGAAACATTTTCTGCATGCTGGAAAAAGAGCTTATAATCTTATATTTCTACTGCATTCTCCTTCGGTATTGATGTTTCAATACTGCAGTTACAGTGTCCTAGAACTGCCTTAGCTGGAACTGGTTAGACTAGAAGCACTATATGGAAACACATACATTAAACAAGTTTTTGTCTACAGAGCATCTTATTTCTCTATAGAGAATCTATGTTTGTACTAACTGCAGCTCCAAACACTTGTAGCAATGTAGCAATGTCCCCAGCTGAAATCCCATCTCCCAGGAATAGCTTTATGTATTGAACCATGACCATTGAATGGGAAAAGGCAAAAGTAAGTTTGGAGGCTATGTCCAGAACACAAGTTCCTCCTCACTTTCTCGAATCCCTGGTCACCAGATGAGAGTTCTGCTTTCTCACTTGGTTTCTGTTCCAGTCCACACTTCATCTCCTCCTGAAACAGGCATGACCATGTGGGGACCTCTCCTCTCCTTGACCTTCACACACACACACCTCTGGCCTCCATGTGAAACCTAGTGAGATGTGAGGTTTGAGGAAAAGGGAATTTTTGTCCCTGAAATTTAATCTTTAAGCTTTGAATCACCATTGCACTGGTTCCAAAAAACCCAGCAGCTGTCAATACATTATTTTCCTATTTCTGGGAAATAGGTGTGATGTGAGCTGCTTGGCAAACTGGGCCATCAAGGGACCTAGAAAGGGTTTCCCCAGCAAAGAGAAGGTGAGGGATTTCATGGGAAGAGCTGCAAGCAAGGGAGAAAGAATTCCAGTGTGAACTATCCCTGCCAAAAGTTATTCAGGCAGCTCTCCAAAACCAGTGAGTTTCTGAAGTTTCATTTGATATCATAAGAAGCTCAACATGATCAGATTTTTAACTGTGCAATTTAATGGCTATTTTAAATCATTAAATTTAAATAGACAAGGAATGAAATAAGGCATCCAGCTTAATTTTGAAGTTATCTGTAATCTGATATAATTTTTCATAAAATAGACTCAAATAACAAACTAAGTATATTTAGCTGGACAGAACTGCAACAGCTAAAACAGTAAGCTAAAAGATTACCTCAGGTCTTGAGATAGGAAAGATAATTTACTACCCACAACTACCAATAAAGAACAATATTTCCATAGGGAAAAGTCTGTATTTCATCCATCAGTGCCTCACCTTATTTTGCATCTCAGGCTTGCTTTGTGCCACCAAGCCAGAGGCTAAGTGCATTTAATATGCATATTTTTGCCATGTTGACATGGAACTCAGTAGCCCTGAAATGTCTCATTTGCTTCTTTGTGGCACACATAACCATAGTTAGAAATGAAGGAGAAAATATCAAGGGATGCAAGTCTGATCAGCAAATACCATATAGGGAAATATTTAAATGAATTATCAGGTTTATGAAAACTAGGGTGGATGATTAGCAGCTTGATTTTTATTTCAGAGGATGATAATATTGCCAGAGTGGGGGAGAAACAATGACAACCTCTGAGGAGAGAATGAGGTGGCTGGCAAATAAATAAAAGAAACACAACCCCTTGGGTCCATTCAAGAGAGCATCAGAGGCTACCTTAAAAAAGTGTGTGTGCCAGGGCTCAGAGGTACCACAGGTCAACTCATCCTGCTGCAGCACCATTAAGATGTGCATCTCCAGAGGACAGTGCAATGGCACCAGTGCAAAACCCAACACCAATTGCACAGCTCCTGATGAATACATTCTCTTTTTCCCTTCATGCTTCTGGAGGTTTTCGCTGTTGCTAATAAATACTTGTTCCTCAGCATGCTGCTCCTTTTTTATCTTGATTGTACTGATTTATCTAATCCTTGCTCTGAAAAAAAACACAATGTATCAAATCACTACATGGTTTTGATTCTATCTTTGGAAGAACTGTGACTTTCTGCACACAGAAAGTAAATTTAGCTGGAATTTACAAGTTAGTAAATATAGCTGATATTCAAGGGTATCAGCAAGGGGATCCTCTAGAAATTCTAGATGCCATATTGCCTTGCATAGGACCTGACACAGTGCCAAATGTCAGTAAACAAACACGGTGCACCCTTTTCCAGGGATAAATCAGAGCGACAGAGAAGGGCACTCTTTGTAGCCCATGCAGTCAAAAATCTATTTAAGCCTCAAACTCTTGCTCCGACTCTCCCATTTCTCCAGCTGCAGAATGAGGAGGAAGGAACTTACCCCACCTCACAGGCCTCCTGTGAGGGTAAGAAAACAGCACATGGATGCCATGCTGTTAGGCCTACCTAAGGAGAGAAAAAGAGGGAGGGGAAAACTTCACACAGTATCGGCCTTTTGGCCAAATGGCTGGAAAACACTGGAGATGGTGTCATCAGAAGCACAAGCTTTACATTAACCCTGGCTGGGGAGGGGCTCCAGCCAGCCCCAGGAGTTGAGGACCAGGCACAGCTGCTGTCCAGCCAAGGAGCAAACACAGCAATGTCACAGAGAAATGAATGTAGCTGTTTGCCATGGTGGACCTACGGGGCCCAGGGCTTGATTCCACTTCCTAGTTTTCTTGTGGTTTCTGACCCATTTTTAATTGCTTTTTCTCATCAGGGAAAACAAGTTTATGTGAGCCACAGGTCTTCGTTCTGTAAACTATAAAGTGCTAAGAGAATATAAGTATTATCATTGCTATTTATTTCATCCTTTGGTGTTTTGTCTCTCTTTCCTGATTGGTTTATGATGACTAATGTCAGAACTCTGTTCCCAGTTATACACCTCTTGGGCAAAGAGACAGTGCAATGTGACATTTAATACAGTGTACCACAGGCCGTCCTCCCTCTTCTGAACATTAAAATCACATACACAGCAAAAAGCACTCATAACAATAGATGTATCTTTTATTCACAGATAAAAACTGAAGCAAGCTGTTATAATACATATTTATACAAAGGATTTGAAAAAACCATAAAAAGGAAGATGATTAGAAAATATGATTCGTTATGAAATGTGGTATTACATACACTATTAAACCTTTTCAAAAGTATTTGTTTGGCAACAATTTATCAATAGTTTCCACATTTAAGTGGCCTCCTTCAAAAAAGCACAAATCTCATGCAGCATGTATAAACTTGATCCTGAGGGTTTGCCTTCCTTAGAAAAACTGTAAAAAGATATACTATTTGCCTTAAAAGTTCAAAATGCAAATGCTATATTTATAGTCAAAACTATATAAAAATATGGACCTAACTTAACATTTACAAAAACTTTTTGCTCCTTTTTTTTTTGCTTGTTTTATGGTTTTGGTAATAAACATAATTCTCAATTCCTGCAGTCAGAGAGGAAAAAAGAAAACCAAAACAAACCACAGTGCCCTTTGTAGACTTCCTCACATTAAGTTTACGACTCCAAAAAAGACCAGGTCTGTGAAAAGTGAGGTTAGAAACCAAAGAAGTAGGTAAGCAGTTAATATATATCTATATATGTATATATAAAATGGAAAACAAACATTTATTTTGATTTGAAAAAGTAATAATACAAAACCTGAAGGTAAAACAATCATCTCAAAATGCCATAATACTCCTTTTCAATAGATAAATGTTCATAAAAATATCTTGAACCCTAACCAAGAAAACAATTATAATACAATTTTAATTCTGCTACATAAAACAGCTTTTCTATGAAACAAGAAGGCAAGTTCAGGTATGAAAACATAATTTACTTATTGCTTTTGCTACAATGTTGTTTGTTTTTTACATATAGTCATAAATACACTATACAGTATAAAATATTTCGTAGGAATACATTTTGTGGTCTGCTTAGGTTTGCTGGCTTTAATTCTAGCACCAAATACAAAAATGAAAATCAAATGAACTTTAAAGGCACTTCCATTTCATGTTTGTTTGTTTGTTACTTAACATCATGGTTTGTACTACATTTCTTCACTTCCCTCTGGTAGAAGCAATACTTGATCCTACTTTTATCTTTGTACAGCTCAGGTCACGTTGAGGCACCAAATGATTTATGAACATTCCCCTTCCTCAGCTGTTTCTTTCTCTTACAACATTCATTGTTGCTTTTTAGTCTTCACCTTTCCTCCTTCACTTCGCAGCTACTTTATCCCTTCTTCATGTCGGACGACCCAGCTTCACTTCCTTCATTCCCTTGAAAAACCTCTCTTCAAACCTCCACTTCCCTCACTCCATCTTGCGCATCGGTTATTCCAATATCGAAACACGTCACTATCATGATATGTGACTTGCACAGATTAACACACTGCTCCAGTTCTTCTGTCACTTGTTCCAGTGCCTCCAGGTACTCCTGTGACTCCTTGTCAAGATCAGGATCCACTTCAACTGTCAGACAAAAAAGTACTGAGTAAGAGAAACAGCTCATCGTAAAACATTATTTTATCACAAAGGAGCCAATATGGTAGAGTAAAATTTACTTTCTCTTCAACTAAGACTTTTTTTTCCCTTTGTTCAGCAGATGCAAAACTCTGCCTTGAGGCTCCAGTTACGCACAGCGCTCAGTCTGTGAACAAATCTCATGCCTCCGTTTCCCAGCTGTAACATAGATATGGAAACAATTTTTTCCTTCTTTGGAAAGAAGAAAAATAAAAGATTATATATTTAATATTAACAAGCACCATGGTGTGTCTCTGCATCATTTTGATGTTCTCTTCTGGTTGGTTTGGATTTTTTTTTTGTTCAAATCACATATTACAGAAACACAGATTGAGTCATAGAGTGCATTAGGACTCAATTCAGCAAAATATCTTAGCAAGTGATTAAGTTTTTCAGTGGGACTGCTGATGTGCCAAAAATCTGTTAGAGGCTGATAATAATGCTGTTTTTGCAAAATACTTACAGTCTTCTTTCCACTTATTTGGATCCATCATCAACCTGCACTTTGTCTCTTCCAACTCTTCCTTCAAAAATTCATGCTTTGCCTTTATTTCTCTGATTCGCTGCTGCCGCCTTTCTAGTATCTTCAGCTTGGTATGGAAATACATCAGACCCTTTTAAGACACAGAAAGACCATTCCATGAATTTTCCTGTTGTGAGTTGGCCCATAACAGTCTGACACAAACTGCTCCCAGCTCACTACTTGTAAGAGTGAGCAGGTGGGTTCCTTTATTTGGTTGTGGGGTTGGTGGGGTTTTTATGGGTTTTTGGGGGGTCTTTTTATTTGAAGTTTACATTAATGAATTCTCATCTAGAGGAACCACAAACTACATCACCTGAGCATTTGTTGCACTTCTCTAAATTAGCAAACATCTCTTAATACATTCTGAAATTACTGTTTGTAGATTTTTTTTTCCCAGTAGTGGAAATTATAAGCACAGCCCAATGATAATGTCAGAGTTACAGTTAATACTAAAACATATTAATTCTTATTTTCTTAAAAGCATTCCTACCTTCTCAACATCCTGGAAAGGCTATTACAAAAGAAATGGGAAAAAGGCATCAGTAGGACATAAAATTTTGGTCTCTGAAACAGAATTAGCTGAAGTGTTTTCCAATTACAAGTATGTTAAACTCAGCATATCCCTGATTTAATAGAATCCTGTCATTTACATAAAGAGTTAATGACCCTATCGTTGAGGGAGGCTGTAAGGTGTCACCAGCCAGGCTAGGATTATGAAGTCTTCTCATAATGTATTCATTGGTAACTTCCATTTACACCATCAGTCATGTTAGACACAATTAATTTTAGACAGTAATCATTTTCATTTTCTGTGTTAAGGGTACCCCAACATATGAATTGTAAAATTAATAATTATAGTACTTTAATTGCAATCAATTTCCTGAACACCATTCTGGCATTCAAGCAAGGACTTTGTCCGTATATTGTAATTTAAGTTGTCTACAGTTGTAAAATATGTGCTGACCTCAGTTTCCTCTTGTCTGTGTCGCTGTAATCGTTCCACATCATCAATCTCATAAACTTTAATTTCAAATGGCTCTTTCAAAGTGCCTGGCAAAGGTGGTAGATCAACCCATTGGGCAGTGACACTGGGTTTTCTTCCCAAGGAGGCAGCATCGGGCAATGGAGCAGGAATCAGCCTACGACGCTGGAGACCTAAAATACAAAAAACAAACATTCCTCAGGCTCTAAGAGACTAACATGCTGCAGAACATACTGCAGTGAATTAAAGAAAGATCTAGGCTCTGAGCATACTTAGGAAGAAACACTTTTCTTGATCTTTCCTTTTAGTAAAATACCCTCAGGCTGCTAATTGAGTTACTGCCTTGACAAAGTAGGTTTCACTTGGTTCACAGATGGGAGCAACAGCAGTTCCTCTCCCAAAGCAGATGTCTGAACATCAGTTCTTTATTCTCTCCCTGCAAAAAAATTTTGCCTGGATTGATTTTTCTTTGGTGGACTACAATGGTATTCATTACCTTGCAAAGGCAATGAGATAGTGAATAATCTAAAACTAATACTGATAATGGCTTATTTATCTAGAAATCTTCTGCTCCCCCAGTTAAGGCCAAGCAAGGCTATCTAAGATCCCCGTCACTACACTACCTCTTTGCAAAGCTCAAACAGTTCCCTCTGGAACTACTACTGCTGTTTTAGGGTGCTAAATACCAGCAGTTTTCAGTGACTTTGTGGGATTGAGAGGCATTCAAAAGGCATCAACCGAGCTGCAACTTGAGCACTTCTAATGTTGAGACGTATCACGCCTTTGCACCAGCACCCAGAAGCTCAGCACATGACAAAACTCACCAATTCTGGGAACTTTCAATAGAATGCTCCCAGATTTACCAGGAAAATCATACTGCACCATGATGCATCTGCTAGGGTTCAAGTTTCATGAAGCAGAGACTGAGTTATATCCTTCAAAATGGTGATACTTTTGATTTTAAGAGTTGGGACTCTGGTGTCCAGCATTTTTTTTGTAATTAATAAGTCTCTTTCCATTCTCTAAAAGGCTGACCTTTACAGTACATGTGTCAAGGATGAGTACATGCATAGAGGTGGTCAGGCAACAATAACAATGCTGCAGTCCAATCCCTAAAAAGAGGAGGTATGAAGGCCACCAGAAACAAGCTGAAATGACACACAGTAGCAGTAAGTATACGCTGGCTTTAGGTGACTGGTGAAAATAAATTTAGTACTTAATAGCCTCCTCTTATTAAAAACTAACTCAGAGGTGAAGAGTCTTGTTTCTTCTGCTATTACAAAAGGGAGCACATCAAACAGACAAGGCAGCTCTGCTCAAAGGACAATGCTGCTAAAATAACTTCTGGGCTGAGACCTCTGCAGGAGAGGTAAGTGCATGTTAAGGCTGTCAGATAAGCCCTGTCATGAACTTCAACATGAAATGCAGACAAAATCCCATCAGGCACCCCCAAAGCAACACAACTCCATTGATACTCAAAAGGTTACCTGCTTTACATAT
Source organism: Gymnorhina tibicen (assembly GCA_013399875.1). Taxonomy (NCBI): domain Eukaryota; kingdom Metazoa; phylum Chordata; class Aves; order Passeriformes; family Artamidae; genus Gymnorhina; species Gymnorhina tibicen. Next base: position 420,635 of record VXAZ01004027.1, read on the forward strand.
TCTTAGGAAAAACATCCCTCATTCTTAATTGCATCCTTCTCATTTCTAAGTAACAAGAACAGAAAGGGAATGTTTTCAAAAGGGGAAGACTTGCTTCTACTTCTACAACACCGTTCTCACAACCCCAGTCCATTTAGCCTGAAACACCACTAGAGTCCTGTCGGATGAAGCCACATACTGTAACCTTAATCCTGTAACTGCTTTGGTGACAGGAGATTCCTCTGAGGAGGACACCAAACAGAGGTCAAACACATGCAATAAGCAGGCAAACTTCATCTCCTTCCACTGTACAAGCCAGGGTCAACGTCATTTCTCCAAGAATGAAGTTATAAGATAAGGGGACAGGTTTACAGTGACATATATGGGAGCAGGATCTGTCTTTAAATCCAGAGACTCCAACACAGTCTGGTGTAACATAAGCTGCTCCAAGAATATCTAATAACATGCAAAGATTACAATTATTTTAGAACAATAATGGGTCTGAACCAAACATTTCTCGTAAGAAATATTTGACACACTTCCTGGTAAACCACATTTCATGCATAAAACACATTATTTTCTCGACGTCTAAAGCACTCCAAAAAAGTAATACATAATTTACTGATATAGAGCAATTACAACTGGAAAAAGAAATAGTTTGTCATTTTTAAAGACCTTATAAGCATTTCCTGGGGCAAAAACAAATACAAATCCATCAGTGGGTAATGCCTTCTCAATATGTGTGCAACTTATACAGCTGTTAATATTGATTTGTAGGAAAGGTTTAAGAGGCTGATAAGCTACGGAAAGAGAAGTGCAGCGAATGTTGCACTAAGTTTCCCAAATGATTTACCACTTGCTGAAGCAACTCAGCTGCCTTGACCAGAAAGCACCATGAGATCAGCTTCACTCATTTGGTTTTACTGCCAGAACTGAGCATCATGGATATCTACAGGGACTGCAGTAATTGCCACTTTCCAACGAGAAGTTCAGATTGCATTGCTGATATTAGTTCCTACCACATTTCCAACAGTCAGTGTGCCCAGGTTGTTGGAGGAGGCTGCTGGTCATTAGCTACATGGCACTGGTTGCCATGGATTCTTTACAATACCACAGGATCTCAACCTACATCAGAGAAATTAACTCTGTAACAGCAATCATATGAGCCAGATTTTGAAGCTGGCTACAAATACACTTGACTGCAGCTGCACTTACATGAGCACCACCAGCAAAAGCAATAAGGAAAGGCAACAGGGGGAAGAAAAGGGGACATGGCTCCCATACACCCACCTTTGCTTGAAGTGGTCAGACACAGTGAGCGAGAGTTGCCTCTTCCAAGCAACTGTCCCAGTCAGTTTCCTACTGTTCATAGCATCCACACATACACCCTAAAATTTCTTAATATAAATACTATTACAGTGCAATACAATAATTTTGTGATTAGCTGGTAGCATTAACCTAAGCGTCGCTGCACCTTACACACACGCCCTACTGCTCTGCCCCTCAGCCTTACCTTTGGGTAATCTAATGCACATTTAGCAATCCTCATTAATTCACAAACACTCTTCTCATCTCCAGGCCTATTCCTTTGTGTCTAAACCACAGTCCCAGCTGGTCTCTCTGGCATTCCCTCACAGACACCTAGCAGCAGAGCTCCTCCTCTCCTCACTGCCCTTCTCTCACCAGTCTTCCAGGATCACTCACTTGTTCCTCACAAAAACTCAGCAGCACTCACCCAGCACCCCCCTTTTCCCAACCAACCCGTAACACCCTCCTATTTGGGCCACCTGCTGAGGGAGGAAGGAATGTCCCCCATCTGCCTGCAGCCTCCCTGCGAGGCAGGAGGCAGCAGGTGGCTGCCGGCACCCCAGGGCACCCCACACCTCTCCTGCCCTCTCCACCGCAGCACCTGTGTCACACCTGCAGCTTTGAAGTAAAATAAATGACAAGTAGCTGCTGTCACAGCAATACACATGCACACACAAGTGCATGCAGTCAGTCCACCTCCCTTCTTTGAGGTCCCTGCAAGCCTCCCCTCTGCTCTGTCAGAGATGCCACAAAACGCCTCCATCCTCAGGATGCAGTGGAGTACCAGCAGACACCAGGCCACCTGCCCCTTCATATCTTACCTGTTGACCGTTTCTTGGGGGATTTAAGGCTCCTCATCCGACCCGGTGACGACATCCCGCTCTCGCTCATGGAGTCATGTGCCGAGGAGGCGCTGCCGGTGGCCTCGCTGTCCCGAATCATGCTCTCATAGCCGCTGCTGCCCCCACTGTGATAGAACAGAGCCGTCCTCCCCATGGCTGGCGGCAGCTCCCCGCTCAGGACGCTGCTGTTGTCACTGCCGTGCCCGCTGCTGTAGCGCTGCGGCCGCCGCGGGGCCGTTATCTTGCTGTACGGAGACGGCAGCACTGGCATTTGTGACTTCTCATCGCTGAGGTTGATGCCGCTGTCATTGCCGCTGTCAGAGTCGGTGGAGCCTCGGAAGTGTCCCGCCTTGGCAGAGCCACCTGACACCAGCTCGTTCACGCGGCTGTTGGCTGCCCTCATGGCCTGCTTGGTGCCCATGATGGTCCCACGGCCGGGTTTGCCGCTGACAGGCTGCACGGAACGGGGGGCTGCCTTCCCGCCAGGGGCCATGCCAGAGCCCTTCCCTGCAGGCTGTGCCAGGGACTTCACAGAGGAGCTGAGAGACTTTGACCCACTGGCAGAGAGGCCCCGGGTTTTATTCCCATTGGCTTGCACCTTCTGGTTAGCTGTGGGTTTTGCCTGGCTGTTTTTACCGGGTGCAGGGGCAGTGAAGGGCAATGGTAAACCCACACTGGAAGCAACAGGAGGGACCCCCAGCCTGGGGACAGAGCGCCCTGCCCGGCTGTTGCCAGTGCTCCCACTCTCCCTCACCATGCTTGCTTTTGATCCAACTGATGTCAGGCTGTCACACCTCTCCAGAGACATATGGCTCCCGTATCGGTGCACGCTTTCACTCTTCGACGCCTTCACCTTTAAGCTGGACGTCATCTTGGGCAAAGAGTGGTCACCCTTCAGGGTCATTTTGCAGCTGACACTTTCACTAAAGTAAGAGCCAGCTTTCAACCGCAAATCTGCTTCATCTTCAGCCTTTGGCGTGGCAGCTCTGGCAAAGTCCAGGCCAGAGGCTTTCCCCCCACCATTGCCCAGACCAACAGGTTTCTGCTCCAGGCTCGATTTACGTACAGGAGGTGTTGGAGGTGTTGGCCCACCTGGTCTGGGCAACATGGTTGATTTCTGTGGTGCGTTCTTCTTTCCCAGTGATGATTTCAAGCTGCCAGTGGCCAAGGGAGCATCGAAATTCCCTCGGGTCACAGACTCTGGCAAAGTACTGTTAGTGTGTGACACTGGCATCACTCCCAGTGTGGTGGCTCCTCTCTTCAGCTGTGGCATCTTCATCACAACTTCTGACTTCTTTGCAGCTCCACTGGAGGATTTGCAGGCCATTTCACAACCATCCACAACCCTCTGTGAACAAGAGAGCATCGTCTGCGACTTCGTTGGCCTGGATGCTGTGCCAAAACACTGGGCAGCTTTTTCTGGCTGCTTCTCAGTACCAAATGTGTGAGGTTTTGGAGACAGCAGTGAGTCTGCAGGTTTTGCTTCCAAGTGATAATCGGTGCGTAACAGCCAAGGATCTTCAAATACACCATGTGGATTCTGCAGCTCTTTATAGCTGAGGACAGTATTATTGTGGATTGGAGAAGAGGTAGTTTTTGTTTTCCTAGGAAGACTAGAATGTATTGTTTCTATCATGGGCGCATCACGAGAATTACTTAATTTAATTTTTACTGGCTGATCAGTGACACAAAAAGCACTTTTTATCTGAGATGCTTTGGTAGTTTCAGAGGTTTGAGGGCTTTTGCTGATGCCTGAGGAAAGCTTGCTGGAACTCAAGCTCTCACTCTCCAGCTCAGAGAAGCAAAATCCACTGTCATTCAGAGCGCTTTTCAGGGGAACACATAAATGGGATGAGTCCAAGTTGAAGGGTTCCTCGGACTTATTACAGTTGTAAGATGAGTGTGCGACAAAACTGTCACTAGACTGGGCTCCATCACTTTCAATTGTACAAATGCTGACTTCACTAAGCCATGAACTGATGGAGGAACGTCTGCTGCTGGTAAAGGGATCCTTAGCAAAGGGCACAACAATATCAATATTTACACCAGTTGAAGTCTCCTGTGAGGTATAAGCATCAAACTCATCATTTATGCTGCTGATAATACTGACCGGCCTCGAACCCGATGCAAGGGCCTGAAGGGAGCAGTCACTGTTAAAGCTAATGATACTGGAAGGTCTCCCATTATCCATAATCCCACTAATAGAGAGCTCTTCCACCACTGTGAAAACAAGCTCATCCTCTCCATTCAGCTCAACAGGCTGCTGCAAAGTCACTGTGGTGGTCAGTATATCCCGATCAAAACATTTCCCTCTGAATGCTGACCTGAAGCTGTGTACCTCTATTGCACCCGACTGACTCTGGGTGTTGCTACCAACCAGTAATGTGCTTCCTACAGGGTTTTGCTCAGGTTTGTTTCCCATCTGTTTGCTCATTCCCACAGGAGGAGTCCGAACTGCATTGCTATTGTCCAGCTCCAAATTCTCAGCTTTGGAGCTTGGAGAGTGTTCTCTCTGCTGTGGAGGGGGAGGTGCTGGGCTTGGCAAGGGTCTCTTCAAATACAAGGACTTTTCCTTAGTGACACATTCAGCTGTGGCCTTATTCTGCTCTGGATTCCTCAAAGGGCTACACCTTGAAGTCTGCAGGGAATCTGTGATTGTCTCTCTCTCCCCCTCCAGGACAGAGTCTATTATTTTGTTGTCAGCTCTGCTCTGCAGCCTGGACAGCTCTGCTTTCAAGTGAGGTGTGCTATTTTCTTGACAGTTGCCATTGCCACCCCTTGGTGCAACAGGCTGGAAAGGAAGGTTATGTCCTTTTTTGGGAGATGCAGTTTCTTGTGGAATCGGTTTCTTAAATCCTCCAGAAGGAGAGGATATTTTTTCCTTTATCAATTTAGACTGTGCATTTTCTGTACTTCCAGGAACAGGACTACAATTGGACCCAACAGAGATTTCTCCACAAGCAAATTTCATGGGTTCCTCACTTCCATCAATGCACTCTAACCTTTCCTGCAGTTCAGCAAAAGTGTTGCATTTAAAATGGTCCTTGTCAGAACTCCTGCCAATAGCAGAATTGTCTTTATGTCTCTTCTTATTTAGGGATGGGATAATGGGAACAAACTCTGGCGGACCTTCATTATCTGTCAATTCCCTGTCGGACAAAGCTGCACCGTTGGGACCAACATAGATGACAGTATCACAAGACTGTTCACTGCTAGAGGAATAATCAGGATCACTGGATATATTCAGGACAGGAAGGTCAGGGTCAAGGGCAACAGTTCGTGGGTGGAATGGTCGCAAATGGGGCGGTCTCCGGACATGTCCTTCTTCACATGAACTCTCTCCTCCAGATGAGCTGGATGCATACTGCAAATGACAAGTAAGGAAAGATTTATTAGTATCAATTGATAAATAAGTATATACACGTACAGTAAATGATTAAAAGGTCAGGCTTGCAATACACTCTGTGCTTTGTGTATGCTATCACAACTACATCTAGTGGGAAAATATTAGAGGGGAGGGAAAATTAAAATAACATGCTACAAAGATTTTACTGTATTAGTAATAATGTAACAATCACACCTTTTCAGATAATTTCCATTAAGTATTATGCATTGTCTTTCTCCTCAATAGTTTTCTGTTCCTCCTCTATTGATTTTTAATTAATACTGATAGAAGCTTTTGACATAGTTCCACATGCATGCAAAGAAAGAATACGTGTTTGAAACAAAAAGAAGGGAATTTCAGGATTAAGGATTGGGGGTAGGATCATGGCTCAGTGCCAAGTCATTTGTCAGTTCCTCTCCCGAGCATTTATGCATTTTATATTACTTCCTACCATCGAGAAATCCCAGGTTCCCCTACTGAGAGGTTAGGAAAACTCATTTTCAAATGAATTAATTTCTGCTTGTTTGTGAACGAACCTTGGATTTCTTCTTTCTCATACGGTGGATTCGCGATGCAAGCTGAACGGTGGTGAGAGTCTCTGCGTAATTGGCTGGGGAGTCAGAAATGTGTGCAATCATAGTAGTCCTGCAGTTGATATTCCCAAGAGATTCCCTCAACAACATTGTCAACTTGTTGTCCCTGTGTAAAAAAATTAGAATACCAGGATTATTTAAAGAAACCACCTTTTTTTTGCAGAGTTTTACACCACAAGCTGTGCTTTCACTCTCATGCATGGGTGGTACATGTAGATAAGAAATATGCTCCTGTTATTGACCACACTTAAAATGTGCCTAAATGTACACATACTAACTTACCAATATTTTAATTTATCTGCCTGTGTATTTACATTAAGTAAGTCATTTTGTTGCTTAGAAAATTGCAAACCATTTTACTGATAACTAGTTATCTCAGGTTTAGGTCGTACTAGCCAAAAAAGCTCATGAGCACTGTACTTTTAGCTGAACAGACTTAGCACCTGAATAGTTACACTCGTGAGCTCTGTGCAAACACTTTTAGTAATAAATAAAAGAAAGCAGCAGAAATGGTAAGAAATCTCTGAACAGATATAACAATGTTAGATACCAGAAATATAAGTGTCACCCCAACTAAGCTACTTTCCATTCTGCCACCTCTGGTCTGCTCTGACATCGCAGAAGGGAAGCAGAACTTATCCCTGGAGGCTGTCCTGGTGATGCAAATCCTCCACTGTGGACAGTAATGCTGCCAAGACAAGTGACATTTTGTCCTCCACTGGTCTCCAAGACATCTTTCCCCACAGCTCCATGGAGGCTGCTTCCTACTGTCCCCCCTGAACTGATCCAACCTGAGGGAACTCCTGTCATGTCTGGTCGCTAAACCACAGTAGGTGACAAAGTTAAGGATCTGCCCTTTCCTATTCTAACCCATCCATCCTCTATTGCATACACAAACCTAGCAACTAGCCTGAGGAAAATATCTCTCTGCCTAATACAGAGAGAAAAAAACACCTGTTTGAGATGCATCACTAGATAAATATGTGAAATGACATGATTGATAACAACAGCACAAAGTTATAATGCATTAAGACAAGCAGCAATTAAATTTAAGAACCGAAGGCCAAGTTCTGGTAAGGGTGCTTACAATGTGGCTGTTGTCTTTAAGCTGGGCTCCCCACAGGTGTGTTTGACACAAAATTTTTGTCACAGGCACTCCACAAAGGAACACACTTAAACATTCGCTTCTGCTAAACTCATGTGCAACATGGTGGTCTTCTTTTTTTTTAATTGAAAATATGTATCATCCAAAAAGACATACAGAAAAAACAACCTTTGATGACCATACTTGATCAACGCTCAAGTATTTTCCAAAATTTCCATACAATTTTTACATTTGCAAAAAGAAGAAAAAGTCCTATGAAATTTGGGTTGAATTATTCACTAACAATCGGCCAAAAATTCCAAATCCAGGAAACAAAGAGGAGAGCGAAGGAAGAAAAATATCTTAGCCATTTTTCCCTCACTTTTTTCAATAATCTAACCCTCCCCAACACTTCACCCACTTTAGCGTATACCAATATACCATTTTTGGCCACGTAACTAAGAATTTCATGTTACGTGAACATTTCAAACCCTGTGTGTATGTTAATATGGACAAGTAGATGAACAGACACATGTATCTGTAGGAGTGACCTTATAAGAAGACAGACCCCTCTCTGAGAGAACTTCCTTTAACTTCATCTTAGGAAAAGAGTAAATTGTTGATGCAATCCATTTCTCAGGTAACACCAGCCACAAATTTAAGATAATGCAGACAAGAATTCACTTACTTATATGGTACATGCTTAGCACCATTAATTAAGGCCAAAATTACATTGCCCAGGGCTGAGAGAGACAGACACAGAGAGCCTCCTCCATCTCGGCTCTTGCTCAGCACTTTTTCACAGCTCCCTAGATCAATGAGATGCAAACGACTGCGTCCTCCAGACACTAAAACAAAAAGGGGAAAAACAGTTGTACATCACGTTCTTGCATGGATTCAAGCCAAACCTGGTATTCAAAAGACATTCAAATGAGGAGAATAATGAATACAGCATTGGATAATGACCAAATTAATATTTAATTGTAAGGAAACCAGATATGAGTCACAGCTACAAAAGTTAAAGGTGACTCAACTGGCTTGAGAGTTCATCTTTTCTTTTTAAGTTAATTGCAATTTATTATTAAAATTAATGCAAGACCACATCATTTAAAAATAAACACTATGGTAAGAACATTCATACTTCCTCCTTTGCCACTCTTCTCCATGCGATACTGGTATATGTGAAGAGTAAAGAGCATGTGTGAATTCCTCCTATCTTCCTCCTCACATTCAGGCTTGCTGGTGCTTCTGGCAGCAATTGCAGCATCAAGGAAAAAGGCAGCTTTCTCTGCTGTTGGGGCCCTTAGCTCACTTTGGTTTTGAAGCTTGAATATAAACAAGAAAATGACTAATTAGCACAGGGGCATTTTTTTTATTATTTTTTGCTGACTGGCTAAATCTCCAGGGCACTGAGAGAAACAAATATGTACACCAGGGGAGAAGGGCTTATAAATTAAAAGCAATAATTTTTTTTTACTGGCTTAAAAGTTGTCATACTTGTTGTCAGATAAAAGGAAATAAAAAGTAGAAGAAAGTCAGGCTCAGACAAATCTATGTTGTGATATTCATTATACCTGGGTTCCACATATTGGATCTTCTCTCAGATAAACCCCAGGAGACTGGCCATCCTGAAGGCTGCCAGTGGCTACTTCAGCTAACAAATCCTTAAGGTTTTCATCTTTGCCACTGATCTCCACAGCAGATACTCTAATAGAGAAACGAGTTCCAGTTTTTTCTTTACGTTCATTGATCAATTTGAAGAGCCAAGAAATTGCACAGGGGATGATACCAAGGCTTTGTGTGGAGTTATCTTTCCCAATCATGGTAAAAGATTTTCCTAGAATGAAAAGACAAACATAAACACAATTAACCTTTCTTGTACAAGACAGTGTGTCTTCATGTTACCACCTGATATCACCACTGTACATTACATGTAATGCCATGTGCTGCACAGATAAGGGAAAGAACAGATGCAAAAATTCAAAGTATGTAATTAATAATCCGTTACTATTTATTCAATTAGGCTTGCAAGTTTTGTAAGTCAGGCCCACAGCAAGTTAATGTTAAAAACATCTCTGATCTTTTGATTTTCATCATAATGCACCTACATAAACTTGCTCTTAATAAGCTAATCTGATGCTACATTTTACCTTTTCAAATTAAAACTTACAATCACAGTGTAGAAATAAACCGTGATAAGTTTGCAAAGCTAATTAAAAAGAAATTCTAATCTATTCATATACTCCAGGTTTATTGTTCCAGGAGCTGACAGCATGTAATTACCAGAGTGACATAGTAATTAACTGTAACGAATTTGGGAGCTCACCAAGCTTGACATGACCAAAGCAAAATATGCAACCATCTGCACCATTCACAACAGACTGGATTACTTCTGCTACTGTTCCAGAGCATACCTCAGCCTGAAAGAAGAATTGGAGACAAATAAGTGAAAGAGCATATACTGCTGTGGTTTTTACTATTCTTCTGTAATGAAATGAATGACTCAATATTTTGGAGGTGCAATATTCTCCCCATTTTTATGGCATCAGTCCTATTATTTCAGTAACTATGCTATCTTAAAAAATAATAAAATATGCTACTACAGCCTAAAATAGTTTTCAATTCTATTAAACCTATTCTCTTGGAATATTGATTCTATGACTAATGTAGGAAACTGAATGCTATCCTACCAGGCTTCCTGCTGATATAATAGCTTAGCCAAGGCTATTCAGTAATAGCAGCAACCCCACTGAAATTAAGCTACTCAGGAGTGCTCACAGGAATTAAAAAGACATACATACTGGAGAAAATGCATTAAGATCCCTGAATAAGATTTCATAGTATCACATTTTCCTCTTCCAGCAGAAACATCATCATCAATAAAGAGAACTTGCTAAAATACTTGATTGTGCTAAAACCAGTTTATCCACGTCAGGGAAGGTTTGAAATACACAGTAAGATGATCTATTAAGTACAGCAACTGGGGGCAGGGGAGGGCGCTGCTGTAAATAGGTAACTACAGGGAGATGATAAGGCTCTGTTTGCAGGTGCATGGCAGCAAGCTCGCCTCCAGCAACAACGCCTGCACAGAAGGGGCTGTGCTGAAGAACATCACCCAGAAACACCACAGGCCACCCAACAGCCCTCTGCAAGGAACTGAAGAGCCATCCCAAACCAGGGCTCAACAGCCTGAAGGACCGAAACCAGCAGGCAAGCAGGCTATGACCAGCCACCTTGCAGAAGGGCTGGCAGCACAAGCAAGAAAACCTCACTTCCAATTCTGGACTAATGTTGAGATCACTGTTGCATACTTCTGCACAAAGACCCTGTTTGAACTTATGCAGGATCTTAAAAACAGCTTTCAGACGTGGTTACCCTTGGCACTGACGTGTGGGGGAAGTCATTCTCCGTCTTTAGTGCTTGGCTAGAACTTAGACTTAATAGATATTTTCCTATCTATAGTCTGGAACCCAAAAAATTAAACAAAACCCTAGGAGAAGATCTGAGGAAGGGATTATGAACTAGACCTTGTCATATTTTCTCAGCATTAATAGACTATTTTCACCTTGGATGCTTTGTGCTGTATTTTTCACCCTAATTTTTTTTTTCAACAGTTCAGACTTTGAGTAGTTCTTCAAATGCTGTTGAATTAGTTCTTCTTTTTAAAGCTGTTCTAAGATTTTATTTTCTGAACCAAAGATTTTTCACAGAAGGAATTATCAGATGTCCATGAGTACAACCTCACTGAATATACTGCAGACTCCAATCCCCTCAAAGATGAGCCATCCTGTCTGTGTAGCAGATTTCAGGTCTGGGGCTTCTACTGAACCAATGCTCCCTTTTGCAGGCCAAAAGAAAGGTAAGCACCACCATCAGCACAACCATCAACATAAAATAATCAGTCAAAACCACAGTACAAACTAACTGGAAAAGGTGCAGATAATATAAAAGCTCCCTGTTCCAGGGTAACAATCCCAAGGGGTTAGCTTTATCTTTCCTCCTAACAGCATTTAGTTTAACATGGTTAAAGTACGTGTTTATTTCCCATTGAAAGCTGTGGGGAAGGATTTTATTTCAGTACCATCAAATGGGTTAAAACCTAGCTGGATGGAAAACTGGATTTCAAACTGGCTGTGTGTCTTTCTCTCTCAAGAGAACACACAAGAAAGTAATTTAGTCAGCAAATCCATCTCCCCCGCTATTATTCCTTAATTTTACATCTCAACTAAACAGAAGATGTAAGAATTTACACACTTGTCTATTAATTACCATGTTTTTTCCAGGCATTAAGGCAACTCATTCAAATAGAATTCCCCAGAAACAGAAGGAACTCTTCAGGCAATCAAATGCAGTGGCCATGAGAAGACTCAGGAGGTTTATGTGAGTGACTCCAGTACCTGTGAAGCATCCTGGGGGAAAACTGCATCAAAGGCAAACATCTTTGGGACAGCAACAACACCTCTTCTGTGACCTGCATTGGAAGGCCCAGTTGCTGCTGGATCATAAAATGTGATTTGCTTTTTTCGTGGGTCTACCTTTAGGAAGGACATGGATTCAGACGTTTCATGTGCTCCTTGAGAGGAACAAATCCTTACCATAACTTTCACCTGCAAGAATTCAGAAGAAAGCAACAACTTGAGTTCCCAGCTACAGATAAACACATGCAAAGCATTCCTCCCAAACCCACTCCTCTTCCCATGATGTGTTTGCTTGTAATGTTTAGGTGTGTCAGAACAACTGTGGGACAAAAACAGAGCCAGATTTTCCAGCCTGGGATCTTCACTGAACTAATTATGATTTAAAGGTGCACTTTTTCTCTGCAGTTGACGCTGTTCCAGTTTTACCAATTTGATTTATAAATGTCTGATCTGCAAGTATGATCCACTGTAGGTGTAACACAATGCCAAAGAAAAGAAAATTCTAGTCTCCTGCCCTTCTAGTACTCAGTGTGACCGAAAGGACACTCTGAAAACCAGTCTGAATAACACAAGGCTCAGACAGCTACTGCATTTGAAATAAATCTAGAAACTTTCAATTTCGCATTCATATTATTCTAATAAAAAGGTGTTTCTCTTACAGCTGTCCCAGGCAGTTGCCTTTCTGCTGTCATTGCTAGGCTCTTCAGTGGTTAGTTGCAGATTTAATGGGGGAAAAAAAAGAAGGAAAAAAAAAAAACAACAAACCACAAACCACTAAAAGGTCAAAAAGCTTGAAAAGAAACCAGTCACAAGGTACATTTCTATTGCAGCACTACAAATTATGATATCCTACACACAGATTTTTAAGACAATATCTTCTGAAAGCTTCGACATGTTAGCCGTGATTTCCAAAGCTGCTTCTGGGAGCCAAGTGACTGGGTCTCAGGAAAATTCAGCAACAGCTGCACACCTGCGTCTTTTAAACTTCCTGTAAATCATACTCTTATTTTAAAAACCTATGAAATACTGCCTCACACTCACTTACAACCATTTATCCTTATGAAATGCTCCCATGTCAGAACCAGCATGTTTTATACACCTTGCACTGAAGTAAATTACTATTACAGGTGCAACTTCAACTCTGAACTGCCCAGCAGATCAAACTTCAGAGAAAAGCAATGTTCAGTCAGAATTACTTTTTCCATGGCGTATGAAATGTTTCAGTAACAAGCTGAACAACAGTATAATCTCCTTATCCAACTACCAGACAACTCTCAGCGCCAGAGTTAACCAGGTGGTTGAAGAGCCTCCACGGCCGTGATGTATCACGGCTGGAACAATTTACATTTGCACTGTCCTCAGCACCCATCAGCACCTTCATCTTCTGCAACACAGCTACTGAGCCATGAAACACCACTCCTGTTAAAGCACATAAGATTAGTGGTGGGCTTGGCAGTGCTGGGTTAACAGTTGGACTTGATCTTGAAGATCCTTTCCAACCTAGACAATTCTATGGTTCTATGAGTCAGGCTCACTTTTAGCCCTGAGCTGAATATTGCATGTGGAAGCTGTTTTTAAAAGCACCTGTCTCTGATAAAGACTGATTCTCCATTTCAGTAAGTTTTTTGCTTAAATCTGCCAGAACAATTTGATTCCTACTTCATTTTGAGAACGTTATGTCATTAAAATGGTGTGCACTTATTCCATGGACACATTCTTTGTGTCTTTACCCAAAAAATGGGCTTTGCAGTCAGCACTTCCCTGTCACTTCTGTATCCAGAGAAATACTGGCAAAGGAAGAACCAAAGCTGAAAACCTACTTCAGCAAAGCACAGCATGTGAAATGCAGGCAACAAGCGGAGACCAGAGCAGGCTGAGCCACCCTCAGGGACTGCCCCTCATACCAGACAAGATGAAAAGGTGACAGCAGACACATCTGCACCCAGTGTGTGCAGTGAAATGCAGTGCCCAAGCCAGGATGATCCACAGCAGATGTGGCAGCAGCAGGAAGCACCATGCTGAACCGTCCCTGCCTTTATCAGCTGGGGAGGGCAGTTAATTGGAACATTTAAGTTCTCAACTGTCCCGTTCTTCCATCCCCTCCTCTCTATGGGGACTAAGCTGCACACAGGCATCCCTACACAATTCCTCAAACACCCTCAAAGGAAATATTTTCCACAAAGCGGCTCTAAAAGCTTTTCCCCAACATTTTTTCCAAACAAAGAGGTTAAGAAACAACCAACCCTCCCTATAAACACTGCAGGAGGCTCCACCAAACATAGCAGCAAATTCTTCCACCTATTCACTCAAGCAGTCCCTGATTCAACACTTGCTTTTCTTTTCCCTTTCGCAGTTATATAAATATGAAAATAGAGTCTCAGAAAACAAGCAAACCTTAGAATAAATGAAACAGCTGCCTCAAAAGCAAAGTGCATCAGAGGTGACACACTCAAGGCTGTTTCCCCATAAAAGCTGCATGAAGCCAGTTTTGTGTATTAGCCTGCTAGCTCAACCTTGACATGCTACCAAGGTGCTTATAAAAAATAACCTCCCTCAGGGCAAAAAAAAAGAAACAAAACCTAAATATATAAATATATATAAGTATAAATGCCCACTTCAGGGTCACTTGATTAAAATGAATTTTAAAATATATGCTGTTTTCAAAGCACTTATCTAAACAGTCCTTTTTGTTCTCTCTTTCCACCTATTATTAGATTATAGCAGCCAGAGCTTGGGAAAGAGGAAAATTGGTTCATTCCTGACCTAAACAGCAAGTTACCTCCATCAGAGCATTGCTCCTGCTAAACACACTGATGGTTTCACCCACAGAAAATCCTTGTGTGACAAATCAGCTTTTTAAGACCACCTCTCTGAATCAGAAACATACTAAAATATCTTCCCATAATGGATCAGATCCCAAACTTAACAGGTCTCAAGTGTCATCTTCATTTTACAGTGGAAGTGAGCTTTCAAGACAAACAGGTGGGGGGAGAGAAAAGCAGCTTGAGGGATTTCCTCTTTTAGCGTTTTGTGTATAAAAGCTGATTTGCACAGTAGAAAAACACTGATTTCACATTTAGTTTCCCTGCCCACTAAATATATCTATAAGTGATATATTTTAGTAATTGTAGCATTATAATGTGCCACACTCATTCATGATGCTGAGCCAGACTGATTTCACTCAGAAATAAAGCAGAAATGCTCATGGAAGTACCAAGCAGAAGGATTACTCAAACATATCCCTTCACAGGAGCAAAACCTAAGAGCAGGGAGATCCTGGGTGCATGCACATGCTTCTGAGGGTATAAAGGAAAGGTTTGGTGTAATACTGTTTATTCTTCTCACACTTCCTGCATGCCTGTGGTTGAGGACCAATCTTAAGTGACAGGTTTATATTCTCAGCTCCGAAGTTCATCCCAGTATTCTTCTGGAGTTAATACTGCAGGAAAACAGTACAGTGTGAGTACTATAGAGCCAGCATGGCTCTTGCCTTAAGGATCAATTTAACTGCAGCTTCTCCTGGGTCTCTTTATCTAGCTCTCATACAAAGGGCATGCTCACCTGTAGAGACAGCAATATGTGGCACAGGAAATCATCCAGCAACAAGGGCTTGCAGGGAGGGGAGGATTCAGGATAACACAGGGCCTGAAATCTGAAAGTAACTTTGGCCCATAACTAGGGAGCAAATCAGCAATGACTGCACTCTAATGCTTTTATTTGCTTGTGAAAACGGATTATTAGAATTAAGCATAATTAATTTCAAGCTCACTCAGGATCACCTTTTGTGGGCAATTATTCGACAATATGTCCAGCTTTTTGGGGTCAGCTCCAACTGCAGTGGCACCAGCTACTGCTAACATTTGTACAAAGCAAGGAAACACAAGAAAAGAAATTTAGAGGAGAAGGAATAAAGAAATGGAAGAGTAAAACAGGTCTAAAGGAAAAAGAACAGGTCAGGGGGGTGGGAATTGAAGAGAGTTAAAAGGACTGGGGGTGAGGGGAGAGATAGACAGAGAACACAAAAAAGGAAAGACAATACAAATTTGGTGATTTCAGAAAAGACATCTCAGGCTCAGGTCACTCCACCACTTTTAGATTGCTTATGGAGAGCTAAGACAGACATCCATCCTGTGATGGGAAGGACCCTTTTTGCTAAAAGTGGGTATTATTACTACCTTTTTACCCCTTTTGTTGTTTCTTCTTCAATGCAGAGAACAATGCAAAGTAAGAAGAATTACAAGTGGAAGTTTATAATTATCAAGGATGTAAAACCTTGTACATGGACATTCATGCAGGCATTGAATACTGGATACAGGCTCTATTTTAATGAGGCTGTTGATAGAAAAAGAGGCTAGGTTTGTATTTGAGTTCAATTTCTGCAAATAAAAATAAAAGAAACATAAATATCACAATATTTGCACATTATTAACGTTTTTCTCAGTGCCTGAAGACAGCCCAAATCATGGAAACAACTGAAGTATCTCATTAATTAACTGACTCTAATCTGGTGGGTTTTGTACACTGGGGGTTCACACTCCATTACTGAACTTTTCCAAATTCGTGTTTCTGCAGAAACCAGGAGGTCAGCAGAATTGCTGAAAGAAATCCTATTAAAATCAAAAGTGCTTGGGAAAGAAGACGGCAAATATATCTTGAATATGTCATTACAAGATAAAGAATTCAAAAAAATAAATAAACAAGCAGCTAATTTGGAAAAGCTCTAGAAATGGGTGGCATAAGGTCAGAGGCCCCTCTGACCCAGCACAACAATAGGTGTAATTTTAACCTTCAGTGGCAAGGGTGAGAGAGAGTTTCACAGCAATCAAGGAAATTTTTTTTTTTAAGTTTTTCTGTCAGCTTACAGTGGAGGTCAGGGCAAAGAAAGGCAACAAAAGAAAACAGCCACTAGAATTCATTTGCTCCAGCTATGCAAGGGCAATCCTAAGGGATGGATGCTGAAGCATAAAAACAAAAATCACACCAGTTTTATGTGAACATATGGGATTTTAAGGAGACAAACTGGCAAAAGCGCAAATTTCTAAAAAACAAAAAAAGAGGGGGAAAAAGAAAAGTCCTCTGTATGGAAGACAAGGCTGTGTGGATGACTCTGAGGCCAAACCCCATTATTTTCAGAAACATATGATGAGGTCACTAGAGAATCACAGATCCACTCAAGTATCAGTAACCTGCTGGAGTCCTGAGACAAAACTCAAGGCCTTGAGATCTTTAACCCTTATGAAGGTCAAATCTAGATGTATATTTAACAATTTTCATCTAATATATCTCAGAAACCGAGGGATGTACATCCTGGCTGGTACCAGCCCTTCCTCCCCTTGCAGCCCTCCTCCTCCTTTGATACTGGCTTCCCCAGTTCACATCAAAGGGTCACAAGGAGAGATCTTCTGCCCCACTGTCACGTGGCAGTCACTGTTCCCATGCTGTGACCTTCTCCAGCGTTGCCAATCCCAAGTGACCCCTTGGTGTGGGCTCGCAATTTCCAGATCTCCCCAACAACCTGAACCAGCTGGAGTTGAGGAGAACAGGACAGAGGAATCACAGCAACCAAAATACTGGGCTGGCTTCAGGACTCATCAACACAGTGCAGAGCATCTGGTCAGTGCCAGAAAGCAGGTCTGGAAAAAGCAAGAGACAGACCAAAAATCTGTGAAACGCAAAATTTGAAGCAACTCTCTGACAGCTGAAGGTGAGACTGATGGTCAGAGCTAGCAATTTTATCTAATAAGGCCCATATATTTTGGATCGGAACTGAATGGAGCTATCACAAATCTACACATCAAAGAATTCCTCCAAGACCAGTGAGGCATGTGTTGTCCCAGAAAAAATCATGTCCAAGGCTGATTTGCAGAGAAAAGAACCAGTGATCAACAGAGAGAATGACACAATTCTACATCATTTTAGACAGAAACGGCCAGGAGATTGACAATCAGGTTCTCATAGATTATTATCCCATAATCAAGAGAGATGGAAAGGCTTTAAACTCTGACACCAGACAAAGGAGAAGGACCATCTCACACTTAAAGAACCAGATGATTTGAATTCTGTTCCTAAGACTATCATGGACCTCTACTACATGTTTTAGACAACAAATACAAAAAAATATTACATATATCTATCTAGATCTAGATATATATCTATCTCAGAAAATTGGTCGTTCATCTTTCAGTGGAGGGTGCCAAACACTCTACACAGTTTAATTAGGGGCAGACATGTAGACAGGGAAGACTCCAGTAATTCACTAGGTAATGACTAGACTCCACGGCATTTTGAATGTTGAGGAAATTAGGATCCTGACCCAGCCAAGTATGTTAGCACAGGCATAACTGTAACATATGGTACCTCCTTTGAAAGCAATGGATGTGCAGTGTTTATGTTTTTGTAGTGATGCTTTGTTAGCATCTGATGCTTATATAGTTGTCAAGTTTCATATCAGACATAATGAGAAGAAAAAAAATAAAAGGAATGGATTAAAAAGCATGTAAAATTTTAAAATACATGTGCTCAAGCCTATTTTACTAAAATAAACTCTGACTTTGTCTGCATTTTGGGAAGGTGCTGGCACTGCACTGGAATCCATTTTAAAAATGCTGGTCATATTCTGCATTACAGCAGTATCATAATCCCTAAATGAACAAGCAATTTGGTCTTTAGCAATAAATGTCATTATAACAAATTTGAATGGACACTAAATATTCCCTAGGAACACACATCCTTGACAGGCATTGTGCAGCCAGGAAGTTAATTTTGTCCAATGTTCACAAAATGGCGTATAACAGCAGGTTAATTAAATAACTATGTTTAGACACCCACCATTCTGAATTAAGATTTCTCACCAAGAAATTACAAAGAATTCACAATCCGTTGAATAAAGACCATTTTCCAATGAAATCACTTATTTTCCTACTACAGTGTAAATCAAATTACAAAAGTCCTAGTTCAGAGCCAATATTTTTCATGGATTTAATTGTAACTGACAGATATATAACCCTTGCTAAATTGGTTTACCGTGGGTAGCTCTTACAAGCCTTTCATATACTGCCACTACCAATGGATGGCAAATTTATATGCAAAATTGCCACTCTAGCATAGACCATCTAGCTCCCCCGGGAGAACCTAAAAAAAAAAAGATACAAAAATCTCTTCCGTATTGTACTCTGCTAAAGAAGAATTGATTCTGTACTCTCAGAAAACATGAAGGAAAACTATTTCACTTTTTCAAGGTGAAAACAAAGTACAAGAACTTCTGTATTTTTACCTCACTTTTCCACATTTCTGTTTAAGCAGTTCGAGGCGTTTTGGTAGGGATGCCAGTACCTTGGATGATACAGTGCTACCTACATCGATAGGCAAGTACTTACTGTGATACATGACTTAGATCAGAAATAACGCTTCAGTCATTAGGGAACGAGGAGCAGTAAAGATGACAAAATTAAGTACCTATTTGTTATCCGTCATCAAAGCATCGTAAGAACCAGTGAATGGGACACACAGCACTCTTAAGAAAACCCTGCATGATCAGTAAATCATACTAGCAGTACCCTAGCTATGGCTTGGTAAAGCATAAATGAAAGTAAATGTCTAAAACTCATAAATGGAGAGCAGTATGCATATACCTGTCCAAGAAACATGTCTGACAATTCAGGTTGTCTTTAAATGCTCCACTTCAATTGTCTCACATAGGAGGATTCTGTCATTCTAACATTAAAAAAATTGACAGAATCCTTAGAAGAGACAAGCACTTTAAGGTGCTGTTGTAAGTGATGCAGTATTATAAAGCACGAGCTGAATAGAACCCCAGAAAATAACATTTTGCATGAAAAAGGCTTCCCACTACGCTACAGAAAAATAGCACATTAGAATGCTACACCAGCAGCCACTGTAAAAAGGATGTCTTTCTTAATACCACAATATGATAAATTATCTTAAGTAGCACATTAATGTCAGAAATTGAGCATAATCTAACTTCTTTCCAGTGACAATATTAAATGGCTTTCAGACGTCTTTCCTACTATTCTGACATTAAATTTAATAACACCCAGAGAGACCACAAAAATGATTCAGTTACAAGAATCATAGTGCACTGGATCATTGCCTTTTAAGTAGGATTCAACTAAATGGTTTGGACTCTGATGCTTTTGGCACATTCAAGAGAAAGGTACAAATTTTGCTACGTAACATTTATTGGTACTGAGCAAATTCCTTTCAGTATCCAGTTTGAATTGATAGCAGCATCTTTCTTTGTGCATGAGTTTGATTACTGTTGATTAGATGAAACACAGGTCCCAGGCAGACCTACTGTTCTAAATTGTTGCCTTTTTTTTCCCCCCCAACTTTTCCCTGCTTGGTATTCCTGAGTATTGACAACCCCAGAACCTGTGAGAGTGTATAACATTTTGCAATCTTACTAAAGAAAATTAAGCAAAAGGCTTAATTAAAGATTTGTATCACAGGACAAGTCCACATACTGCTGCTGAAATTATTATAAGCAGAAAAATTAGTATTTCTGAAATGCAAAAGAAATTAGTAAGACATTTATTTTCCACCTTTCAGAATAATACTTGAAACAGTGAGAAATTATAAATACAAATAGTAAAAGATATGTAAGGGTTGTCTGCTGAAGTAAGTCTCTAATAACAAATGTATTCAACCATAAAAGCCATACATCAATTTCAGCACAGAACTGGATGACAGACATGGAGATGATAATGTGATTAAGAATAAATTTAGATCTTGGGCTCAAATAATCAGTAACTGTGTGCAAGTGAGAGAACTGGCCATCATGATCTCTCCACATTCCTGCCTCACCCAGCAGTGCTCACAATGCACAGTAACTGCATTTGCAGTAGTCATGCAGCTTATGAAAAGCAAGAACTCAAGCCTCTTCCTTCCTCCACATGTCTGTTGTGCTCAAACATTCAAGACAAGGTCCCACAACCAGTGGCAGGACCTGTTCAGGTCTAGACACCACAGAAGAACACAAGATAGTCTTCTGTCTAGATGCTACCTTCAGTCAGTTCTGTAGGTTCAACTGTCCCATCACCCAGTTCAGAATAACTTCTCTGTTGGCCCCAAAATGATTCCACATTTTCCACATTGTTTCTGTGTCTCTTACAATATATTGAACCAACCTTAAGTATCAGTGGATGGAAAAAATGTTAAGAATTACCACTGCAGAGACAATACAGAAAGCCAGTCATATTTGCCATTGTAAATGCTTCAACATGTACTTTACTCTAAGCTTCCAGTGGATTTATGAGAGAAATGGGACTGCACAGAATGTACAAATGTACAAATAATAATTAGTCACTGTGGTATTCAGGCATTACTCACTTAGAATAAATAGTATTTTGGCACAGTTGGCATATCATTCATCTCTTCATTTTTTCATAAAGGGAGGCACATTCCTCTCATTGAAGCATCATGGACACTGCATGAGTTTCCAGTTTGTTACTTCTATTTTTCATTCTCACACAACAACTTCTCAGAGGTGAGGGAGGCAAAGGCTGCCCCACCAGCTGCTTAACCCGCTGTAACCACACCGTAATAGTCAAGGACACTGCTGGAATGCGAATGATCACACAAACCACAGAGAGTACCAACCACAGCCACAGATGCTGTGGTAGGAAAAAGTGACTCCAGAACTCATCACTGATTCTGTTCCATATGTGTACCTTATATTCATTATTGGACAGGCTGCAAGAAAAAGCCGAGGAAAATGATAACCAGGAGGAGTGTAAAGTAAAAAGCTGTTAGAACACAGACCAGTGTTAACAGAGGACCACAGCACAATTGCCAGTGTTTACTGATTGCTCTCTGCATTGCTGTGAACTTAAAGCAGTGAGGAAGAAAAGTAATTACTTTATTCCCATCACCCTCATCATGAGATACCATCTGAGTAAATCTCAATCAGCAGAAGCTGATGAGTAGGAAATAATGGAGAGTGCTAATGCATAGTGAGCTAAATGCTACCAAAAGCTATCTGGCATTGCTCAGAAAAGGTGAAACTATGAATTTTTAGTACTAAAAAACACCTGTAGAGTAGTGACACGTCCCCTTTGATCACAAGTTCTAAGAATTCAGACACATGAAATTTCATTTGGGCTGACTCATTTTTAGAAAAAGCTGTATTGCTGGAGGGCTTTTTAAGGGCAAACACTGATATTTATGAAGTTGCAAGAGAGGCATGGGTTAAGAGACATTTCGTTGGTACTGCATATCTTACACTGTGTTTCAGAGATGCCTAGCTACTTTGGTTTTTGAGGAGCATTTAAACTACTAACCAGCATACCCCGTCACCATTTGGATGTTCTAAATCTTAACTCAAGAACTAAAGGGCTAATTCAATTAGCAGAGAGCTCTTATCCTCCCCAGCAAAGCACAGGACTCTTCCAAATTGTGGCTAACAAGTATTTGGTGAGAAGGACACAGCTGGAACCCTCCCAGAATCACAGAATATGCTGAGTTGCAAGGGACCCACAAGGATCATCGAGTCCAACTCCTGGCCCTGCAGAGGACCATCCCCAAGAATCACAACAAACAGTATCTTCAATACTCTATGATCCTTGTCGGTTCCTTTCAGCTCAGGATGTTCTGTGATTCTATGTTTTTAATGTTTTCAGCTGAGAGATAAATAACAGGCATTTTGAGGGTCAACAGACAGAGAAATCCTGTGCTGAAGGAGAAGCTCCCACAGCTGAAGTGCTCAGAGTCCTACCATACCCCTGGCATTCTGGTGGAGCTTTTCTCTTGGAAAGTTCTCCAGTCTACTCACTAATGAAAAAAGTATGTAGAGCACATGACCCAAGGCATATTATCTCCTGCCCTCTGGAATCATGCACTGGATCACAGACTTTGTTACTCTGTTTGAAGACACCAGATAAACCAGTGCTTTCCACGAGGTACAAGTCATGCTGGAAAGCTCCACCAGCCACCCTCAAAGCATAGGAAAAAGCTGAAGTCTCTTGTCTACACATAGGTGCAGGCACAGAAGTGCAGAGACAGTTTTATTGAGCTGTAGGCACAAGGATATACAATCATACTTTAAAGGTCTTCCTAAGGCAAAGTGCCTCAGAAATGCCACGCTCCCCGTTACTCCTGGTGCCACAGCCAAGTACTAAGTCTCACAGAAAAAAAAACCAGGCACAATAAATGGGTTTTGTTAAGAAACACACATAGAAAGGACATTCCTTAGCAAACCCTCCTCCACCTGGGAATGTCTAAATTGCTGTGCCAGATTTACTGTATTCCATCATTTAATACTACATCCTCTTTTCTAAGACACTGGAAAGGCAAGAGAAAAAAAAACCACATTTTCATCTGTGAGTTTCCACCTGCTTAAAATAGCCCAAATTACTCCTTTATTTTCCATTAAGCACAAAGTCAGTTAGGAAATACGGAGTATTCTCTGTGAACAAGTGTCAGCTCTAGGTATTTAGGCTGACAAACTCTTTATGTTAATGCTGATTTGTATAGTTACTCTAGGTGCATATTTTAGCTCTCCTGTGCACATTACATACTTCAATTCTATCTTCAAACACTAATCTCTTGTAGCCTATGTAAATAAGTATTCAGACTCTGTTGTATGGGTGATTAAACAGTTATAAATATGAATAAAGCTCAAAGTAATTGGGTTGTATTTTAATTAATTTTAGATAAACTTAGCACCAATCTTTCAATTTCAAAGGTGCTGCATTTCCTAAGTTGGCAAGACTGCTACTCCAGTTCCATACTCTTACAATGACACATGAAGCAGAGGGAAACAAAGCCCCCTCAGCATATCTCCTTAACCTCAGCAGAGACACAGCACTAGCACCAGTGCCTGAGTCCTGCTGGCAACACGGAGACTATTTCTTCCACAGCTGGAGCCTGTATGGGCACTGGGTTTGGACCAAATGGGTTTGGATGCCAAAGGAAATTTTGTCTCTTACTCTTTGCAAAGTCCACAGGCCATAACAGCATTCAGGCACATTGAAATGGATGTAGCTCTCTGTCTATCCCAAGACCCTTTCCTTGAGTCCTAGGCGGAAAGCTTGCAGCCCGGTTAAAATTTGTCTAGAAAAATATTTAAAATATTGAAATCTGAAGTTACCTTTCCAATGCCAGGGTTGTCCTTGATTTTGGACACAGCTCTCAGAAGGCATGGTGGTGCTGGGGGAGGACAGAGCTGCAGGATGCCACTAAAGTTAGTAGCATAAATAGAGAAGTCGTGTGTGTGTGGCAGGGGTGGATGGTATTTCTTTCTCTTCGAAGACAGGTTAAGCTTCTGTGCTGCTCTGTATAAAAGTAACAGCAAGAAAGGACAATGTTACTTAGGTGTTAACAGGAATCTGAACCAGACAAACAGATGCTCATTGCCATCACTGCCTGCTTAACAAATCAAGTCATTGCATTCTAATCTGATTTCATAAAGACAAACCATCAGGACACTAATAGAGGAAATATGGGTAGAAAAACTACTGGCAAAATATTCAGTTAATTTCTCTATCAACAGAATTTCAGTTATAATCTAACTTGCCCTTCTTTCCCCCAACAGCTTGACATCTGTACCCTAAAAAACTAACATCTCTCTGACATAATAAAAAGTTGAAATAATCCCCTTGTCACTGGCAGAACCAGATGGACTTTGCTGGTGATAAAATTATGAAAGTGGTTCTTTGTACTGTACAAGTTACTCAAGGCAGAGGATAGCACTCCAAGTCAGCCGAGCTCAAGATCTCTCCTGTTGGCTGCACAGAAAATCCTTAGATAACAGAAAATTTTCTTCAAGACAGATTGGTTTTTCCTCCCCAATTCCATTCTTTCACATCAAAATGGAAAGCTATTAAAAAGACACGCTTTAATGTGCTGAATGATAATGATCCTGCTTTTGAAATGTAGAATTTCAAAACATAAAAGATGAAGGAGGAAAAATTAGAACATACAATTAAAATCGTAACATTCTTCCTTGTGAATAAAAATAGGAACATAATCAGTTTTTTCTGCTATTCCCCATCAGCAACACCAAACAATACAGCAAGAAACAAAACCAGAAACTCTTCTCTACATCAAAACCCACATGGGAAAATAAAAATCACACTGCAGAGTTAAGCAGAATAAAATATATATGTTAGCAAGCACACACTGGGCAACTGGGCATGGCAATGAGGGTGAAATCTCAGTTCTCTCAAATTCAAGGAGAGCTGAAAAAACGTGTGATCTGACCCTGAAACTGTCAGTAGATAGTCCATCCACAAATAATGACCATAAAAGCATCCAACATGTTACCTTTTAGCACTACTTTGAATGACTTTTAGACCAGCAAAAACACAAGGCCTCCCACTGCCAGCATCTGTGGACAGATGAGACCACACTGCTGATACCAGCAGGTCTTCTGGGGACAAAGCACTATTCTGGTCCATGCGTGCAATATAAGGGCTTGTCACTTTGAACAAATTAGTAAGTATCTTTATAAAATGACTATATTTTCATCTTGTCTTTCAGCCCAAGATCTCCAAGTACTTTTCAGTGAGATCAAACTGGCACTAGCATCTGTGAAGTATCATAAGCAACAGAACTATGGAGAAACTAAGGCAGTGCTTTGCTGTCATAATGAAATAAGGGTAAATCCAGAACCCTGATCTTGCCACGAATCTTGTCATCATTGCCTGGCAGCCTCAGGCTTAGTCAGCTTAGTAAGCTGATCAGAGAGGGAAACTATTCCTTTGCTTATATTTACTGTACGCTGGAAATAAAAATTAACACCAAGAGCACAATTTCTTCCAGGTGCACTACTGGCTTCAAATGAGCAACAGTACAATGAACTGGTTGTGTCTGAGGAGCAAAACTGGACACTTGAGTACAGAATTAAGACAGCTAGTTAGTACAATAGCAGGACTCTCAATACAGATCTCAAAAATTCCCAGTTCTTTTCTCTATATTCAAAAACTTGTGTGTTAAACTCCTGAACCTTTTAACTTCAACTTCTAGAGATGCAGACCCCCTACGTGCTTCCTTCTCCCTCTATAAACACTACAGTATTTAGAAAAAGACAAAGATTCTTGTGATGAAAAAAATGAGGCTCTAGTTCCAAACTCAGAGGGAGCCCAAAGCCACTGTCTTTTGAGGAACAAGTTGGACTTTTGCCTCTGAGGAAAGAAGCAGCTTTTGACTCCTACTGCATCCTGAAACCAGCAGGAACTGCATCCCACAGTGAAGCAAAATACCACAAGCATGGGTTTATACAGAACCTCAAGGGTCTGGTGGCAATGAGAACTGATTTAACTGCCTAAATCTCAAATCCCCTTGCTAATACTTCATTTGGTATGAAAACATATGCTGAAATAGGAGACCGGGAACACAGTTGCACAACTTCACTGTGGTTGCAGCTGCACATTAAAACCGTAATGCCTCCTAAATTATATGCAGCTTTACTGTGCAGAAAACTCTACCTGTTGGTACCGTCATTGTGGAACTCAAGACAGTCATTAGCATCTATCTCCAAGTACCAATTAACAATCCTGGTTATTATTTAATTGTCTTGTTGATTAATATGAAAGATAATGTTTATTTTCTTGTTTACATGCTATGATCCCTTGTTGAAATTATAAAAACTCCTCAAGAGAATGTCTTCAAAGTGCAATCAAGATATACATTAAATCCTGATTAAATAATTACTCCTGCAACAGATCTGGCTGAAGGAGCTCCTCTGGGAAACATACATGAAAGAGAACGAGATACAAAGGACAAATTTACTCAGGAATTGTGTGTTCAAGCAGCTAACTAAGCACTAACACTCAATGAGTAACTGCACCCAAAAAGGCCAAGCTAAGCAAAGCGTATAAACAATGAACAGAAAAATGCCACATTTTAGAAGTACAGCATTTCTCAAAGTACCGCAGTAGCACATTTCTGGGACATTTTGATAAGCAGATCTAAGATACTAAACCTGTCACTAATTGCCTTAACTTCTGCACCAAGACAGAACCACTTTCAAACTGGTTCACTTTGACAGTGTGCGTAACCTTCCTGCACCTCCACTGTTCAAAGGACAGGGGCATATGCTACCTAAAGCAATTAGCTGCTGTAGTGCTGATAATTCCTCTTCCTGCGAGTCTGGAAGGCGATGATTTTACTAAGAAATTTGGCAAAGGGACTGTTGATGTCCATGTGAGATAACAGGAAACTGAAAGCAGAGGAACTGGAGTAGCTGTTGTAGAAAATAATCAGTGCTTTGATGGGCAACCAGCCAACTGCACTAATAATGATGTGTGTGGTTCACACTTAAAAAGCATCTCTTGTCAGGTAACAGTGCACAAAGCTTAATTACAACCTCTCTGTGTTTGAATGCAAGAATGGCTTTGCCTGACATTAAAGGTTATTTCTGGAGTTGGAACACCACAGACATCTTGTACAAGCAGTATCAAACAGCTTGCTGGATTTGGTTTTGTTTGTTGTTTTGGGTTTTTTTTCTAAAAGGAAAAGGGTAAGAATCTAATTGAAAGCATAGGGCAATTTAGGCAAAACAAAACATCTCTATCAAACTGTAGACTGAATATGAATTCAAGTAATTGTCATCCTCAGCTCCTATAAAAAGCACAGTCAGTTCTTTAACAAAAATCCAGTTGGGCAGCAGTTTTCACATGCTTTGCTTGGGCTCCTGGACAGGTCCAGGCAAAGAGCACAACAGAAACACTCATCCCCTATGTGCTTCTTGTAGAACCAACAATATACTTGGTGGCATCCCAGCCACCTACTCATTAGGCCAAAATATAGGCCAAGCTGGTTCTGAACATGAGCCCAAATAAATCAAACAAAATCTAACTTCACAAACCTCTTTACCTCAGTAAAATTCATAAGAGTGGAGCCAACCCTGAGACGCTCCAGAGTGCTGGACTTTCTGCAGTCCTTACCCAACAACATATTTTTGAATTTACACTTCAGTTTTCAGTTGTGTCTTTTCTCCAGAACTCCCTTACTCAGGGGGAGTTTGTTCCATAGAGACAGGGCTGGTAAAGCTCTCCTAACCTGGGCCCTTTCTGCCTAGCACCAGAAAGACAGAACTCAAGCTCATACCAGATCACTTTCTGTAGGGAGTCTAATTGGGTGCCATGTCCATTGCCTGACCTGCTTCTTTTTCTGAAATTTAATCTTGCACAGGAGGCACTCACACACATCTTCAGCACCACAATGCGCTGTCTCACCTTGTTCAATATCAACTTCTGTTTCCTCTCAGGGAAAATTATGACCTGCAGGGAATTCTATGCAAAACTTAAACATTATATTCATTTGTTCCTCCGGGCATTTGCCAAACATTTGTCATAGCTTTGACAGAGTTTTACACTTTCCACCTACCTTCTCTTTCCCCATTCAGCCTTCACAAGCACTCTGCTACAAAACATTCTTAGAAGGGAGACTAAGCCCCACACTCCTACGCTTCTCTTCCAATTAAAGCATGAGAGACATCCATGTATATTGCTTTTACCTCCAGGTGTGAGATCTACTGTCTGCATTTTGCTTAACTCTTTCCCTCTTTAATAGAAGATGTCTTTTAAGATGCTCTGGAGAGTTCTTTCCTCATAGCTAGGTGTCACAGTAGAAAATAAAACTAATATATGGCACATGCAGGGGCACTCAAATATCAAGTGACAAGGGACAGTCTCTAACCTGCTCTTTCCCCCACACAATTTACAGATTACTAGGTTTTCTGCCATGCATGGATGAGACCAGTGAGGAAAACCATGGCCAGATCAATTACATAATGCTCAGCATCTAGGGAACAAGACTGTGCAACAACAGTAGCTACAAAGCCTGCTCATTGAAAGAGCCATGCCATTTTTAATTTTGAATTCTGCCTATGTTGTTAGCATGACATTTCAGATATTCTGATGTACAGCAAGCTGCTTCTAGCTTACACTCCCTGCACATGTTCTGCACATTATAGCTGTGAAAGTAAACAGCACAATTTAAATCCCTAAAGCACTCCTTCTGAGCATAATTTCTCCAGAAAAAAAGAAAATTAGATTTGAAACTTTTGTAACTATGCAAAATTATAAAATTTTTGTGAAATTTATTAACCTTCAAAAGGAAGAGAGCTATGAAATATACTTTGGGACACATACTATAAATGGGTCAACTGAGATAAATGCAGAGGACTTAATGGACACAGAACACTTATGGACAAACTGCCACAAGCCAGAAATAAAACTGGGAGTCCTGCTTCCCATTATTAAGCTCCACTGACAAGAATAATAAAAGAAAACTTCTGCACATTCATTTCAACATGACTCATTAAATATTAACAGTTTTAGTGTTATTAGCCAGTCTTATCTTTCAGAGATCACTATCATTATTCATATTGTGAGAATGCTTAAGGGCTTCACTGAAAGGGTCAAGGCCAAAGAAGTGTACAGCCTAAGCCTTAAATATCCTGAACTTTGGAGTTTACACAAGAGTATGCTTACTCAAGACTTTTAGTTTGACCTTGACAGACATCACAGAAGTGATTTTTATCCTGATTCTGAGCCATCTGCAAAGTTTGAAAAATGATGGATGTAGGCTTACACTGAGAACTGGTTTACCCTAAAGCAAAGCTTTCCCAAACTTTCCCAGTTCCCAGCTCAACAAGGCATAAATCCCCCCACATAACCTATATGCCAATCTTTTCCTGCTGCCAGCCAGTTCCAAAGGAAGCAGTGGGAAAGTCACAGCCTGTCATCCTATCTTGCAGTTCCAGTTATTGTTTCCTTAATCACTCATCAAAACAGGCAACAAATAGACGGATGTCCTACAATACATCCTCCAGCACCCTGTCCCAAGCCTTCCACAAATCACAGGATAAACTTGGTTGGCATTATTGTTTTTATTATTGCTATTGCTGTTTGATTTGTGGTTCTAAAATTAGAAAGGTAGCACAATGAAAAAAATGCAGTTGCTACCCAAAACCCCAAGCAAAATTAAAAACCAACAAGGTATCTGCTTCCACTAACAGCATTCAACTTGGAAAACAAAATGTGATTTAGAAAGACACATTTTTAGAGAGAAAACTGGGAATGTCTAAATACAGCATGAAGGTTTGGAAGGGACAGGCACCATCTGTATTTCTAGAGTAAATTTCGTCCAAGGGCCACTTATAAAGCATACAATAAACTCTGAGGGTATGGTCTCTTCCTCCCCCGAGCTTACTAGGTTCCTGTGATGGATGTACAACTTCTGGAGGACATAAACACTTTCCCCACTTTGTACCATTACACAAGTTCTGCACCAAACCTTTGTTTGCTTAGCTGTCCCAGCAATGTTCTTCCCTGGCAGAAGCACTGCCAGGAAGAACAAACAATTAATGTTCCTTATTTCTGTGTTTCAACTTCCTCAAAAAATAATTAGTTCATCTGGATCACAATGCACAGCCTCAAACAATGGCATTTTTATAATGGGTGAGGGTAATAAAGTTTCAATAGAAAGCCATTATTCTGAAACATTCCAAAATGTCAAACCACATTTAATATTGCGAGGATGTTACCTCACCAACACTGTGAGAGCAAGTATCTCCAATTTGAGGCAAAGTTCATGCGTTGCCTCATGCACATAGCATAATCTTGCAATTCAGACTTGAATTTCAGCCTCTCACTTTGACCTTGTAATTTTCTCTTACTATCTCATATTAAAATCAGCAAGGCAGAAATAAAAATCAGCAGTGTTGACATATTAGGAACATCATCGTCTCACAGTTTTTTACTAGACAGTTTTTAACTACTCTTACTCTTAGAATATTCACATCTCCTGTCTCCCATTCCTTATTTTCCCCCCACCTCACCAGCAGACATGCAGCAGAGCTTATTTCCTTTTCCTGCAGCAGCTGTTACCTGGATGAAAACCACTACCACACCCCAGTCAACCTTCTCTTTTCAAATAAAAAAGTCCCAAACCTTCCAGCCTCTCCTCACAGGTCAGGTTTCCTTGATTTCTGACTATCCTTGTTGTTTGCCCCTGACTCTAATCACAACTTCATAAAATATGGAATCAAGGCTTTGTGCATCAGTGAGCAATAATCAAGGCTCACCTGAATTCAGGCACAGTACAGAAACTCCAGACAAAGCCACTTTGGGATAACTCAAAACAACCTCCAGAAGATGACACGCTAAAACAAACCTGAAAGGTACTCCTGACATCAGAAGAGCTCCCTCATGCTGTAGAGACTCAAGAGGTGGTTCCTCGGCTACATTTTATTAACTTAACAGAAGCAAACCAATCTGGCCCATCTTAAGCATTCAAGCAATTCGCATACAGGTATCCAAGAAGGAATTTTCACTACACTTCTCTGCAATTTTTCCCCATGTTTAAGGAACACCAAAGGGCAGATCCTCACAAGCACTGACAGTTGCACTCCAACTGTTTTTCCTGCTCTCCCAAACCAGCAGCTTCTGAGGTTGCTGCTACAAAATCGTTTTGGGTAATGTCAGCTCCATGTTCTCTTCGGCATGTAGATTTAAGACACTTTTCTGGCCAAAGAACATTGCTTCAGCAGCCAGGACCAGTGTTCAGGAACTGACTTTTATATATATTTTTATATATATATATATGAATAACAGCTAGTCACAGCAGCCTGCCACATACCATTTCCAGCTCTGCTCGCTAATGATGTTAAACAAAGCAAGAGCAGACGAACATATTGCTGCACCTCCCCACTCGCTGTTTACAACTGTACCATATGACAAACTGCTGAAAACCTGTGTAGGTTAATCTTTAAGTAACCAAGACTGTCAACACCTAATACAGAAATATGTCAGTTCCCGGGCTGCACATTGCATGGATAGCTATGTACTGCAAATACAGCTACCTGAATGCCAGCAATATTTCCCCTCTCTTGTTTCATGAGCTAACTGAGCTAAAGCAGGCAGAACCACATCAATCTAAGCACATTCCTTTGGAAAAAAAAAGTTGGACTTATTTGCCAGCAAGACATAGATTCATGAAACAGGTTGAGCAAAATAGAATTCTAGTCTCATCTGTATTCTGCCAAGAAAAAGTAAGAAAGATATTTTAAAAACTACAAAGTAAGGAAACTGAAACAATGGTGCTAACTAGCCCTTCACTATTGAAGTAACACTTAAATAGATTACTTAAAATTTTGCTTTGTAGTATCAGCTCCTGGTGTACAAAAATCATTCTGTTCATTCAGGCTGCTCCAGGGAAGAGGCAGACATATTTGCAAGGGGAAAAGATGAGAGATAAAATATAAGACATGGCTAACAAGGGTTCATCTGAAGCACTAGGCTCAGACAAGTATCTGACAGAAAAGAGAAGGGCTGAAAGAGGGGGAAATTCAGTATTTCCCTGTTCCTGATTGCATATAGCAGTCCAAATACAAGTTAGCATCTGTGAGCATAATTCCTTTTTTACAATAAAAGCTCTGAGGTGGGTTACATTTTCCTGTTACCTTCCTTTAACCCAACACACCATCCCCACAGACATACCTTTCTCATCAATGCCAGCTCCCTCAGTTCCATATTTTATTGCACATCTAGAAAATCCACAGAGGATCCATTCCCACTTCAGCTGGGTTTTATTTCAGATGCTTACTCAAAGGCTTGACACCTATACTGCCAAGCAAACAACTTCTCAGGGGGGCATTTACTTATTCCTACTGTTAGTGAGTTAAATGGTCACTGACAGCACTAAATGATGCAGTGGAAATCATCCAAGTACAGAAGTGGTATGCCTACACAATGAGTATTTTTAAACAGAGGAGGGACACATGGGCTTCTAAACCCAGGGTTACTATGATTTATTTAACTGACATCAGTTCTGAAGTGATACTTCTCAGAGGTATAACACGCTGATACTGCAGCACCCTTTAAAATAGCACTTAGTGGGAAAATTTGAGATGCATGTTTTTCCATCACTGCAGATGGAGAGATCTGACTGTTTCTGACCCAAAGATGGTAACTTCAAATTTCAGTAGAAATGGGCGACTCCTGAAGACCTGCTTGAGACACATTATCAAACGATATTCTGAAGCTTGCCATGAAGTCCAGCAAGCTTCACTAATAACATTTAGATTAGATTCATTATATGCTGATTAACATCCATTGAGTCCTTTACTCCATAGGGCAAGTGCTTCTTAATAAGTGAGCTCCAACACTGAGGACACACAAAGCCAAACAAAGCAGAAAGCAAACCCAATAGCAGCACTAACTGATGATGAGTGAGATACTGGCTAAGCTCTTTGAAATGTCCTGCCAAAAGAAACATCTTCCATCCTCCAGCAGGAAGGATGAAGGAAGTTTTAGAAAGGCAAAATTCAGTATTTCATAAGGAATTTAAAAGTAGCATCAGAGTAATCTGCTACTTGATCAGCTATATTGCTGGTGCATTATTTTGGCTTGACATTTTATTTTTGTCATAAATGATAATGTGGGATGCCTTATTTTGCGACAAGCACAAGCAAGCAAAGCAGTTTAGCTCAGAAAAGAGACAGTGACACTTCAAAGTCCATCTGCCCTGCAAATCACATCCTGCACACCATAAACTGAGTTTTAGAGTGACTCCAAGTTAGCCATGAAAACTCAATATGCAATTAACTATCAGTCTGGTTTAAAATTATTTCACCTGCTAAGTCTGCCTGTCTTAACAACGTTATTAAAATAGTTAAATATGTTACTGGAAGAGGCTGAAAGTCACTAATAAAGTTGTAAAACAGGTGCAAACTGTCAAATTACATCCCCACAGGAAAGTCACCATTATCATTTTACCTATGGAATGCTCTGTTCTCACTGCAGAAAAACCACCAGTGCAGCTGCCACTGCTGCCAAGCTGAGGAGCCCCAAATAACGTAGTCACAGCAAGCGCTGGTGTTCAGGAGTCCAGGAACCAAAAAAGCAGGCAGACAGAGAGGGCTGGGCTGAGGGGGAGGCAGGAGAAGTGCTCCTCTTGACAAGCTAGGAAGGGCAGAAAGAAGGGAAAAAAGCCAAGAGGAAAGAGAGACTCTGGTAGCGAGGCGGCAGTGAGATTCCATATACTCAGGAAAACAGAATAATCAAGTGCAGCTAGAGAGGAAGGAGAAAATAAAGAAAGGATCATATAGAAAAAAAAAACCAACTAAAATTAAGGGAGAAAATATTAAGTCCAGGCAAGCAGAAGATCCAGGAGAGGACAAAGTAAGAAGAAATATCTGCATGACTCCAGTCAAGACTTCAGACTTTTTCCTGGTTTAAAATCCACTGACCACCATTTACCCCACAAATAAATTCAAGCTTGTTTAACTCTGAAGGCACAGATTCTCCCCTACTTGTTGAAGCATCTGTTTTAAATTATTCTTCTTTTCCCTTCCTCATGGGCATCAAGAATGCCTCAGAATATAGAGCTAATCCAAGACCCAACTGCTGCAACTGCTGTCTGCACTGAACCACCTACAGCAGCTCAAAAAGTCACCGCATCTCCTGGCGGGGCTGCCTCTGCTGCTCCAGAACCTCTTTTATTATCATCCATCAAGGCACTTAGGGCTGAAAAAAATCAGCCCTCCTCAGGGGTGTCTCAAATTATAAAGATCTTTAACGTATTCGGTCAGCAGAAAACACTGGAAGTGCTTTGTTGTGCCCCAATTCTGCTTCCACTCTCAAGCTGCAGTTAAGACCTAGAACATCCTCTCCAAAATCCTGACCTCATCATGAGGTCCCCACATTACTAGATCTGCTTTTTCCCCTCTTTCACTGTCTCTTCATATTTCCTGCCAATCTGGTTTGAACCAGGTTCCCTCCTTTCTTTATTCTGCCACCTCCTGCACAGCCCAACCTGCTCCCACACTAGTCCCACAGTCTGTGCTATCCAACTGAGGCTTCTCCTTCCAAACATCTCCCTGACACTATTGTCTTCCATGATCTCTCCATGGTTCATACAATGATCCCTAACACTCTATACAGGAGTTTAATCTTCCAAGGCAATGACTCAGAGATGACCAGTTCTGCTTCATCTGGTCACCACCCAGTTCCCTCTAAGGCTTTGTCAAATCCTCACCACGGGCTCTCTACCTCGGCTGATCATTCAGTGCCTCTCCCCTCTAAATCAACAGGCATACCCTGACCACAGATCTGTCAGCCTTTGGGACATTTTCATGCTTTCCGTAGCATTCTAACTCAGCACTATTCATTTCCAAACTCTGCTTTCTCTCTCCTCTCAGCTACTCCAATTTCTTTACCTCTCCCTTTGCTGAACTACAGCTCAGTGTCTCATCTCTGCCCTGTCAGTCTCACAGTGTCACAGATGAGCTGTTCCTAGCAGGGAGCCTGGCTCACCACACGCCGATAACGCAGTGTGTAAATGCATGATGCTGTATTAGCAGTGATACCAGTAATGATGTTCTGCTGTTAAACACGCTGTCCTGAGAGTCATTTGCGCTTCCAAGAACAAAGCCTAATAAATTCAGGCTTATCTCTTAATTTATCCTCCTCACAGGCTAACGTGAAATGGGATATACCTAAAGCATACACTCTTTGTTTGTCCTTAATTATAGGCAGTATTATGCTGCCACAGCAACTAGGAAGCTTAAGCTGCTCTAAGTGATACAAGATACTGCAGAGAGCCTCACACCCTGCCCCATCTCCTGTCCCCACACCACGCTGTGCTACATGCGGGTCACGTTTGCTCTCCAGGGACGGGGAGCAGCCACATTCCAGCAGCGTGGCATGGCACCGGCGAGACGAGGCAAGCCTCTGGTGACACCTGCTCCCTTTCCATTTGCACATCTGCATGAGGGCTGTCTTGCTCTCCCTGGCTCCATGAAGAGAGGAAAAGGGGGACAGGAGGGCATCCCTCTCTCCAGCCCCATGCAGTGGGGAGGACACAGCACGGATCAGGCTGCTCCGGCCTTCTAAATCCAGAGTAGAGAGTCATTAAGGAGAAAACATTAATTAGGTATCTGGCTTCCCCTGAAACAGCTAAATGCTCCACTTCATCTGCACATCCATAGCTCTCCCTCAAGCTGCAAATTTCTCAGCCCCCGTTCCTGAGCAGTGACCAAATGGTAGCAAGAGGAAGTGGGGCATTTTGAGGCATTTAACAAAGAAGGGGTGGTGCACTGAGAGGCTGCGGGACTGCATTAATGCCAGCGAGCCATCACATCCCTGAGGAGCCCTGAAGCTCCTGTCATATTGCTATGGCACTGTGAAATAGGGACAAACCATACATGGGTTTTGGATGTATCTGCCAGCAAAGCAGCCCTAACTGGGAAGGGCTTGTACCCCACTTTCTGAGGTAACTAGCTCAAATTAAATTTTCCTACATCACATCAACACAGGATTTCTTGGGCATGGGTTATGCTTACTGAGGAAGCTTTTAACAAGTGACTCTGCTTCTTCTCTTGACCCGTGATTCATTAAGAATTTACAGTAGTTACCTGCAACTATAGCAAGGACTTCTGTTTCAACCTCACAGGCTGGCTTAAGTATCACAGGTCAGCACAAAAATCTCTAACTCAGGATCCAATGAATCACGTATTTTCTTCACCTTTTTATGAACTACTACTTATTCATAACCCAGTTAATTCATATTATCTGTCAAAGAGTTTCAATTTGTGCCAGCTCTGCACAAAGCCAGGATACCTGTGCATCCCAGCAGGGTACTGGGCAGAAGTTTACAGCTATTAAACACAGGGAACTGTGAACTACATTATGAGCTTAGAAGAAATATAATTCTTGCTTTTAACAGCACAGAGAATGACAGGCTGAAGTGATTTACCTAGAAACATCTTAAACACGGCAACTTATTAAAAAAAATGTGGTTTTTTTTTTTCTTTTTTCCTCTGCATTAAATTCTGAAAGTGCTGATAGTCATGGAATAATCAGGTTTAACAGGTTAGCAGTAATATATGCCTCAAGTGTTCCTAATACATCATAATCTTCTTTCACAGAATTTGCATCACTGTCAAACTGAACTACTGATTTTCAGTTGATGCTTTTAACATGTTTCTATGGTTACTTTCCAAGGTCGCATCAGAGAAGCCTGAACAGCAGTTCAGAAAGACAAAAGGCATTTTGCATCCTTCACTATATTAAATAATTTATGAAAGTTAAGGCATCCTCGAGGAAAAAAACATAAAAGAATAGGTTCTGAGGTTATTTTCTTTGCAACAGTTTGAAGCACAGAAAAATCAATATCTCTACAAAAGCTTTCAAGATGAGACTATTTGACTAATGTTCCATATGGTACAAAATGCTAAAGAACACATTCTAAGTTTAGATCTATATGCACAAGCCTACATGAACTGCATGAATGGACTTTAAAGCAAAATGTAGACATCTAATTTGCTGCTATCAGCTTCATCTTTTAAATCTGGCACGAGGCATTGTCTCAGTATTCTAAATTTAAAAAATGCAAAAATAAAACTGAAAAAAATTAAGTAAAACCAGTAACGACAGGCTTTATTATTTCCACCATTTTTCATTCAAAGCCACACAGATTTCATCTGTCTCCTAAATGTTACAAATTTTGACTAGCGTAATGAAAGCTTGTACAAAAAATATCTGAATTCTCTGCCTACCACTACACTAGATCAGAGTTTATTGGAACTAATTGAAGTGTCTAAGGCTTGGAACAAAAACACATTAGTCATTTAGTGGTTGTGCTAATATTGCTATGCCTTTCCTGCAGTTTCATTAGATACAGACTGCTTCAATACTCTAATCATATGCTCAGTCACAGCACAATCAGGACACAGAGTACTGACAAGCTGTCCCACCATGCCTAAAGCTGATAAGGTGTCTGCTCTATGAGTAACCTCAGTTATTGACTATATTTTATGGTCAATCTAATGACCAAATGCTTATCAGTGAACCATCAGGTGCCTGTAATAGGATAGTGACCCTTAGTTTATATGTACCATTACTGCTCATTAGTGAATAATTAGATTCTTTAATCCAAATTCACAGGCATTAAAATATGATGGAATATCCTGACTCTATAAAAAGACAACTATGCTTATTTTAACTCTTCGGATGTTCAATTACATTACAGAGATATTGTATATTTTGTTAAGAAAATCTGCTTGCAAAAGGCATATCATGTGCAATGTTTTATATCATGCCTAAATTGACACAGCTTTCCCAAACATGCAGGAGGATGACGAGAGTGGAAAGATAATGGGTGTGATTCACCACTGTGATTCTCCAGATTTAATATCTTAAATGGTTTTAATCTAGCAAAGCCCAGCAACACTGCAAACAATTTAGAAACCTAAAAACTAGCAAGTGCTATGTTTGGAAGACTAATTTTTCAAACAAAAGAAGCTGGATACAAGGGAAAGGAGTTGCAAATATACAGTTATTTCCCCACTTGAAAAGGCAGCAGTCCCACAGCAGCAAGTGCAACCCTGTAAACAAATCAGTTTGAAAAGATCAACAACATCAAACAAGATGAGAATTTTAGAAGAGGGACGGTTTGTCTTCTGCTCAATGCCGCTCAGGGTTGCTTGCTTAGATACACATTTTCTTCTGAACAGCTTTGTTTCCTCCTCGCTGCCCTGTCACTGCTCAAATCTTCCTTCCAGCTTGTGCACTGAGGGCAGGTATCCCTGTTCTCCAAACACCACACCCCCACCCAGCTGCACAGGCACTGCTGCCACCACTGTCACCAGCCACCAACGGGCGGAAATGGCACGTTAATGGTGACAGCCTCGATTTACTGGGGGTCTTGATTCACCTCCCAAGGGAGTGGTATTTTCTTTTTTGTCAGATAGCCCATTAACCTCTTCCCAAGTGCATGCCCATTCTCCTCCTCGCTGCCCTTCTCCTGCCTGTTCTTGGAAACACCATTTCCTCTCTTCCCCAGCTGTTCGTGTGACAAGAAAATCCAACTTTGTTATAAAGCTCTAATAAGCTTTATAACAAAATATGCCAATATTTACTTAGCTGCAAGCATAGCCCACAGAAGGGTCCTACAACTATCTCACATATTTTCCGTTAGTAATACAAAGTTTGTCCAGGTTCCTTATACAAAAAACCCACCTGGAAACTGGTATAAAGTGTGGAGCACTAGGCAAGGCACAGTTCATGCCACACCAAGGGACAAAGCCAGCTGCATTCTTAAATCTGAAGAATACAAGAATAAACTTCTCCTCTCGAATTGTAAGGGTGGACTGGGAGTCTCTTCACAGCCATCCATGAACATGAGCTGTACTTTTTGCCCTGGCATTCTCATTCTGCCAGTGACCTACTGAGAAGCTTCCATTTCCTGCTAAATCCTCTGGTCCTCTGGTAACGCGACCACTGAGTAATGTCTGGCAATTTGCTTGCGTGACACAGTCAGATGTTAATCAAAGCTTTCCTCCTTCTGTGACAGATCACAGTGAGGAAAAAAGCTTAAAACTGATTTAATTTCTTAATACGCTTCTGTCTGCTTTCTTTAATATTTGGCTTTGATTTCAAATACTTAGCGCTTCTCTGCATTTCTTGGTAATGAATAAAATACTTTTTTTTTTTAAGCAGAA
This sequence comes from Gymnorhina tibicen, assembly GCA_013399875.1. Lineage (NCBI taxonomy): Eukaryota > Metazoa > Chordata > Aves > Passeriformes > Artamidae > Gymnorhina > Gymnorhina tibicen. Next base: position 459,713 of record VXAZ01004027.1, read on the forward strand.
CATAATTAAGCTTGAAGAAATTAAATATGACATTCAAATGAGAAAGCACTTTGGATGAATATGTAGATTTGGGCTGCACATACGCTTAACAAAATCAATGCATTCCCTGCAAAGAATATCTTAAAGATACTCTTTTTAACCATGGGTACCTCTTATCACCAGGTATCCTTTTGGTTGCATCTCTTAGCTATTATTTTCCAGATGAGGACATGAACTCTCTGTACTGTCTTTTGCGTTTGTGACCTTGCAAACACAAAACTCTGATTCTTATCAAGGAACAAACTGGAGTAAAAAAAACTAAACAACCAACCAAAAAAATCCTGCACAGATCTCCCTTCCCAGGCAGAAAACAGTCCACAAGCAAGAGTGTAATGGTCTTATTTCAGCAAATAGAGACTCCAGTTTTAATGTGAAAAAGGCATTTCTATGTGGCCAGTGTCTTGGGGTGACTTTATGCTGTTGTATCCCCTATCACTGCTCTATGCCCAGACATGATTCCTGAGCCTTTCTATGCCTTTAAAACTGGATGCAAGAGACAGAAAAAAAAACTGAGCGAACTTTTCAAAACAGTTTGTGCTTCAGGGACACAGAGATTAGCTACTGCTGCTGCTGAGGAGCAGGGCAAGCACTTCTTCTTGCTTTTCAGTCAGCTTTTCAGCTCTGTTTCTTCGGAGAGAGATGGAGAGGTTTTTTTTCCTCTGGGACTTCGGCTTTTTCCCTTCTTCTCTTCTGGACTTGTTCAGAACACCAGAACATCAGAACCCCACCGGGGGACCTTCCACCGGCCTGGGAGGGGGCCCCCCCACGCCGACCCAGCTCCGAGGAGGAGGAGAGAGACCGCACCCACAGAAGGACTCTAAAATCTTTCAGGTTTTTCTCTCCAGAGTGAGAGATTTTATTATTTAGCATTATTATTATTCTTTTCCTGTGTGTTTGTTAAATAAATAGTTTTATTTTCTCCTTCACTTTCCTCCAAGGAAAATTTTTTTCCTGAAACCGATTGGGGGGAGGGGTGGTTTGCGGGCTGCCTTCCTTTGAGGAGACGTTCCTTCTGGACGTTTCCCTGAATTTGGCCTAAACCACCACAGCCAGGAAACCATGTCACAACCCAAAAGGTAATTGTGCTAGGATCTGTACAAACACAGTGAATGCTGTTTCATGAAAAATAAGATTGGAATCCTTTATTCGTGTGAAAAAAAAAATCTCTATCTAGTGATGCTGTGGCTCAGGAAATCACAGATGCAGTTTCCACAAGGACCCTATGAAAGCTTTGTCTTCCAAAGTAACTAACCCTGCACCGAAATACACTGGACATTAACATATATGCATATTTTTGTCTAGCTACTTTATTCCTAAGGCAAAACCGCCCTTTTAACAAGTCAAAGTTTCAACCACAGATCCTTTTACAAAAGGCTCGTGTAAGAAGATGAAGGTCCTCAGTAGACTTGGTCAAAGAGAGGCCAATGATTTGCAAAAAATAAATATATATGTGTGTGTCTGTGTGATTGTCAATATATTAACTGCATTTATTCCAGTAGAGAACAAGAACAAAATGTACCAGGCTCTGCATAACATGAGTAACACACTGGCCTTGCTATGAAGTTCAGATTTTAAGAGGCTGAGGAGTTACAGTATGGAAAAAATCAGCAAATATAATGAACAGGACTACAGCATAACACTACAGCTATGACTCTTCTTTCATCTCCAGGTGCTTCCTGAGAGAGGAGTAGCTGAACAGAGAGATGAAGGAGAGAGAAGTGAATGCTGCTGCAAAAGAGTCAAGGCAGGGATGACCTTCTTCCTCAACATGTTTAAGGCTGGATGGTGCAAAGGGAAGCAGACAGGACTGGACGAGCTGAAGCAAAGAAGCCTGATAGCCCATCAGTACTGAGCAAAACCCCCCAAACTGGTGATATCCTAACACTTGTGGTCCCTGGATAAGCCATTTCTGCCAGTATCTGTGTTGTTTCTCACTCATCCTTGAGTGTCTCCTACTCTTCCTCTCCCCTCCCGCTGAGAGGACTGCGTGGCTTGAGGGTGAGAGGAAGACTCAGCATGGAAACTTTGATCCATTAAGGTCCCAATGGCAGAAGAGTCAAAAGAGAAGGAGCAATGGGAGAGTGAGCCTCTCCTGAGGTTAATGCCAAAGTAGGGGGAGCAGCCTGGCCAGGACTTTGCACCTATCTGAGAAACTGCTCAACCTATTTACAAGTGCCAGGGATCAGTGATGGATCTCTCTCCCCCAGCCTTTGTGAGATTTTTTTTTTCCTGTGTTTCAACAACAACAGAATAAGAAACAAAAGTGCTTTGTGCACAACAATTTCCATCAGCTCTGTCCTTCAGTTAGAAAATTCAAGAGAATCAATTTTGAATATAGGAAACATGGCTAGGGAATAAGCAACAAACTAATGGGGTTTTAAAATGTTTTAGCCAGCACAGAGCTGCTAAAGCTATAAAATTCTGATTCACTCAAGGCAAAGACAGATTCGTGAGAGGCAACTAGGGCCTGATCCAACATACAGTGATGTCATTTGCAGTCTTGCTGCTGACTTCAAGAATCTTTGAATTAAGCCAATGACAATCGCTTCACAATAAAAACAAAACTGAGTTTTGCTGACCAGCGACAAAAGCATCACTGAGAGAAAATATTTTGGGTCTTATTTCAGACTATTAGGCACTGGTTTCTTTCTCTTAGTTTCAAGGAAGGTATTTTATTTTCTGGCTTCCCCAGCAAAAGGGACAAATCTTTGCATTTGCTTATGACGTACAGATTAACACTGAAATAAATCCAAAGCAGATTAAGCTAAAATCACACTGTTCACACCCACAGTATGAAATACAGTAACGAAAGCTGTGCTGCAGTCCCGTCTAGATCCTTTGGAAAGGATGCATCTGTCCTTTGGTTACCTGTCCTAGATAACCAAACAAGAAAAGAGACACCTGAGCTTCTCCCCTTACCTTTCCTCTCCACTCCCACTGATTTCGGACACCTATCCTTGAATGAAATAAATCATCCTTTGCAGGAAACCTTCTATTTCTCTGTGTTGACTTTAAACCCACAGCTCAGAGACAATCCACTAACTTACACACAGTGCTCTTGGGGCAGTCATTTCCCAGCCTCTTGAGTACAGACAGATTGTGGTATGCAGGCATTTGACACTTCAAATCATTGTACTATGTTCTTTCAAAAAACAGAACTTGGAAAGTTGAGCTCCTGAGGTCAGACTGTAGCTTATAGTAAACATCATTTATTTAATGGTACAAAACATGTTAAAGACCAATGAAAAGGAAACAATGCAATTATCATTGTGATTACATTCTAAGAGGGATTCTTGGTGCATAAATTTTACTTTAGTGCCATTCACAGACATACATTTTTCAATACTGTCTCAAAATATGTTCAGTTGTGAATTAAAAAAGGAGTTGGAATGCAAGTATAAAGCCCTGAATTTTGTTCTTTTAAATACCATCTGCTTGACAGCGTATTGCATTTAATCAACACTGCTAATTACAACAAACATCCAAACAAAACTAACATATCATTTTTGTTATAAGACACAAGAATGGAAAAAAAAAGATTGTTCTGGGCTATTGCTAAAAACAGAATGTCCAACTGTTTTAACTGTTGCTACCAACTATGGAAAAGCTTTTATTTGGATACATAAGCCATGCTACCAAATAAAAATGTAACTTTTTTTAAATTTAGATCTGAGTGAAACAGACTTGTTACTTCAGCTTTTGCTCCAAAGAAACCTACAGAATAGAGAAGAGTTGTGGTGGAGATGGCCATTAAGGACCAGACAAAGCCCAAAACATATTTTCTTGGGTCTTGGTCAATAGAGGTTCCAAGTCTCCAGAGAGAGAATTGGGGTGTCCTCATCCCTGCTCTCCAGTGGCAGCAGAAAGCCACAGTCATGACCAGGTGACCAACTCCACCCGTCAGGAGCCAGCACCACGGCAAAGACTGAACAGCATTTCCCAACGGTTTGAAGACCCACAAGCTGTTATGGAAAGCAGAAAGGAGGAAGAACTACCTTATGAAGAAGGAAGCTGCAGCCGAGGTACCTGCCGAGACCCCGGCTGGAGCCACCACGCTCTGGGAGGCTGCTGTGCCACCGGCTCCCGCGGGGTCGGAGTTGTGCTGCCCTGAGCTGATCTGAACACTGGGAACGTCTCGGCCACTTTCTGGTGCTGCTTCTGCCTGATAAAAGTAAAGACATATGTACAGGTTAGTACACTTTAATACATGGCCATGACAGGGAAAAATCTCATGCAGCACTTCCAAAGAGTCTTTGCAAGGGTGAAGGCAAAGATCAGCGGCTGGTGAGGAGTGATACAGGTGAACAAGTGTACCACAGTAGGTTCAGCAACAGAGAAAGTAAAAACCATGAGGGCAGCGCAGAAGCAGAAAAACACAGAGAACCTTTGTGAGGATTAAAGCACAGTTAAATAGTTTGACAGGCATGAAGAAATGGGAAACGATAAGCAGAACCCTTTTGTTTTACAGTGTTATTTGGGAGTTGGCAGAACTGTTTATCTGGTTCAGCTATGACTGTCAGGAATTATTTCTCAGTGGCACATCACCTGCAAGACCTATCTGTTTAAGAGGAACTAACCAAACAGTCACACTTGTAATATGTTTCCACATGAATAACCCCAAGAACTAAAAAAAAGAAAATTGATTTTTTTAGAAACTTATATACAGCCCTGGTTTTCAGTATTATTTTTCTTAGCAGCACAAGTGTACAACACTTTTCTCCTGCAAACCGTTCCAGTGGAAGAACAGGAGTGACTGGAGATGCATCTTCTCCAGCATAAAGCATTTGCAGTGTCTAAGACAGTTTAGAGTGGGGCAATTGTTTTGAGATTTTGCCAAAATATCAGACATCTGTATTGTGAAATTGTGTTAGGTCTATATGTTTCATGTTCATGTTTAGGCCACCAACTCTTTCAAGTACCGAGTTCAATTAAGCCCCATCAGTCAAATGCTCATTGACAGTGCTGGGAAGGCTCCTTTTCGGAAGAACCTGCTCTGTGTCTGGGAGTCCTGAAGATTTAATTAAAGATGACACCACAATAAATATTTGTCAAAAGAGTTAATTGCTTCATGTATGATAATATATGATGTTTCTGTCATCTGAAATACTACTTTGACATTTCTAACTAATTAGCTAAAATAGATTCCAGGAAAGGAGACAGCCTTGTAATGAAGCACAAGCGCAATTAGGTACTTCCTGGGATGCCACCAAATTTTGAATTTTGAGCTGCCATAGATCATGTTTTACAACTACAGATATGCAGACATGGTAATAGGGCATTCCCAGTTACATACACACCCTCAATTTTCTCATACACTGACAATACAAACAGAGATTTTCTCATGAGAACTGAGGCAACCCCGTTATTAGGTACCAAGGAAAAAAACTCTGCCAACCAAGTAGTGCTCAACTGGTGCATGAAAGCCTGTCTGGAGCTTCATCTGGACTCATTCCTATAGGTTGAGTGCTATATTCCCACTTCCCAACAAAGTCAACAAGAAGAAAGCACACCCTGCTCTTTTGAAGGTCTGCTCTTTCAAGATTAATACTATTATCAGTATTACGGAGTGGCTGACTAACGCTTTACCATAGAATGCTACACAAAAAAGTACTTTTATAGAGCTCACCTAAGAGATCTGAGACTGAGACACAGAATAATATCCATGCAGATTAACTTAATCCTAGTGAAGCTACTCACACTAGAAGCCAAACTAGAAACTCTGGAAAACCCTTCACTTTGTAATACAGAAATCTCATGAGATCAGATGAAAGCAGAAAGCTGAAAGACCAAGCACTGCTAGAGATCAAGATTGGCACAAAGAAATAGTGTGGCAGGAAAAAGTGCTTTAAAAAGGGAGTTTGTCTGTCTGTCCTATCCATGATCTACTGGCAATGACAGCCAGGAATAGAAAAGCTTGGAAAAGGATCAGATCCACTCACGTGGTTAATTGCTTACAACTAAGTGATGGAGTAATGAACCTTGAGGGGGTCAATAAAGCAGGTATTTGATCATTAATGCACCGAAGCATTAATGTGTGTGTGGTCTTGACCTATACCAGTCACAGAAAGAATATGGCATGTGGAACAACATGCAGATGGTAAAATCCAGTGTGACGTCTGAACTTCAGGGTTACACGAACTGACAGCAAGTGGAGCTTATACAGATTTAGCAATTTACAAACTAAAAAATCTATACCACAACCTCTGGAGCCAGCACGTGGAGCCTACAGAGTGGCACACCAGGGACTGCCATGCTCAGCAGCAGTGGCATGATGGCCAGCAAGAGGAGGACACCCAACCCGCAACCACTGGCAGGATAACATCTGTGTCTGAATACTCCCCCACATTCTGTCAGGAAGACAACCATAACCCTCTGCCACACAAGCCGCTATCTCAGATTAAAAACTACAGGCTCAAGTTGAATTCCCATGAAATATTTTTCCACTCACTTTCAACAGGGGCTATACTAGACAAGAGACTAGACAAGAGACCTTGACAAGAAAATTGTGTTTAAACAAAATTTTGAAAAAAAAGACAGGAGCATCAACGTGTTTCTAACCAATCAGACTAATTAATGCATAATCTAAATGATGGCATGATCTAAAGCTAAATATGAAATCTGTAGAGTTAGCACAAAACTTCATTGAATTTTACAGCAAAATGTAACAGACATGTAAGAACTGACTGGAATCTGTTAACAGATCAATTCCTGTGAAAGCTATTCACACTTAACAAAAATACAAGCCATGTGTAACACATATTCCTTTTACACCACTTTTTTATTTCTATGAGAAGTTAAAAGCCTACATTTCTAAAAGAGACCAATGATTGTGGACATAATAAGCATGTAACTTGAAATATCCAAATCAAACCTGGTATTTCAGATGGCAGATGGTTAATATACTTTCCAAACCAACATATCAGAATTGGATAAATTGCCATTCCCACATTAGACACATTTGAAAACTCAAACTGTAATTTCTGTTTCTCTAAGTTTTATTCTCAACTCTGTGCAAGCATAAAAAGAGGATGAGGGGAAGCCAGTGAGAAGGCACTGATTCTTGTAAAGGAAGAAAAAGTGAAGATAGGCAAGATAAAATCATCAGAAGACTACTGCAGAAGACAACCAATAAAATTTTCATTGTCTTCAACTACCCAATTAATATTAAACACAGAGGTAACATCAGTTTTGCTGCATGGTGAGAAGCTGAAAAACCACAAAAGTTCTTCCCAAGTTTAGGATTCATTTCAAGGCCTGCTTGCACCATCCAAAGTGGCAGGATTTTCCAGCACAGCCATATTCATCTCTCGCTGAGAAGCTACATCTCTCAGTTGATGAGGAAGGCTCACGTATGAGGAAATTTGTCAGGTCCAGGTCATTTACCCTGAGGCAAGAAAACTAAAGACAAGTAATGGGACCCTCCTGTGCCTCGACACTCCAGTTTGCCACTCCACAAAAAAAAAAGAAAGGGGCTTTTTTTTCCCCCCTCTAAACTAAATGCAGGCATTATTTCATGCACCCCCCTCATCTCAACAAGTACTTTTCTGAGGACTGTGTGTGGAAAACAGAATTTCTTTAGAGGAATGCGAGCAACTTTCGACTTTTTCAAGTGTGCAAGTCTGCACAGAGAGAAGGCTCCACACTGCAGCTGAGAGGGAACTGTGCTTCTCCATTTACTGAATTTTCATAAATCATTAATGATCAAATGCAGAAAGCACAACCTTGTCACTATAAAGTGTTACTGACTGCACTGAATATTTAAAATGTCATAGGGCTCCACATCCAGAGTGTAACATTTGTATCAATTTTCTAAGAAAATGTTTGCTGGACAAAAGCCATTGGAAAAGAAAAAAAAACAACCCTCTGGAAAGAAGCTAAACCTCAAAGGAAGGATTTCCAAAACTGCTCTATAGGACCCCTTCCCTCTACTCTCTCCAAAACCACATGAAAACTGGCACCAGTAAGAGCACAGCAAGGACAACATTTGAAAATGTCAAACCAAGCATTTTGCACGTGCAGGAATGACCAGTGTCTTGGTGCTTCATGTCAGTGCCTGTGTCATGGACAGGAGGGTTTTGGGACCAGGTCCCAGTGCCCCTCCTGCGGACATGGGAGCAAGTTAGCTACACTGCATTCCCAGCTGACAGCATCCACACACACAGGGTCACAACAAGCAGTTACAGCTTGAATTGTTCCCAGTTAAGAGGGCCAAAGGCTGGGGGAAAGGGCAGGATGAGATGGAGGTGACCTGGCATCCTCAGGCTACAGAGGTGGAGGTGTCCTGGGCAGAATGGGGGCATCCCCTGTCCCATCCCTGATTCCCAGCACACAGGCTCACTGTTGTTACTAGATGGCAGGAAACATCTGCCCAGGCTTAAGCAAGTCAGACTAGTCCAAAATTACACTGTAAAGAAGTTGGCCCTAGATGAAATTTCCAGATACACAGGACTCTGTCAGGCCATTACCATCCAAAGGACAATTACGATTCTAACAAGCTCTTTATGCATTTGAAGTGCAAAGGCAAAAACTAAGCCATAATGTTTCCAGTTTTCTGAGTATTTCCATTCTCTGGACATCAACCTTTGTCCAAAGAACGTACAGGAATCCAAAAAATCCAAGCTAGCTCATGCCACTTGGTCTCTGAAGTGCATGCAAAATATGTACCTGGTGGCAGGCAAGTAAACCATGGCACTATAAAAACCTATAGAAAAACAGATCAGTCCCAGGATAATACTGTCAAGGCAAAAGAAAACCAGAAGGTTGGCTATATCTGCAAAAGAGTATCAAGAACAGAATCACTAAAGAGGGAATGAAGAAAATTAGAAGAGCCTCTACAAGTCTGACACACATCTGCTTATCAGAATCACAACTTAATACAATTTCTTTTACTTCAAAAAGTTGGTTCCACAATGAAAGCACTCAACTTGGCAGTGCAGGTGAAGCTCTAACTGCTCTGGTACAGCCTGAGTCTGTACTGGTGATTTCTTTCCCCCCTTTCCTAAATTTTTTTATCCCTTTTTGACTAGCAGGCAGACAGAGAATTTTGAGAATTTACTTTAACTTACTATTTTCCCCTTTCTGACTAGAATGTCACAGTCAATTAAACTGTAAAAACTGCTTGATGTAATGATTTTGCAATATATTAAATCTACTGTTTATATATGATAAAACAGTAATTTTCCGCCTAAATGGTTCATGCAAAGACTCTTATGACCTACTACCACTGACTGGAACAAACGTGACGTAAATCTCAAGCTGGATAATGCTCACACTATAAACCCTTCTTTCCCATAAGCGTGGGTAAGTCCTGCATGCGTCTCCTGTGAGAAATGTCTCCTCCTGCCTGACGAGCATTACATAAAGTTAACAGGGCAGCATATGCCAGGCTGAAGTGAAACGTGTTCTGGATAAACTTTTTACTGCCATCTGACACTGTTTCTGCCAGGGCCCATTATAAAATAATGGGCATCAAGTAGGGCACTTTGTAACTACAATACACTACTGTAGTCATTTATAACCTGCAGCTGCGATGTGGTAACAAGAATGCCTAAACCTGTAGTTTCAGACTTTTATATGCATCTCGTGCTCAACGTAAATCAAATGCAGAGCGTAATATTCCTTCTCTCAAAAAAGGTTTTTCAGCTACAAGAGTTGCTAATGCCTGGCTTATCATCAATCTCTGAAGATGAGGCAGAAGGAGAAAAATTATAGAGAAGCAGAATTAAATAGAAATAGGAGGCCCATCTGCTGTCACAGACTGTAAAGTAATACAGGCGATCCAAAGACAACCTCAGAGTGCTTGCTTTTTGAAATAACATCTGAATTACTAAACCAGGTTTAAGGTTTGGATCTTTACCACCAAAAATCATTAGCAGTCTGCTCCACGCAGAAAGGACCTCATCCTTTTGGGCAGGGCACACACCCAGCTACATCCAGCACTGGCGTCCTTGGCGGTACAAGGATGGAGAATCAACAGCTTCTCCCTTCTGACCAAGTGCTTTTGATCTCAATCTGACCCAGATCTCTCCTAAACCAAGCTCCTTGGTCCTTGAGAAATTTCTTAGGGTTTTGGGCAAGCCTCATCCTACAAAATAAAACGTCATTCACTCCTTCCTTCAGCTTGAGAATGTGGGCAATCCCTGCACACGGGGCTCTGGCAGTGCAAAGATGTCAGCAGGCAGTGACAGACCAATTCTTTCACTTCAGCTACTCAGGATACCAATAGCCACAGAGACAGCAAGCAATGTTCTTTTTTCTTTCCTTCTTCACAGCTATCTGACTGCCAGACATATGAACAACACCCTCCTATCAGCACATGTAAACCCACCACCTGAAAAGTCAGGAGGTCATGAAATGAGCTACCAACAAGGACACAGATCCTGCTGCACATTAACACTCTCAAATCAGGACTTTTCATGTGCAGTGGATTTAAAACAGCCAGTCTAGAGGAACTGTTTCTTCTAATGCCTCTAGGCGAGCATCAGAAAGTGCTGCCCAGAGCCCTCCCTGCTGACATATATTACAATAGTTATAGCCTCCAAAGCCAAAAAATATAGCTGTGTAGTGCTCTGGGTATTTATTCAAATGGACAAATATACAATTGAATCCCTGGTTTTTGTCAAAGGTTGATATGAGCAAGCAAAGGAATTTATTAACAGGATCATAATAATGCAAATTTCTGTCATTTTAGGATTGGGTTTCCTACAAGAAGACAAATGCTTTTCCATTAAGACTGACTTCCACGGGCCAGATGTGTTTCTAACAGCCACTAAACACAGGAGACACATAGAGCTTTGAACTGGGAGAACTTGTGCCACCTTCCTGACTCCACAACAGAATTTCTCAATGATTTGGGCAACTCAACCAAAATCTCACCGTATCTTGATTACTCTCTATTCAGCAAAAGAAATTACCATATTCCCAATTTCATTATAATCGTGGTATTGTTATAATGATTGACATACAATGTCATCAAATAAAGCAAAGGTGGACGGAGATTGTCATAGCTAATTTCTATCTCAATCACACTTGAACTACTTATATATTAGATGTGGCTGCTTTAAAAAGAACATCCCTTGGCATCAATTTGCCTGACAGCTACCACATGGAAGGCACCCATTGACTAGCAGCTCACCTGACAAGGTACAAGCCCTCATTATCTGAAGGGAAAACTGGCTCTTTATTACACCCATATTTAGAGATCAAGGTTCAATCCAGGCAAGCTCATGAAGCAGCATTAAGTTTGCAAAGACAAGGACAGCTGTGATCATTGGGATCACTGCTGAAGGACACCGAGGTCCCAAATGAGGAATGGAGCTGTGCAGATGACACTCTTTTCTTGTGGGTATTCCTGCTGACCTGCTGTTCACTCCCAGCATTGGGGCCATGTAACCCAGACATGATTCACCATGACTAGAGTGAAATCTGCAAGCCTGCAGATGTCCCAAAGCTCTTTCAAATAACCAAATGCCAATAATAAGGAATTCCAGAAGAAATTCCCAAGTGTGACTGGGCAAAGAAGTGTCAGGTGAGATTCGACATAGGTAAGACTACATATAAGGGGAAAAACAACCTAAACAACTTCTCAAAATGCTGAACTCAAAACTTGCAGCTACAGTTCAGAAGATCTAAGGGTCATTGACAGTTCCTCTAAATCAAGACGTAGCAGCAGCCAAAAAGAAAAAAAAAGCAGCAAGCAAATTTTGGACATCACAAGGCAGGGCACAAAGAACAAGGAGAGTGTCCACATAATGAGCACCACATATTGGGTCCTAGTCCTGCATCTCAAGACAGGGTAGTGGAGCAAGGGAAATGACAGAGACAAGCAAGTAAATGATCAAGAAGATAAAGCAGCTGCCCCAGGAGGAGAGATGAAAGAGGCTGTGACTCTTGCTTGGAGAAGGGAAGATTGAGGTTTACAAAGTCATGGAGGTGCTGAATAAATTGAATGAAAGTGAATACTTCTTTGCACTGGGGTAGCGAACTCATGGAACCTGCTGACACATAGAAAGCTGGGAAGTTAGAGAGTGTTTCAGGGTCAGAGAGGGTTTGGATAACTTCCTGAACAGCAGGTCCCTAAACATATCCTAAAGGGAACAGACAGGTATGTATCCCTGTGAATTCTCCAACTGAGCATGCTGGGGAGTATGAACAGACTGCAGAAAGCAGCCAGGCTCCACAGCTCTCCCTAAATACCATTTCCAGCTTCACTGCTGGAGACAGCCCTGGGCTAGACAGGCTGCAGCTGAGACTCAGCAGGATATTACTAATGTTCTTATCATTCCCGTTCAATCTTTTCATGAGAATCTTAGCTTAACTAATAACAGAAGGTTGCACTATTCCCATATCCCCCATGAGTACTTCAGAGTCATCAGGTGAGGCTGATGAGACTCAAGGGGATGCCCACACAGCAACTTTCCATGAACAAACTAAACCTAGACCCTTCCCAAGACAGGCATCACAGGCCACTCTCCCCTTTTTTTATCCTTCCACTGCCCTCTGCCCCCTAAAACAGCCAACTGCCTTGCACAACTTCATCACCTTCTTTTTTGAGAAGCAGAATGGAGACAGTTCTGAATGGCAGATCCATTATCTTTGCCCAACACCACCAAAAACACAGCAATGGACTGATGCCTACACCTTTCAAATGCTTCCTTCAGATCAGGTATCCGAGAAGAACAAACTCATCCAGATTTGAAATAGTAGCAGCTATGCAAATCCAGAGGAATTAACTCAGCTGTCTCTTCTCTAGCCAGAAATAGGCCTAGCTCCCCCCACCTTTTCTTGTAACAGAGATGCTCCAGTTCCCTCATCATCTTCAGAGCCCCTCCACAGGACCTTCTCCAGGAGCTCTGTGTCTTTCTTGAACAGAGGAGCCCAGAACTGGACACAGCACTCCAGATGTGGCCTCACCAAGGGCTGAGCAGATGTGCAGGATCACCCCCGTCGACCCGCTGGCAATGCTCTTCCTAACGCAGCCCTGAAGAGCATTGGCTTTCTTGTTCACAAAGGCACTGCTGGCTCGTGGTTAACTTGCTGGCTACCAAGACTCCCAGAGCTGCTTTCCAGTAGGTCAGCCCCCAGTTTGTGCTGTTACGTGGGGTTAGTCCTCCTCAGGTGCAGGACCCTGCACTTGCCTTGGTTGAATTTCATTATGTTCCTCTCTGCCCACATCTCCAGCCTGTCCAGGTCTTGCTGAATGGCAGCACAGCACTTTGGGGTACCAGCCATTCCTCCTCAGCAAACTTCCCAAGGCTGCACTCCATCCCTTCATCCAGGGCATTGATGAATAAGATGAACTAAACTGGAATCAGCACAGACCCCTGGGGAACACCACCGGCTTCAGGGCTCCAAGTAGACTCTGTGTTACTGACCACAACCAAGGTCCAGCAAAGCACCTCTCCTCATTGGCTCTTCTGTCATTTGGAGAAGAAAATTATCATCACCGCATTCCAGGAACCTCCTAGATTGCTTATGCCCTGCTGTGTTGCCCCTCCAACAGGTATCAGGGTGGTTGAAGTCCCTCATGAGGACCAGGACTTCTGAATATGAGGTTGTTCCTATCTGTCTTTGGAGGACCTCATCCACTCAGTCTTCCTGGTTGGGCAGCCCACTCTCTATAATATCACTGGGAAATTACCTCATCGTAGTTTTAAAGTTCTATTTATAAGTCTAATAATCCCATCATTGATTACAGTGACTGTATTCAAATTAGAAATCCATTAGCTGCTCAACAATGAAATAAAATCAATAATGCACGTAAATGGGAAAAAAGGAATTTAAATGCATACATTAATGTCACTTGAAGTAGCGCTATTTTATGCACCATCTCTAACAAAACTGTGTCACATCATTAGCAATAATGTGAAAAATCTTTTTCAATTAACAGAGCTGATTTGATGCTATGTTCGCTAAAGTGGCAATCCATTCCATTAAACACACACATATGAAATGCTTGAAATATCTATGAACTCTATCTATACATCATAAATCCTCTCCTAAGTGCTGAAACACAAAAATAGATACATCATTTTCTATTGATGCTTTTTAAACCTCCTGTCAGAAGCTACCAGGCAGGGCACTTCAGTGATTCTAGTTGCAAGTAACAAAGAGCACCAATTTTTGCCCCATGCTCAGCCGCTCATGCCACAAAACAACAGGAGATGCTTTCAGCACTGCTCATACTGTGCACAGCTCGACCCTCTGAAGGCCCACAACCTCAACATGCCATCATTCCAGTAAACAGCCTATTGAGAAAATGTCAAATTCAAAGCACTTTCCAAAAAAACCCAGAAATGTTCAAATCCTATTTTACACAAGCAGGACAACTGGGCATTCCTGCCTGCATCCAGCTGTGCAAATCAGTTCCTTTCATGAGCTATACAGACACCACTGCAAGACTTTTCCCTCCACCGGCCTGCACACGACTAAGTTCTGAGCTCAGCCTGAATTTATTTGGTTTCTCTGCTGCATTAATTTCTGAAGCCAAAGGGTATTATTCAGCTGCAGCCCAGCCTTAATCCATGTAGCCCATGCAACAGTAGCCTCGTTAAAGCTGTTCTTTCTCAAATCTTGGATGACACCTCTTTGAGCTCCAGCCAAAAAGTATGAATCTTCCTCGTATGGTGACTTCTAGTGCTGGAGTGGCATGGGATGCAATGATTAACAATCAGTTCACCAGAGGATTTATAGTGCAAGTTCAGAGCATAAATGGACCAGCAGGAATCAAAAGAAGTTGAAGGAAGCAAAGTGAACAGAAAAGGCCAAAGAAACAAGTTGAAAGGCAAGAGTAGAAAATTTAAATATTTGGGGTGTTTAGTGTAGCTTATGATACGCTTGCCAGATAAGAGAATGAACTGTGGGCCAAAGGTAAATCCAGTGGATCATCATTTCCACATAATCTCTAAAGTCTGCTTGTCTTAAATCTACCTCTGACAAGTTACAGGTGAAGTCTGGGCAAACATTCCTTATTATTGCCTGTTGACTTCAATTGTCAACAGAGGCAAGTATGGACTTGTTTCCTCATGAGAGCTGTAATAACAACTGCTTAGCCTGGAGGGGTGAAAGATCAAAAGAACTGGTTTCAGGTAGTAATTTGAGCCACAAGAGGGTCTGAGTCTTCAAATAGTTACCCTGTCCCACAACTGTAAAACCAATACAATGGTGGAAGTGTCAAACACAATAAAAATAAATGCAATCCACGCCCTCACGTAAGAAAATGTTCATTTCCATCTTGTAGCCAATAACCTTTCTGTTAACTCTTAATGTTTTTCCTGTATCACTCTGATACCTGGCAATACATTAAAAAGTAACCTCGTTTTCACCTTCAGCACCCCACACTGGGACAATCTAGAATAAGTGAGCACAAAGGTCCCAGCAACTGCACAAAACAGAGGGCTATGCTTTCAGCTGCACGTTTAAGGTTGAATTTCCAACCCACTCTTTCTAAGCCAGTCTGCTCCCTGGCTGCTGGGACAGGGTCTCACTGACAGTAGCAATGTTGTCCTCCCACATCACACCCCTCCCTCTGCATTTGCCAAGGCAGCAAAGCTCGAAGCAAGGCATGACTGCCCAGCTGAGATGCAGCAGTCACAGGAAAGGTCATTTCCATGGGAACATAAATTAGGTTAGTATGAGAAAGCATTTAGTAACTTGGACCAAAAGGTTTCTTTCTGCTGATGAGACTTGCTATGAAGAGTGACCAACACCAACTTTGAAGATTAGTATTTTTTGCCACCCCCTTTCCTTTATGTACTTTCTCCACAAGAGCAGTGACACCCACTCCACTGGACCTAAAGGGAAAACAGAAAAGCCTCTGTGCAGTCCCTGCCTCACCCCCTGTCTGACATTGACTTCTTGAGGATCAAGATGTTATACGTGGAGTCTGAGAAATGTCCCAAAGCTCAAAGACATCCATATGTCTCACGGACAAGATTTATGGTCAATGCACTGTATTTTAATTGTTTCATTACAAAATATATTTCCCACATTGTATTAATAAAAGGTCACTGAGAAAGCTGTCAAGAAGGGTTTTAAAAAATTAATTTAAAAATCCATTTGGTATGACATTTATCAAAGTAAAAAAAAGTAAATGCTGGAAAGTAAATCTTGTCATTGTTCTGTTTTCCACAGTCAGCTTTTATTGCATCTTTTAAACAAAATGTAAGTCACCCTTGCTATAAACAAACAAAGAGGCTTTAAGGAAAGTCAGCAGAGGCTGAACTACTCTCAGATGAATCCATCTGGTTTAGATTAGGGTAAGCAAAAGACTTACTCAAACTACAGGAAAGCCTGAATTGAGACTAAAATAACTCAAAGCTTTTTCACATAAGACAAATAAACAAAAATTCTTTAACTTCAGAGTCTATGGACCCATTTACATGTGCTGTGCTGTGGGTGAACTCTCCCTCTCTGAACCTCACAGACCCAAGCAATAAACTCATACCTAAATTTAAATTTGTGAATACTCTCAGGGACATACACTGAGCTTTTGATAATTTTACAATTTTACATACATAGGCTTTAAAAGTTTTACTTAAGGCATTTCAAATTTTTTAGTACTCCCACTTTTTCAATTTCTTAATGGTGCATTTTTTAATATATTTTTAAGTCCACTTACAAACTTGTAAGTATTCAAGGAGCCACAATGCTTTGCCTTATAACCAGTGCCAATTGTATATATTCAAGTAAGAAATACAGTGTGATCAGGATTTCATTTTGTGTAAGACGAAAGAAAAAGTAATTTGCAAATAAGCTCCTTTTCACTATGTCTTTATAGCACATGGCATGGCTACTTTAGCACTTTTATGCAGTACATAGCACTGCATAATAATAACACAGTCAATTTAAAATATACAGTAAGACCTCTTTTTTTCTACAATACACAATAAATGCAGATAGTTCTAATAGGCATAAGAGGTATTTTCAGTGGTCTTAATACTCTACCTCTCAGTCAGATTCCAACACATCCGGGGAGGCCAAACTCCCCTCAGTCCTCTCCTTTTGCATTAAACTGGGTGGCAGTGCTGAGCATTGCTAATGTTTTTTTTCATTTGAGCAGTAACCTTATATTCACTTGTCAGGTCTAGAACTAAAAACATCAATATAAAACTATTTATTAATTATAGTTGTCAGGCGTCCACCACAAATCAGCTGCCTTACCCAGAGTTATACCAGCCCCCTCCCCTCCACTGTGTTCACTGTCTGCTCAGACAACTTATCACTGCTACTGCTGATTATTTTTTGTAATTTTTCACAACAGGCCACTTGGGTAAAGCAGCTGATTACATCTTCACCTTCTGCACCTTGGTTGCAATCCTAGTCCTCCCCTCCCTGAACCTTCCTCCAGATCCTTAATTACGGTTCCTCTTCACGGCTCCCAAAGCCCATGGTTATTATTTTGGTTTGAGCAGCACCCACACTACGCTTCAAACACACGTTCCCGTTCAAAAAATTTATAATCTATATAATGGATTTTTCACACTTGAACTCCAAACACATATTAAAAATTTACGATGTCCTGCACTTCTGACCCCAACGTTCAGCCCAGAAGTGTTTTCACAACCGTAAGTGACATTACAAGGTAATACATGCGAGTTTGGGGAGGAAGATGAGAGGAGCAGAAATCAAATCTTTTTTTTTTTTTTTCTCTCCACAGACACTTCCACTACTGCCACAATTAGAACTAACCATGAATAAAAAATATGGATCCTGGAGAAATGTGTGCTGCTGCAAGGTCTCCTGAGGTTTGGCAGAGGTACACTGAGGTTTATTTTCACACCCAGAAGGTACTGGGGACACAGCACCCTGCACCCAAAAAAGGATTTGCTCCACATGACCCACCTGGGCTCTGCCAGCACCAGCTGGAAGCCACAGGCACCTTCGGTGTACAAGGCAGGCCAAGACAGACATCCAAGATGAGAAAGAAGGACAAAGCATCTCTTGGAAGTGCCTGTTGGTCTTCCACAGCCACAAAGGAAGCCTCAGTAATTATCTTATAATAAACACCTGGGGTTTTGGCAATTAAAAATACTTGAGATGAACCCCAGCCTTTACCTTTGTCTTCCCAATTTTATAAAATTAATCATGGCCACTTCTTATGCAGCAGTGAGTTAAATCACTGGGAGGGTAGGCATTGGGTAGGAGGCTCCCACCAGGGAGTTCAGCACCTGTTTCAAGTATCCTTTGGTACGGAAATAAGGCATAAGTACAGATTCCCAGTGAAACAGGAGTATTTACAGGGTGATCAAAATAACTGGTATCACAACCAAGAGTGGAAACTCCCTGGGAAAAGAGCCATTTTTTTCTTCTGCATTTGTACAGTATGTTGCCTAACTGGGGGCTGAAGACTTCAAGATCCAGTCACACATAATAAATAGTACATTCAATGCTGTTCTTTCTACTGCAGTAGCTCTTGCTCCAGAATTCCTCTATCCAGAGCAGCTTTTCTCCACAAGACAGGAAATACTACTAAAGACAGACATCACTGAAAGTATGTATATCCACAGCTCTCCTCTGGGTTAATCTGAAACCTAAACCCAGTCCCTAACTTCGGGAAAGAAAAGACAAAATTAACTCTCTAACCAGTAAAAAAAAAAGTAAATAAATCAAATAAACTTTTCTAATAGGGAAGGAAGTTCAGACGTGAAAATCAACAGAAATCAGAAAATCCCAGTCTTGAAAAATTGTAAGATGAGGTAAGATAAGCATTGGACAAGAATGTCCTGCAGTGTATACTGTACTAGACAAGGGCTAGACTAGGTGTTTCCTGAAATTTCTCCAATCCTATTTCCTTCAACACCTGTGATTCCTCAGGGGAAGAGCGAAGGGGAAGCACTTTCTGCCTCACCCACCCAAACAACTTCATCAGACGCAAGGTTCTTTACAATACAAAAGGCAGTGGAAGAATTCAGACAGACAAAAAGCACCATCTGGAAAGAGATGCACTCGCAGTCTTCAGTAACTACATTTGGGTTTAAATGAATAAAATAAATAAAGAGAGAGGAGAGATAAAACAACTGAAGACTAGCTTCTCTCCAAAAACTGCTTATAAATCTAAACGATCCTTGCAGATGACTGGATCACATCCAAGCTGCCTCACAGTGAGACAAACTCACAGTGTTTGTCCTTTCGTTAAAGGTCACTGTTTTCCAGGCTACTGAGTTTCTTTGCACATTTCTAAATCACACTTAAGCTCTGTTGCATTATACACATTTTTCCTTCACAGGGGTTAAATGAGGCAACAGTTTTATCTTAGAATAGCGCAGTGGTTAGGGAAAACCACATCTATCAGTCAGCATGGTTAAGCAGGAAGAAATCTGGAGCTGGCTGTTACTGAATTATTTAGGACAAGAATAAGGGCAGACAAGGAATGAGCAGACAAATTGAAATACTTCTGCTTTCAGAGTGCAGGCTTCTTAGCCCAGTAGCTTTCCCATTTTTCCTTCTCTATTTCTGTGATATACAAAGAACTTAAAAGGCAATTTAAAGGTAACATCATACACCTTACATGGTCAAATTGATCCCTAATGCATGGAGCAACATTTCAGAGTAAAGCTCTCATAGCAGCATTTCCTTATAAACTATGAAGAGCTGAATGGGCCATTTTCCCTTTTCTCAGTGAATGATCTGATGTTTCACAGCTGAGATTCACTGGATTTAAATGGGAACCCTTCAGAGGTGGAATGTATCTGAATTCACAAATTTCCTTATGAGAGAAAAGTATGGAAGGGGGGAATCAAGTCTCCAAGCCTTTTCTGGAAGGAAACACAAGCCAGCCTGAAAAAGTAATGTTACAAAGCAGCACTTAAATATTTATCTCTGATGATCCTGGAGCTCAACCAGCTGAAGCTACCAAGCAGTATTAGGTAGTGTTTACATACAACAGTACATAAGACATTGTGTTGAATTTAAAGCTGCCTGGCACCAACACACCTGACCTCACAAGATCTGCTACATCATCTTTAAGTGAAAACCATTACTTCAAATTGTACACATTTCATTATTATATACACTCCCCTGGTCACTACCTGAAAACTGGTCAGGAATAAATCTTAGTCAAAACCAGCCACATATTGTATCCTTCTTCTTAGCACAGTTCCGTAGATAGCCACATAATGAACTTGCTTTTAAAGGTAATGTGCACCTCTATAAAGCTTTTTCATTTCCCACAAGAGTTCGTAAAATGCACACAGAACACAGGAAATCAACATCAAGGCTTAAAATCCAAGTGCAGTGACATTTACAGGCATGTGGCCCTGAAGCAACCTTCTGAGCCCCCTCCTCAGCAGCAAACTGTTTTGCAATACATCTAAGCCGCAGATTAATGCTCTGCATCACAGTCCATCAACAGCAACTGCTGAACTGCACACAGTGTTAGGAGCTCAGCACTAGACTTGAGGGTCAAGTTCATCTTTGATATAATCCCATGAAACTCCCAGAGCTTCATGGGTGACAAACTTGGCCTTTTGTGTTTTTCTAAAGGGGTTATCAGGTATGTGACAGACAAATAACATCACCTGCATACATGAAGCTAAAATAGGTGCAAAAATATCTGAGGGAAGGATCTCACCATGTGAGATAAGAAAGCAAATTCCTTGTGACATCTGACAGAACATCATTCAAAGCTCATAAGTCTTCAGCTCTTGAAACATGGCTTAGAATACCATTAGCTGATCCCCACTAAGATAAATATATCTCACATTTTACCTGTATCTCTCTTTATGTCCACACACATGCAAACAAAATTCAAGCAGCTGAATTATCATTACTTACTAGACAAGCCTGAGGCAGGAAGCTGTTCACCCTTGAGATACTCCACATGCCCTCGAGGTACTGCTGAGCTTGGATGGTGACGGAGCTCAGGGCACCACTGAGACCGCTGGGGGCCACCGTCACTTGAACACTGGAGTTAGGAAAACTGCCCATGCCTTGAGACCATCCGAGTCCTTTCTTCCTCTCTGCCGCACAGAAGAGATTGGGCGACTTCCCAGGCTGCCTGCCCACCTGCCCAGCAATGAGTGGCAGGTCTCTCTGGGAAGAGACAGTGACCATCCTGGGTACCATGCTGGTCACTGCCCCAGCGCTGGGCGGGAGGTCGGGCATTTCTGGGTAGCTGGCTTGGCTGAGGGTGTGCATCATCTGAATGGCTTCCTGCTTCAGCTGATTCAAGTGAGTGGCACAAGTTTCACACCTGCTCTCTCCTTCATTCCTGTTTTTCTGTAAATAGTCAGGCACTTGAAGCTTGTCAAAAATTAAAGCTGATAATTGTGGGTCCTAAAGAAGTGAAGAAAGGGAGAAAGAAGACCATACTCAATTAAAGCAGTGCAGAAAGATAAAAAGAAGAGGGAAAAAAAAATTTCTCTGATTTGCTCTCCACTCACGGAAGTACTTTAAATCTGTTCTGGTAACTCTCAGCATTTTTCCCCCTGAATACCCTAACAGGCTCGCAGTGGATTAATAAACCATAAGTGAATTCATTTGTATTAGACCCAGCATGAAAATTATCATCAGAATTAAACAGTGGAGCTGCGGTGTACTTGATAACTGCTCATTCTTCTAATTAACTCTCCTTTGGAGACATCTAAGGCGCCTGGGTTTCCCATGCTCAAGAACAATGTTAGTTGAGATGCTGAACCTACAAATATCGTAACTGGATTCAAAGGCGTACCACCATCAGAAGCCCAGGAAAATTAGACTTTAAAGTATTTAAAAAAATTAATGTGTGACCTGGTAAACATCTTGCTGTCCTTACCTTCAGAAATGATTAATCAAGTGGCATAAAAGCCAGTTTACATGGTGCTGCCCACAGGACTGTTTTTTCTGATCTTTGCAACCCAGATGGTCGCAATATTCCCTTCTGCTACAGTTGCTTTGATGAGAAATAGATTTGAGCCTACAGCCATGTGTGAAGGTGTGACAATGTGCACACTAAGACGCTGATTTAAAAGCAACACCTATTTTGTTTCCACAGAGCAATTCCTCACCACCCCTTGGCTAGTTCATTTTAAGGCTGCTCAGACATTTTAAAACCCAGCACCATGTTTCCACTTCAGGGATAGAGTTACCTATCTCCTGAAACACCCAAACGCCTTCCCATCCCAGGCCTGCTACTGTAAAGATTAGTCAAGAGATTAAATCCAGCCCTGTCGTAAATCTGCTATCGAGACTAACGCCGGGCAGTAAAACTGACCCAACTTCACACACTCTCATAGAGCTCTCTAAACAATTAAGGTTTTAATGAAATCACAGCGCAGCCAAAGGTTTATTTTTGTAATTATTTTAAATGAAAATATTTAATTTTCTTGTTAATAAATAGGACACACATAGCTGGTAAGTCAGCCATCCAACATATGCTGGGGATATCCCCAGATTGGAACTTGTTTTTAAAAATTTATTACTTTATGCCAAGCTGCAATTGCTCTCTAGGAAATGAATGTCCTATTAGAAAACTAGTTCTGGTTTTAATTACAATGCACATCAATAAAACTCTTTAAAGTCGTCTTTGCACTGGTCCTTTGGCTTTGCTCTGAATTCAGAAAGTACTAAAACACTGTTAAACTTCTGCAGCAGCCGCACAGAATTTACCTCATGTTCAGCTGTTGGACCTCTCCTGAAATAGTTTTTAATCTCTCATGAGACACAGTACAGTGTTGATAGAAACCACTGTGAGTATATCTAGCATCACATTATTCCACAGCCAAAAGCCATTAACCAAAGTTGCTCTTTCTGCAATAATCTAAATTATTGTTTATTGACTTAAAAAAGTACTTCTCAGGCTAAGAAAAGCTACTCCTGCCACTGACTGAACAATAAATTGCATTCACATTAGTGAACCAGCATAAAAAGTGAAGTGAAAGACACTGTTTCATTTTTGTCTCTTCTCTTTATTGAGGTTTAGATCCTGCTAAAAATGCCTTTGAAGTTGCACCATTTGCTTACCCTCATGAGGAAGAAAATTCTTTCCCACCAAACCTCCCAGAAGATGGTAATACTAAATTAAGAGATATTAGTCAGGGAAAAAAAAGTAATTAATATTTTAGAAACTTTTTTCTATCCCTTCAGCAGAAAGTGCTATTGGTTAGACTTAAAAAAAAAAACAAACACAGAGACTCAGTGCTGCAAGCACTGTTTAGCCTCGGGCAAAACAAAGGCCATGCAGTCTATCTCCCAAGAAAAACAAACAGCACCGTGCTCAGTGCTCCTCAGAAACTTCTCCAAGGGAGAGCCCTCTGAGTAAATACTTGCTGAGGCTGACACACAGCATCTATTCAAAGAGGCCCAAAACACAGCACCTTCCAGTGCAGGGTGCCCTGTCTGCAGCCAGGCACATCCCTGGGCTCGCTCCTTTGATCCAAGTTGGGCACACAAGGAAGCACCTGCAGGTCCCAACTGCATGATCCTCATCGGGCAATGTTTAAATTGCTATCAAATGTCAAAAGTTTCAAATAAGCAATTAAAGCGAATTACTAGGTGAAACAGGCTTCTCATTTAAAAGAAATTACTTCTTTTGATGTAAAGAAAATTAATGACCCCAATTCTAGCTCCATAAACACAGTTTACAGCATAAGGCAGATCAGAGTCAGGCCTGTCCCACAGTTACAAAGAAATCAAGTGAATGTCATATTAAAGGGGGAAACAAAAATAAATTTTAAAAAAATGTCTATTTAGAAAATTACACAGAGCAAAGCTTATAGGCACATAGTATACCAAACTTAAACCTCACAATTTATACTTAAAAAAAAAAAAGGCCTCTGATTACCAATACTTATGTTTTGCCAGGCATTTACAAAGAGCCTCTTAACCCACACATCCAGCCTCTGTGACCCCCAGCTTGCATTGTGGCCAACCTCCTGCAGCACTTCAGTGAGGGCCCAGCTGGATAGTTAGATTACTTTTATTTTTCCACTCTGAGAGACAAAAACACCTGGCTAATGGTTGGGCGTGAAGGCCAGAGGAAACACAAGTTACTGTTAAAAACATTAACCATAACTTAAAAGTTTAGCCAGCCCCATTAAAGAGGTTTTACTGTCTGGTGACAATGCCTGGTCCTGGGAAGCCCCTGCTTCGGCAGCTCGCGCCCTAACAAGGCTGGGGTGGAAGTTACACTCTCGTGTTTAACAGAGGGAAGAAGCAAAACTTGAGTGACCAAATGTGTTAGACGCACACGTGGGAGGGGTGAAGCAGCCAAAGCCATCCTTGCTACAGCTCCACCAGCAGACAGGCAAGCCAAACAAAGGGGGTATGCAAATCGCTGAGGGGAATGGCACAAAAATTAAACATACAACACACAAGCCTCTATTCCAAACAGTGTTCCAAAACCCCTTTAGTCTGCTGTGCTACAAAGAACGTGACTCTCTTGTTCCTCTACAGCATAAATAAACTATTCTGTCTTTGTCGCACCTCCTTTCCAAATGCTCTTCTTATTGTCACACCTCCTTTCCAAGTGCTCTGGAACAAGCAGGATAAGCAGAATATTGTGATGCTGTAACATTCATAGCTTCCCCTCCCACTGCAGAAACCAAAACCCTAATTTCAGACTCAGCTTGTTAACTTTTGCATACAAATTTTAGATATTCAAACATCACAGACTGTTAGAATTGTAAAATAAATGGTCCCACTAGGAACTGAGGAGCCCAGCAGCCCCGAGCAAGGTCAGGGCATGAGATAATTACATGTTCTTATATGAGGACAAATTTTCTGAATGCTTGAATTTACCACTGCTTTACAGCACGCAGTTCTTACAGACACAAGCCAGCTTGCCAAGTGCTGCTGGGAGATTAAACACACACATGCAAACTGCCCACACGAGAGGAGCTCACAGACATGGTCTGCAAGTTCAGCTGGGCAGGATGGTAAACTTGGAAAACCAGGATTGTGCTCCCGGCTAGAACACACAGCAAAACACCCGTTTCCTGCAGCACTGGAGCATTTAGCCTGAAGCCTGCCTTCAGGCTTTACCTCTGAAACCAGGAGTAGAGAGAAGGAGCACAGATTTGAAAGCAACATGTAACAGAGAGAAGGAAACAGTCCCTGTAATTCACGCTTCCCTCTCTGATACAACACCTCAGCTCCGCTGCATCCCCATGAAAGCAAGGGAGGACCCAGCAGGGTTTCAGCTATTGGGGTAACACCACGTGCTGCGTGTGGAGCACACAAACAAAACCCACATCTCACAACCGTAAAGTACTACATCCCCAGACCACTGCCCTTGAAACTACAGACATAACTCAAAGCAACTGGGATGTGGCCAAAGGCCAGTATCTCCAAAAATCCCTGCTACAGCTTAGACACCAAAGTCATAGCCAGGTTTTCAAAGCATGAAACACCAAATTACCTTCCTGGACCTGAACTGTTCTGAGAACTTGAAGCAGTTTGTTAGTAATAACTGCACTTAAATTAGGTTATTTTGAAATTATAGCTCAAGTACTTTGAGTTTGCAGTTAGATTTTCCGTTCAACTAACAAGAAAGAATAGAGAGCTTTTTTCCATTGCAAAAGAGAAACAAAGATACAAGCTTTGAATCTTACCTGCAGCTACTGACTTCTAACTCCCAAACTAAGCAAGAGGAGAGGAGGCAGAAAAGCATCTGGATTCTCACTTAAGAAGTCCCTGAAGTAATACCCACCCATCTGTAACCTAATCCTTTCAGCGAGGAACTATGCACAGAGTGCGAACAAACGATGACGAACAAATGATGAAAAGTCAAATTGCCAACAACCGTCCTCAGTAATTACCCACAATTTTGCCTGGCACTGGTTTCTGCAGTGCAAGTGTATCTGGAGCAGTATTCTGAATTGAATTAAATTAAAGTCTTGATATAAATATAATTTAAGAGAAAAAAGAAACACTGAATGTCACACTGAAATATATAATTAAACACAGACCGAGGTGAACAACATTTTAAAAGGATGCTTTTGGAGAAAGGAATGTACTATCCCAGTGCAAAAGAATCAATGTTAATGATTTTTTGTCTTAATTGTCCTTCCAGATCTCTGCTGCACTGCTTACAAATTAGTTTTTATCTTACATGACATTGTGAAATATCCCCTAATATCTTCTATATTGACAAATACCTTGAAGGCTGATGCCTGCTTTCAACTATATAGCAGTCATTGTCAAAACAAACAAACAAAAGTAAGCAAGCACTATATTCAGCAAACCCAGAGTGCTCAATACAATCAAGGAAAAAAAACCAGTGCTAATGATTTTTTTTTAAAGAAAAGTTTCCAACTATCTGACTAATCTCAAGGGAGTGAAAATATGAGCTTTAAGTCTTCAAGTAACCCGTGTTGTGAATTCATTCAGTCACTGACCTCATCTTATCAGAATATAAACCATCAAGAAAAAAAAAACACATGAAGCCTTCACAAAAACAGAATTCACCTGGAGTCCCATCTCCTGCGGGTTGAGCGTATCTGGAACTTGCAGTATAACTTCACTGTCCTTGAAAATATCCCTCTGAACAAGCAGGAGAGCAATCCACATTTCCAAAGTGAGCAAAATGCGCAGGCATTAGAAAAACAGTAGATACATTTTTAAGGCCAAATTCCATTTGGCCTCTCTACAGTAATGTCTCACTACCTTTAGGTGGAAGGTTAATTTAAGCCAATGGACTGTGGCCCTCCTCCCATTCTATTTGCTAGTGGGATTTCTTCAATCTCCAATCCCATTATTCTGTTTCGAGCCACAACCTGAGGTAGTGCACACAGACATATCCCCTTGACTCTACTCAGCTGAGATTCAACCCAATTTCTTTTCATCTCTGGCATTCCAAAGAGTTTGGGAAAAAAAAAAATCCAAGTACGTTTTCTTAGTTATTAAAAAAAAAAAAAAAAAATGGTATCTCTTTTAAACGGCACCCATCTTTCTAACAAAAGCCAAGCAATACAATAAATCTGCTCAAAACCACATGACCCCGCACTAAAAATGACTGCGCCGTGTTTAGTTATTCGGCAGCTCCACTGAACTCTATTTATTTCCATTTCCTGCCCGCTTTAATGTACTTCAGTGGCCTGCAGTAAAGTTAAAGCAATAGGTGTCTGTCATAAAGATGAATAGTGCTATTGGAATGCATAATACACTGGAAAGAGGAAATGAGAGCAATCTGGTTTATTTACATCTCAGGCTCCCATCAGCACCTCAACCCACCTCCCAATGGCTTCAGCTGCCTTTCCTGTTATCTTGCTGTATAGTCCCCTGCAATGAGTTGGCTTTTAACCTCGCAGAACCAGAGGGGATGAGCTGCTCTCCCAGATTTGCTTTCATGAGCTGGCAGAGTATTGGAGCAAACAGCCATGCAGTGTGTTCAGCGCAAAGAAAACAAAATAAAGGTAGTGGCTGCCATTTAAATTAATTAAAAGACACAAACAAAACAAAAGACCCCAAGGAGATCTGCTATCACCGGTAAATTTAGATCAACACACAGGAACCTGACTACTTCTGAAAAACAGTAATTACTGTTTCACAAAATATTACTTTTAATCTTCTTTCTTTACAATCTAATTAAACAGATATTTTACTTGCCTTTGGAAAATGTTTTTCTTAATTTCATCCAATTTTAACACTTGGTGTATTCTATAAACTACACATCCAAACTAGTATGCAATTTTATGCTTATTTTTAATAGTGTATGACTTCATTTAAAAGTGATGACTTTTAATTTGCATGTTTATTGTTGGTTTTAAGTAATCTTTTAATTTTCCCTCTTGGGTCTGTGGTTTACTATAACTTCACAATGTAAATTCAGTACTGATTTTGTTCATATGAAAAACACCATCTTCCAACACATGTTGTGACTTCTTTAATTTCCCTCTTATTTCTTTTATAAACCTTCAGAAAAGTATTATCACTTGGAACAGCAGCAAGTACATGTAGAAATAGTTGCATATCTATCACCACACAACACTTGGTGTCTGAAAAGCCTTTGTTTGACTACTTTCAGAAACAGACACTTAGATGAAGTTGACTTTCAGAAATTCAGACAAAAACCTCTGATAGAAATTAGACACTTTTGTTTAAAAGATAAAGAGCCTTCCATCCCTAATTATTTTTTCTTTGAAACCAGAGAATAAATTTTGGTCAGCCTATGAGCACAGTAAATCAGATTATAAAAACTCTGCCTATTAGAATCACAACTGCATAAAAAGTCACAACTTCTTTCCTCTTCAAAGCAAACCAAGTACTCATGGGTTAGAACTACTACTTGAGAAAATGCTGTCTGATGTCTTCATCACATTGAATGCCACCAACTCCACATACAGTTTGAGTTCAGTGAGGCTGACCACATAATAAAGTAGCTCTAAATTTCAGCATAGGGATGAAAATCAGAGCACAGCACCACTACACAGAAACATGCTGCCTTGTCAAAATGCCTCAGAAACACCAACTCTCAATATCATTTTATGGGAAACAAAAGGCTGTTCCAGCTATTAGAATTCAGTCAACAGCCTGTGTTTCCACAATGACAAATTGTACTGTGAGCCTGGTGAAATGGACTCCCTCACTGATGAACTCTGACCAGCAATCCAGCCCAGCCAGCCCAATGGACTGGGAGAGGAATCATGCCCCAGATGAGATCTTCAGCATGTTTAAGTGTTTGTCCCAGTAGAACCGTGCCCATTTCTATCAGACAGACCTTTGATGAGGGAGTTCAAGAACAGCTGGACACCAGCCACAGTGAAAGCAACTCCAGCTTACAAAGACTGAATAGAAAAAAAAAAGGTGCTTGGAACAGTCCTCTGTATACGAACCCCACAACTGTTTCAGTCCAACCATCTGAACCCAATTACCAGAACGCTCAGCAGCAGAAGTTAGGGAGTGGACGCATTTTCCAAATGAACATCATTAGCATAATGTAGATTTAAAATCAACTATGGAAACCAGCACTTGGCATTGGATCACACTCTCTTAGTGTCTCATTCACTTGCTCATTTTATCAATTATTTGGTAAATGAATACTTGAGGACCGTACAGAAACGATTTAGCCTTCACAACCAAAAGGCTGCCCATTGTGCACTCCCTTGCAAGCTACAAATTACTGCATACAGTGCACACTTAACACACCATGCAGTTTTTATTATTACAAAAGTGGATTTCACTTATTTTCATCTTAATTAAGTTCCACTGCCTCAGTTGGACTGCTTCACCAAAAAAAAAAAATCGTGTTGGCTGAAAAATTTTGGGGTTACATCTGAATTTAGTCAGTACTGTAGTGGAGCTGAGTTTTAACTTTTTCTCCTTGCCTGGACTTAATCAAGGAAAAAAAAAAAAGAAAGAAAGAAGAGTTCTAAGCAGGGATGAATAGGAAAGGAATGATGAAGAGCATCTGTAACTCCTCAACCACAAGCTGGCCACAAGTCCACACTCTGCCTGAAGAGTCTGCTTCAGTTCCTTTGCTTACTAGGTGGCATGTATGAGACACCACCTCCCTCTCCAATCTGTTCATCCCACAGCAGCTCTTTAAAGTAGATTCTTGGATGGCTTTTTTTAATACCACTCTTTAGCAGTGCAACTTCAGCAAGTAAATTCACAAATCTGCCATCAGCTACCTGTTTGGTCCTGTGCCTTCAGTATCTCTGGACTAGGATGGAAGTAAGGTCCATTGCTGTCCCTCAGTTTCAGACAGGATGCCAGTGCATAGAAGCAATTGATCCCATTCTGCTCACCCCAGCTCACATTAGAAAGAAAAGATAAATATGTAGATCCTAAGGGATATCTGCAGGTGGAGAATATTGCCCAAAGAATCAAGCGATCCTCCTATGGAATCTCATTAGGGTGAAGTATGATCCCAGCCATATAAAACACAGGTGGAGACAGACCATTTGAGGAGTGTCTACAGAACAAATAGCAGTTTAAAAAACAAGAATGTTGTAGGAAGTTAAAGGAGTTTGGTTTATTTAGTTTAGAAGAGTGAAAACTAATCTGAATCCTCCAGTACAAAAAGTGGTTACAAAGAGACTGGTGACAAATTACTTTCCATATCCACTTGGGTAAGGAAAATAGAAAATCATTCAACTTTTAAGCAAAGGTGACTCAAGAAAAAATATCAAGGGTGAGTGAACATCGGCAATTGGTACAGAATGGTGTTAAGGAATCTCGTTCCTTTGAGAATTTCTGAAGAACAGGAGGTGATCAAGAGTTAGATGACCCCATTTCAGTGGAGGAAGCTAGACTACATTGCAAAGATCTGAAGATCATTCCCCAGCCCTGTGATACTAGTTTTGGAAAGATGAGTAATGTATCTGTACACAGACTTGTTGCTTGGGTCCTGGTGCCACAAACTTCAAAATACTGCTCTATTTAGATGACTATTAGTTACTATTAGGTTATTATTAGTAACGTACGCTATCCTGCTCACAGCGAGTTTTCCAGCTTGCATCATTCCTGTGTTAATTTCATACCTCTTGTCGTAGTTGTGACCCTCTATACACTTTGAAAAATTCTTTTGTCAAATACAGTCCATCATCACCACACCCAAAACTGTCTTCTATCATTAATTACGCTACATATTATATCCCACTTTCAACCTTCCCTTACAGATACAAAATATGGAATTGCTACATTTCATTCCCTACAAGTTCAGGGATCAGCTTTAGGAATCCAAATGAGATGCCTAAATTAGGCGGTGCAAGTCCAGCTACTCCTGTCTGTCCATCTCAATGGACATCAGTGACAAGTGGTGTCCCTCAGGGTCCATACTGAGATCAGTGTTATTTAACATCTTCATTAATGCCATAGATGAAGGGATCGAGTGCAGCCTCAGCAGATCTGCAGATGACACCAAGCTGAGAGGTGCAGTTGAGACACCTGAACGACAGGATGCCAGGATGCCAGAGAGGCCTGGACAAGCTCAATTCGATGGGAATCTCATGAGGTTTAACAAGACCAAGTGCTGGTGCTGCACCTGGGTCAGGACAAGTCTCAGTACCAATCCAGGCTGGGGATGAATGGATTGAGAGCAGCCCTCGGAAGAAGGGCTTGGGTAAGAACTTCCCTCATCAGCCCAACAAATGACAATCATGTGAGTGGGATGACAACAGTCTAGTGATCAATACCCACCTGTAACCCTTTTGTTAAGAAGTCCTGCAGTGGTCCTGTGAAAACTGCAAGCTCTGCAACCTCTCACCACCCAAAGGACTGGTGTAATCAAAGAGGAGCAGCTCCCTTTGCCTAAGGTCTGTCTTCTAAAAACATAAATCCATGGGGCTATGCCCACAGGCAGACAAAAACCCACTCTGCCCATGCTCAAAGCATCTCAAAAGCCATGTCAATAGGGTTTATAAACTCTGCTAAGGCACAGGATACAAACATATTAAACCCATGGGCAAAGTGAGCCTGTATCTGCCTCTAACACACGCACATGTAGACGTGCCCACAGATGACTGGCAAAAATACCTCCATAAACTCGTTCAGGCTCCTCACACAAAACAAGCCTTGTCTCCCGAGACACAGAAGCAATCAAATACCTGGCAACAGCTTTCAAAACCCTTCAAGCCAGATCCTATTAAAACCAGCAACTAAGAGATGAAAGGCACTAGCTCGTCCTACCAGTCACACTTAACAAGGCTCTTAAACATTTACTGTAGCTAACGTTAGCTCTATAGAAATTCCACAACTGCAGACAATGCCTAACATCATAGGATACATTTATGTTTCCGTTCAATTGAAGGTACTACATAAAAGGATGTTTTTATTTTAATTTGTGTTCTGGGACCTTGGAAAATAAGCTGCCTCATCACCTGCTGGAAAAGGCCAAGTACAGAGGAAGAAAGGGTTCTTTTAAAAATAGAAATTACAGCCCCAGAGCGAGACCTGGGCCCGAAAGAAATCCATGGCAATGTTCATACTGAATGCAAAGTCATTGTATCCCCCTCTAAATTGAAGCATCCCTGTTCCTAATTTCAAATTAGCAGTGAACTCTTTCACCAACCTGCCTCTCCATTTCATAAAATGCCCATGAAATGCATGTTTGTAGTCGTTCGGTGATGACTTAAGTTACATATTGGTGTGAAAATTTCCCCATTCTTTTTAAAACAAGGTTTTGTGGCAGTAATTTATGTGTCAAATTTGCAGTGAATCATTAAAAAAAATACCTGCCACCCAAGTTGCCTTAGTATTATCATTACAGATGTAAATACACATTTCAAACCAGTTGTGTAATTGTGCCTTGCTAACATCCTTATAAAATCCAACAGCTTGTCAAATAGCCCCCATTGTGGACAGCACTGAAGCAGTTCTACAGATCATTAGAGTTAAAGGGCAGTGAAAATAAGTACCTTGTCCCACCTCCTGCACATCACAGCTCTGCTAATTTCAACCATGAGAAGTAGTGACCCTGACAGCCTTCTTTAATGAAAGTAGATGCTTTAATATTTTAAGAAACACTCACTTTTATTTAAGCCCATGTGTCTTCCAAACCCACAGTACTTCTGAATAAAATTATGTTTTTAAAGTACACGGTATATGAATAAAAAACACAATCAAGTAGGTAGGAGGAGCAATTCAGGACAAATCCAGAGAAGACACACACTACTTCCTGCTCCTGTGACACTTTGTATCAGCAGGGCCAGAAACTCTGCTCCCAGTGGTCAACTTGAAAAATCCAAGCAGCTGATTCCAGGACTCTTAGCACCATGCCAGGCACTGATGGTGCACTGTTAATACTTGATGTACGCTTGCAGCTCCAGTTTAGAGAAAGCCATTATGCAGGATATGCTCAAAGATGTGTGTTTTACTTCACATAACTGATGCTGTGATTCACAGGGAAAACCTGCACAGAAGGCACAGGCTGGGATGTTACTGCTCCAAAACAGTCACTGAAATAAATTAACATCAGCATCTCATGGAAGTCCCTGCATGAGAAAGTTAGGCAAGATTTATTCAAGACTGCAGTCTCTGGAGCAATTAATCAGAATCAAAGGTAAGCCAAAAAATAAATAAATGAAAATGGGACCAGCTAGAATAACAAAGCAGCACGGCCAAGGCAGCAGCCACATGACAGCTAGAGGCATCTCCAGAGCGGTCAAAACAACTGTCCACAGACCTTGCCAATGAGCCAGATGCTGCTGCTGGAAGAAGGGTATTGTTGATATAAACTCAGAGATACAAGATGCTTAACACCAAGAGCAATCAATCTTCATGATTCCCACATGGCTGCCAAGCTTCGCTGTTATGCCACAAAGAGATGAAAACAAACTTCATAAAACACATGTAGATCCTACATGACAAACTCCCTCCACCCTCCCCTTACTACTCAGAAACAAACCCACAATTTGGGTGTAGCTGTAAATGACCTGATGCTTTTCCTGAGTTAACAACAGAATCAGGAAAGAATATCGTTGGCTAAACAGTGCACTGTACACACCCTGCCAGAAAACCAATGAACTTATCATACTGTATAGGAAATTCCTGTCTTCCACATCAATTAGTGACCCAAGAGTGATTGATTTTATAATCCCAAACTTGACTTACAAAGTGACTTCCTCTGGGGCCAATTTTCCATTACCCAGCATGTGGAAAATCGCATACGGTCAGTGCACTATGAAAACCAAGGAAAAATAAGTGCTATTTAAACCCCAATTCTACCATGCCTCCACATTCTTGCTTTCCTAGGGGAGATGCACTTTTGACAGTTACTTCCTTTCCCTGCCCCAACATCCTATCTGCACCACACACCAGCTGGGCACTCAATCAAAACAGAAACAACAACAGGAACTAGCAGCTATTCATTACAATAGGATCAAAACATTTCTAGGCACTAGTGCTTCGCCAAGTTACCATCCTTGAAGACCTGCCACAATCCTCTTCTTCCCTCCCCATCACAGACACCATCACTGAAAGTGGCCCCACTTCAACCTGAAGCACCACATATTGAAGATTGCAGTTTTTTAATCAGAAGCCCCATCTCAGAAGTGCAGGAGGCAATGGAACTGGGCAGCAGAAAGGTGAGAAAATTAACTGGCCAACAACACAGGCTGATGTTTATCCTTTATTCCAATCAAGCTAACATTAGCTCCAGTCTATAAAACCAGGATTGCACTGCACACTAACTACCAGGGTAATCACAGAAACAGCACCACTATATGATTACTGGGCGCTAATTATATCTTATAAAGAGTTAAAGACAATCAACTACACGTAATAAAGATTTATATGCAGTTTTTCACTGACCCGAAACAGCTTTGTACATTAGTAGGTTAACGTTACTGCAGGAACAAAGCAAACAGTTACATCTACATGACAAAATACATGAAACACAAGAGCCAGATGTTGGGTCCTTTCATCCAGGAAGCAATTATTTAATTCCTGGGAAAAGATGATCTCTCCTGTTGTTTCACCAATACATAATATATCTCATAACAGAACCAATCCTGGCTCCCTGGCCTGGTCTGGGTACAAATCTGCAGGACTGCACAGGGTCATGAACCAAGGGTCTCCTTTTCCCGCTGTGCCATTACTTCTGGGCAGTGAACACAGAGCAACTGGAGACATCCTCAATCCGTATCTGTATCTCCTCATTCATGCAAAACAGCACAGACCCCAAGGAGGCTGTCAAGGGCTCTGCTTCCCCTCGCACCTCTCCAGGAAGGCCAGTTCTCCATGGGTAAGTACAATAGACAATGCCAAGGAGTTGCCCACACTCTCCACCACAGTTGCTGACCTCCAGATCCCAGACACAAAGGGTCCCCTGGCCACCAGCTAAGGGCTCCCTGCTCCAAGCACCATCAAGGACTGCTGACCTTTGGCAAGTCATTTTGGCCACGCTCTCCTCACCTGCTGTCCATCCTCCCAGATAACAACACTCATCATCTCTCAACAGATGGACAGTCAACAGCCACCATTAGCAGCCACCCAAAGATCACAGAATGCTTGATTACACAGGACCCTACACCACAAGCAATTCAGCAGTTTTGCTAACTACACTACCAACAACAAAACTGAAAAAGCTGGGTCCTCTGCAAGGTTACTCCAAGGCTGTCAGTGCATAAACCAGCCAGCCACAGCCTGAGAATACCACATGTAAGGTACACTCCTGAACAAGGCACAACAGACAGGAGCACTTAATAAACACAGCCATTAACTAGGAAACATCCCTGCAGCAATTAAAAGTTTGCAAAATAGTACAACATACACCTGGTTATTGCTCTGACATCTGCTTAGGTTTACTGTGTGTTTGTAAGTTGGACCAAACAGGAAGATAATTGAGTTTATCGGCATTTCATGACAAAAATGACAAGAAGGTACTGTTAATTGTTCATGAAAAATGGCATAAAAACTCAAATGAAGCACATGTAGTGCTTGAAATGCTTAAAAGTTACCACATTTTATAACGAACCATATATGACCAAATGGTGTTTCTCCTACTAAAGAATAAAATTATTCTAAACTAAGGATTTCATCATAAAATGAGAGGAAATTCACAGTCTGAACAATTGCAGTTGTGCTGAGCCCATTTTAAGACAGATGGCAACTT
This sequence comes from Gymnorhina tibicen, assembly GCA_013399875.1. Classification (NCBI taxonomy): domain Eukaryota; kingdom Metazoa; phylum Chordata; class Aves; order Passeriformes; family Artamidae; genus Gymnorhina; species Gymnorhina tibicen. Next base: position 495,222 of record VXAZ01004027.1, read on the forward strand.
TATAATGGTCATTGGGGATGAAGAGCTAAAATTCTGTTGCAGATTTTGAATTTAAGACATTTCACATAAAAGTGCATATCTCAGGAAACAAATAAATTGTTAAGAGTGCATCCTCATAATGTTACAGACAATATTTGGCATATGTAAATATGACTACCTCAAAATATGAATGCTATTTTCAGTACAATTACCCAATGGCTTTAGAAGGCTCCAAATAAGTTTTTAAAAAATTGTGTGAAGGCATTAAAAGAAAACAAATATAACAAGATCTGCCTTAACTTTATACAGAATTACTGCAACGTTATTCAGCTACAATATGTTATCCAGTGTTCCCAAGTAAATGCCCCAATTACTATTGTAAGTCTGTCATTTAAATAGTTCCTTCCTGTTTAAAATGTAGAAAGCCAAATGCATTTTCCCACCACTAGGTATTGTGTAAGACTCCTTTCTCTTCCAGCAAGCTGGCTGAAGATGGATGAGCTTCCAAACTGATATCATTTTTAATTACGTGTTTTTCTCTCATTACTAATTTCCTAAACATGTCTCTAATCTAGCAGTGAAATCTCTGAGCGCAGTAGGCGTATCCACATACATCATGCTCTAGAAAATTAAAATGAGATAATGATCAGGACTGCCATCACAACATAACCTGAAACAAGCAAGATACACGAGAGGTGATACATACTCATAAGACCCTGATCTCAAGCGTTTCTGGAAAGCAGTAGCAACTGGATGGTTTCCATCCCTCCTGTGGCTCCCCTTGGAGCCAGTAACAAACACAGCTAGCGGGGTCTAGGAGAGGGAGATGCTTCAAGCAACCTCCCGCTTTGCACTTTTCACCAGGCACTTGCAAGCTTGTGATGCCAAATGCATTTCCACCCCTTCACTCCCTTCCCCCAAACACTCCACCAAGAAGCACTGTGTGCCTGAGGGAGCCACAATCAGCTGCTCCTCTACAGAAGATAAGCACAGGTATCCCAGTTCCCTCCTGCCATGGGGGCTCCAACAGCTCCCTCCCCCTAGGCCAAGGTCTCCTGAAGGGGCTGCCTTCTCCAGGAGCACAGGAGAGCAGGAAAGGCTGGAGGCAGCCACACCCACCAGACAGGTAGAGGGAGGCACATGCCCATGCACACCCCATGTACCAGAAGGGGTCACACCCCCAGCAGCTGCTGCTGGATCAGATGCTCTCTTGGCAGGAACCAGGACTATGTATAGACCCGTCAGATTAGGTCAACCAAGTGCCAGCCAGTTATTCCCATGGGATCCCTCTCATTCCTCAGATACCTCTCACTACCTGAAAGGCATTGCACAGCTGAACAGAGTTGCAGCATTCTTTAACCATTAAACCAGCAGGGCAAAACCACAGCTTTTTTTTGCGGGGGGGGGGGGGGGGGNGAATAACCACAGACATTTTTGGGGGGGGGAGGTGAGCAAAAGGAAACAAAAACAGAAGGGTAACTGTCACAGGGCTTTCTTCGAAGCTAAACACTTCACACATCAAATTCCTAAGGCAGTGATGCTTTCAGCACATCAGCTGCCTTCTCATCAACTGACACTTCCCAAATAAAGGGGGAAAATCCTAGAACTGTTCAGAGTGGCTGACATTTAAGGAATCAAATAAGGCAAAACCAGATAAATCACAAGCACTTAAAGAAGTTTATATCTTCTAAGCAGTCTTAAAATATGTCAGAAGTATGATTCTGCCTACTCACTCAAAGAAAAGGGATCTCCGCTGTTCCGCAGTCAAAAAGATGAAGGTAGAGAGGGAGCAGAAACATGGTTGAAGTGCAAACACCAGATTAATGCTCATAAAACCAGCGCATGTCTAAGGAACACCAACACCAGGGCTCTGGTACATATGCATGCAAGTCACTAGTCTGTAATCGCAGGCTGATCAAAATGCATGTGCTAAATGGGGTAAGCTTATCTAAAAATGTAATGCTAGCTGAATTGCCCTGGGTCCCTAGGGAGGCCTGCAGCACAGACAGCATGAGTGGGCTGGAGTTCAGATGTTTCACTGTATTCACACATGCTGCTGTGAAAGCTGGATGATGGAAAAACTACACAATTTCACATTTTCTTCTCAAAAAAGCAGTACACAAAATTTCATCATGTTTTTCTACCTGATATCCATCTACTGGCCAGGATCAAAAGCTCTAAATCCAGCCTTAACTTCCTCAAGAATTTGATGAAGAAATTCCTACAAGAATCCTGGTTCCTCTTGAAAACAAACACTTCTACTAAATTTCACTCATTCAGCAGAAGGAAGGAAAAGCTGGGGGATGCTCCCCTTTTCTCCTTCCCACGGTGTCTTGCGAGGACCATGAAGAGGACACCTACAGACTCAAGGCTCCACCAGACCTTTGCTGCGCAGCACCCATCCCTTGACTGGAAGCAGCACCCACATGGGAGTCAGGACAAGGCTGAACTGCACAACACAACCCTCGGCCTCAGATGGGAATTCACTGACTGCTGAGGGCAGAGCGAGCCTTTCATGAGGCTCTGCCAGGTTATGACTGGGCTCCTACTCCCTTTTAATTCTCGTTAACATTTGCTGACACCTCCTTTACAACCAGAGGGACAGGTTCTTTACGAGAAGCCGTTTCACCTTCCCCAGTTAATGTCTTAATCCACAGACTGAAGCAGGTCAGATTATCTACACTTATCAAAGACAGCATTATGCTTCATAAGCTATTTTTCTGCTTCAGTAAGGAATAAGCACGTTTTATTTCTTACTATGTTTACCCATTACCTCACCGAGCCACATTATTGTTGGTCTTTCTGAGGCTCCCCTAGAATAGGAACGCATAAAACAGGATTTCCTCCAGCTCTGCATACCTACTTACTCCAGAGTCATTAATGACAGAGGGCTGGATAGAACAAAGACTTAACATCAAATGAGCATTCAAAACAGCTGGGAACAAAAATATATCTGCCTGGAACACTGCATCTGTGTTTTGTCTTTTGAAAAATGCCAATGAGGCAAAAATTCACTTTCAAGACCACTTTTACAGGAATGTTTTCATGAGAAAAAGAGGACTTGCTAAACACTTGCATGTGGGACATGTATCCCAGCGGGCTCCAGATTAAGTTTATAGCAGTTTTGATACATAAATCTGCAAATCAGGTTGTCCTTTTTCTGGAGATCAGAGGTAACTTAGCTGCTGTCAAAAGGAATTCTGCAGAAAAGATCCAAGAGCTGCACAAGAATCCTCCAAAAACCCAAATCCAAATTGTCTTCCATGTGATAACAAGTAATCACTGAAATACCCAAGGGTAGGTAACTATCCTCAGAACTCAACTCTGAGATTTTTAAAATACCTCTAACCAATATTTTAAGGAAAACTTATAGATGTATACATGTAAGAAAAATACAAGTGATACTGTTCCAGGATTGGTAAAAATTAAGGATACTGCTTGAGTTCAGTGTTTAGCTTCCAAAATGACCTTGGCAATCTCTTAAAGACCTCAGTATGGGTGATATACACAAAAGCAGTGCCAGCCAGAAGGTTGGGAGGCAATGCAGGGATGCATGAGGAGAAACACTATGGGCTCTGTGTAATGCTATCAGCTCCCACCTGCCCCAGGACATTTCCTACCTCTACCTACAAACAGAGTGATTCTCCAACTGCTAAGTAAACAGTCTTTGAAGATAACAAAGCTTATTCTAATCTCTCACTGATGTCACTCCTGTATTGTACTCAGCTGAGCTACAAAACTCCTGGGTTAACTCACTCTGTAAGATCAGGATTACCGTAACTCTTTGTTGTTGCACAGACTTCAGGCCTCCTGTTCAGGCACAGAAAGAAGGATGTTTTTCATACTCAGTGGATCTATGTTTTTCTCGATGAATAACCACAGACATTTTTCAGCTCACTTCTTTAGCAGCAGGTGGACCATTTCTTACCATTATGCTTAGTGAGACAGCTTGCCCAAAGAAAGCACAAGCACAGCCTCTTGGAAGGACAGAATGCCATGGACTATTTTCCCACACTAGCAAAACAGGACTGTTGCTCCAGTGGCAAAAAGAAAAAATCAGATCGAGCCTGGAGCAGTGTAGTGTGATTCTTGGGGTGTTCCTGTCCAGGGCCAGTAGCTGGACTTGTGGGTCCCTTCCAACTCAGGATATTCTATGATTCTAGCAAGAGAAATTAAAATAGAAACTATAAAAAGAAAACAAAAAAGTAGAGACTTCCAGTGAATCACCTCAGAGTACAATGCCTTTGTGTTCTCACCTGTGTTCACTTCTCAGGGTTAAGTGTTCTGCATTGCAGTTCTTTAACTATCTACTCCACGCTTCTCACTGCACCCAATCCTCCAAGAGCCAAACCCTCCCACAGGAATAAAACACTCAGTGAAGAACTCAGGGTGAGTGAGGAAAGCCAGCCCTGCATATAACACATCTTTCATGTCATCAAAAGACTTGGCAATAAGAAGCTGAAACCCAACTAAATTCTACAGCACAAATTTTTTTGAGCTGCATGGGCTTATGAGCAGCCATGACCAGAATAATAAAAGAACACACAGCACAAATCTGAGAACGAGAGCTCAAGTTGTGCCTGAATATTCAGGCTCCCTGTCAGTCCCAAAAGCAAGTTTCTTTTGGAAAGCCTGAATATTGTCAGCCAGGGTTGTTGCCTCTTCAGTAAGTTATATCATAGTTGTAACAAACAGATCCTGGCACTATTTCCACGCACATACACATAAACAGGTAATTATGTTCCCGCTGAACAGAAAAATGAAGAGGATGTGCTGGAGAAAAGCAGAGGGCAGTAATGATACCAACACAGAGAGATGGATTTGGAACACAGACATTGACCAGTTCTGCACTCTGGCTTCCTCTGTAATTCACCCGTGTAAATCAACTGAAACTGCACAGAGCCAACAGGCTTCATTTTCCACCTGTTAACACAGGTTATCGATTCCACTGTCAATAGAAGAACCACGATGCAAACTGCTATGAAATGAAAATCCAGTGTTGCCTGTAACTGGAGACAGAAGTAGGGAGATGTACATTCAGGATGACATACTGCCGAAAATACTCTTCCCTAAACCCAGCCACGGCTCCCCAAAGGGTTGTTACCAAAGACATGACAACTTCCCACTGCCAAACTGCCCTCAGGGAGCCAGTAAGGCTGAGCCATGGTGTTGCTCCTCACGATCAACTGAGCAAATGCTAAGCACAAAGCCCACCTTCCACACAAAAATCAGAGAAACCCATTCACAGCCTGTGTTTCACAACATGTCAGCATGAGAAACTCTCTCAATCACGCAAATATTCTTCTAATTATTTAGCTCTTTGTGGAAGTCTCGGATTTTAAACTTGAATAACAACTTCATCAGGGGTCAGTCAAGCAGCAATAAGACTGCATGAGGTGGCAGGTTAAAGCATCTCATGTGTACAAGTATGAAATTCAGAAAGGGCCCCCAGGGATCCCAATGCAAGACATGAAGATGTAATTAAAAACCATAAATCCATCAAATGAAAAATATGTAAACTTAACATATTAATGCACATATTTTTCTTCCTTGAACACCTTTGTCTTACTCTACACTACGTTGGAGCCTACAAATAAAAAATTAACAATATCAGAAGAAATATTTCTTAATATGTGAAAAGTGAATATCAATAAATGTTAAATCAATAAAAAAATGCTTTTTACTTTATTCTTACAGGTAATTGCTGAAAGAAGCTATCTCAGCAGTCTGACAAGATTCTGTGCATATTATGAATTATTACAATTGTATCTCCTCTTTACAAAATCCACAAAAGGACGATATCTTACAGTGTTTCCATGCCACTCAATCATCCACACAAAATTACCCTTGTGAGAGCTTGTTGGAGGAATGTCAAATGTATTTGCCTGCCTTTGCAACAAAATCTTCAGAGAAAGACAAACAAATAGTTCACAGCTTGCAGTTATACAAGTTACAAAAACACCTGAACATCTTGACTGCAAATTCTGGGTTTAACTTTGTATTTCAAGCTACAGGCGAAATAGTTATAGGCCAAATCCTGCCCCATGTCTCGCCCACAGCATAGTTTTCAAGATACCTTACAAAAGCTCTGCAGTACCTGTAGATCATATTAAGTCTATGGCACGTCTTCTAAAAAGGGTATTTGGGACAAACCAGCCCTTCCATCTTCTGCTCACTGACCAGAGAAGTAGCACCAAGAATTTCTCAGAAATGACAGTGGTAAAGACATTTGTCCTTCCCCTCCATCCTTCAAAGGCCTAATTTTGCATAGCAAATTTGTTTCCCATCATTAATGAGTGCTTCCTTGGAACCAGATTTCCCAGGGCCAGGCAGCAGTATGGGAACACCATGCGTGACCTAAAAGGAGTAGATCAATTGAAACAAGGACGGCCAGACTTCCTGACAGTACTGATGCTTTAGGTTTTAACTTTTATATTTTTCAAATCCTATATTGCCTAGTGTGTAACTCTGAAGTTTCTTGTAGCCTGCTAGCTGCTGTTCTCTTATGCCAGACAGACACAACAAAGCCTCTCTGAGCTTGCTAGTCAAGGACACTCAGATTGCCCTAGGCCCAAAAGGTGTAAACTAGGGCCTCTAGAGAGGTGGAGAAATTCGAGAAATTACATCATTAGCTAAAGTTTTAATTGGCAAATTTATGCTGATATGCAAATGAACCAAACCTATAAAAGTGTGAAGGTCGTGACTCGTCGTCCATCTTGGGGTCCATTTTGGAAACAGCCTCTGGCTCCCCAGGGTGTACCTTTGAAGGCCTTTCAAATAAATACCTACCTTTATTCCCTTACTCCTGTCTAGTCTCTGTTTCGAGGTAGCCACTCTAGGCATCAGTACAAGCCACGTGTTTGTCTTCAAATTTCTGACAATTGTAAAGACTGTCACACTCCACAGAGTCCCTGGAGACAGCTCATAGTCTGGGGATGGCAGCAGCTCCTGCTGCCCTGTTTAGGGGTGGGAATTGGACATGTGCCACTGGTCCAGCATAGTGCCATTGATCTCAATCACTTCAGCAGTCTCACCTCCTCCAAAACACTCAGCAGCACCACTCTGCTGAAGGCCATGTGATGTATCCTGGGCATAGACACCACCCCTGAATTCCTCAGGGAGTTCACATGCAAAAGCAGCAGGCAACCCCTGCAAACAAATTTTTACTTGATAAAGCTATATGCAAGCTGTAGGAAACTGCTGTAGTCTGAGATTTAGGAGAAAAGCAGCAGTGCCAAAATGAGTAAATACATCCTACAACATACAATACAGTGAGAACAACACAAGGCAATAAAAAGAGAATACAATACAAACTGAGTACATCTAACATCCCAAATGAGTTCAAACACAAAGCCAAACACCTGCCCATTTACATTATAATCAGCACTGATCAATGTATACACACGGACAGCAACACAAAACCATGTTGTAACAAATGGTATGTTGCAATAAAACAGGAAACACATTTAAACATAACCTTTTGAATGCTGTGAGAACCAGGACTAATGCTTCTCTTTCACCGTTCATGCTGAAAGCCAGTCAATGCCCAGCCTAGCCACAAGTATCACATTTCAGTTTTGTACAGAAGGCTTCCCATCCCATTCACCCAGCAGTGTCAAATCCCTCAGCAACATCAGGGGAAGATTTGCTAAGAGCTAAACGAAAATTGATCATCTTCCCACAGCTGTCCAGTGTTCCAGTCAATCCTGCAAAGATATTGATGTTTGGTAATGCCAGCCCAGCCCCAGCCGAAACTTGGAGCAGCTTGCAAACTCCAGGAATGCTGATCAAAGAAATTTTAAGACCTGACTCAAAGAAGGATAGTTGTACTCACCTAAGCCTCTTTTTGTGAGCAAGAGCTGAGACTTCCCTGATTCACTGTACATTAGGGTGATGTATATGGCAGTCAGACTCTTGGTGATAAAACAAACACACAACAATGGCATTATGCTGCCTAAAATAGGTGGATATATTTATACTAAACATTCTTTCTCAAGCATGAGAATGAACATCTGCCAGCTATGTCTTAAAGGCTCACACAGCTTCAAAGCAAAGTCAGTCCAAAGAACTATATGCCAAAGATTTACATTCACTTTAGCTTATCCCAGAGAAGAATATATTACTCCTGCTAAGTGACATGTTCCCACCACACTCCAAGTGATTGGAATAATCATTTGAAGATTTGCTCGTAAGTTCCTCTATAAAATTTACCTTTCTTTCCATTTAAAAGTAAAACATTTCTTATGAAAAACTAGTAAGTAATACACCTTGGTATAAACTTCAACAGCAGTACGAGGGACTGAAGCCATGGAAGAGCCCCCAGTTTACAAGGCCACATCACAGTTCCACAAGGCAGCGTTCCAGATCCATCACAGGGAGGCATCGTGCAGTATGCAGATACACCCTTTTTAAATACCATCAGCACAACTCCAACCCCTGCTCCCTGAGCTGATCTGATACCTGCTGCTTACTGAAGCGCCACTTCAACTGGACACACACCACAGATCTTCAGTCTCCTTCCACAGCCTCGCCATTCCTCTGCTGGTGAACTAGCAGATTTTCAGGACTGCTTGTTACTACCTTCACAGTTTATCTGAAGTCCCCAGCTTTATTTTGCTCTTTCTGCTGTTGCAGTGACCCCAGCTCCAGAACCTCCTCCCCAACACCTGACCTGAAAGTTCAGTTGCAAGTCACAAAGTCCACTGTTTTCTCTGTCCCTACATTATATACTCTTATTGTGCATATTACAGGAGCAGTCAGCTCCACTAACAGCAGCTGATGACGCTTCATGCCATACAAGCAAGAGAGTCCCCACCACAGAAAATGTTTTTACTGGAAATGGACAAAAGATGGAAGCATTTTCTCTTTGCTGAACAAAGGAGGAATTAAGCCCATGCATATTAAGCTGTTTGCCCAAATTCAGCTGCTTGCCCACAAACTCGGTGACAGATCTGGGGATTCATTCAGATCTTGCATCCCTGCAGTGGGACACAATTCCTGTTAACAGAGGCAGCAGGAAGCATGATTCTCCTGGAAGTAAGGCCCAAGTTTCCTCCCAAACATCACTCATTTGAAAGACTACACAAAATTAGCAGACACTTGTAAAAGAAGTCAGGCAGGTCCCAATCACAAGCACAGCCAGCAATAGACAAGAGTCCCACCTTCCCAATGATGCCTTCCACTTGGGGATATACCGGCCATGTAAATACAAAATAGTTATTCCAGTGCTGCAGGTCTGCAGTCAGAGGACAAGAAGACAAATCCAGACAAGTTAAATTCCACTGATTTCCAGTAAATAATGAAGAGCAGATACAGTACTTCCAACTGGACAGCTGCCTGCCATACTCAGTGTGACCAATATCCAAATACATGTAGTTCCTCAAGGTAATGCAATTTTGAGAAAGGTAACAGCATTGGCATGGAAAAATATTCTGTAAGACATGCAGATGCTTCCAGAGAGATTCTCCTCATCTAACCAAGGTGAAGCAAAATCTCTGCTCACTTTTCCTGACAAAATGTTCACTTGCCAGCTGAAAACCCAGGAACTAAATGGCTCTTCTCTACATCAGCATCTTCACTGTGGCAAGGACAACTCAGGCCAACAGAGTGCAGCTATTCTGGGGTACCCGAGCAGCAGGAGACACATGCAGCAACTGTGAACACGGTGGGTAATCCTTGTCTTGGGGGAAAAAAAAAAAAAAGAAAGAAAATATTGGTGGTTTCAGTCATCCCTACTCCTACACCCTGCAGTGCCAGGTCCAGAGCAGCAGCCACTATCAGCTGCTGTGAGCCAGGGAAGAGGAGGAGGATGACTACTGCCTCCAACAACCTCACTGTTAACAAGTCAGAGGTTGGGATCACTGTAGGTGGAAACTCTTGGCAAAAACAATAAAGCAGCTACTACATATTTCAACAGGTTCAAAGTAACCTCAGATGTTAGGAGCAGATGCTCTTTTCCACCCCCTGGGATTTTGAAATGGTTTATGTGTTTCCTCCCTTTCCCCTAATAGGGCAGGGTGCTGAAGGAATTAGCCAGAGAAAGAGCCAGTGCAATACTAATTACCCTCAGCTACCCGGGAGACCACAGTACCTTCAGTTAATTGTGCAATCCCCACTCCCCCACTTCAGATCCCCCAGTGAGAAGGTCTCTTGCCTCCAGCATCCAAACTGCAAGATAATCCCTCTCACCTGTATTTTAAAAGAGCACGATTGAAAATCCTGAGTGTCTAAAGCAAACTCATTACAATTAGTTTCCGCAGCCTGTCCTATCACACGGGGAACGACTGTGCTGAATGAAACAAGGGAACTGCTCCTGTCAACACATTTGACACAGTGCTGTCACTAACCCTGTTATTAGACTGCACACGTACCTGAAATCCACATCTGAGCTCATTGCCTGGAGCACTCCACGGCCAAGTCTCTGCAAGAGTCTCTCTCACAAAATTAAATATTAAATGTGCATCTTAAAAAAATGCCCTGTAGTTTCATATTTATTAACTAAGACATTACTTTTCCACTTAAGCATTTTTGAAATGTTAAATATAGAACATTTTAAGGTGCATTTAGTGCTTGTAAAGAGCTGTGAAAATTGGATTCCTCTAGAGAGCACTCTGTAAAAGACAGCTCTCCCACTCAATTCCCTTTATCCATATCAACCCAATAGCAGAAAGATCTCCCATGAAAATAAGAAGAGCCCCTAAGTAACAGAGGACCCCAATCTACATGCACTTCAAATGTTGGAAGAAGCCCCCATGTGCTCGGAATCCTTGTTCTTTCAGGGAAGCATGACCCTGCAGGCATACACTGAGGACACAGAGCCCTCTCCCAGGCTCCTCCACACACAGCACAGGCTCCTGGAGCACCCAGCAGTGCACACCACAGGGAGGAGACAGGTACTGGCAGCCAGGGATCACGTAAGCTCTCCTTGACACTATTCCTGCTGATACCAGGCCATCAGAGTGGCTAAGGTGGCCACTGAGCATCCCTGACTATCACACATTAAGACCACAGTCCTCAACCCCATGCCTGTCCTCTCAGCCTGGTTTTCCAAAGCAGTAAGAATGGCTCCACTGCCCTTCTTTCCACCCTTTTTACTGACAGCCCTCCTTAACAGCTTTTGAACCTGTCAAATGATCTGAAACTGAGGTAGAAGGCTCAGAACAAGTTCCTACAACTTCCACAAACTGTCTGTGAGAGAAATTGGGCAGTACCCGTGTGTTAGTTGTTTGGCAGAAGCCAGATGTCCAAGTACTATCTCACCGCCAATCAAGCAGCGTGTGTGCAGCTGCAGAGAAGATGCTGTCTCTTATGCAGTTACCTGGGACAAGGAGGGAACAGCTGGGATTAGTGCAGAAGGATGGGGAGAACAAATGCAGTGAACATCCATCCTACCAAACCCTCCTTCCCTAGTTCTGCTGCTCATGGAAACATGGAGGGGTTATTTAGCATACAGGAGAAACCCACAGGGAAGAGCATGCCCATCCCGTAATTCTGTTCTTCATCTCCCCTTCCGGTGATGCAATCAGCAGCACATACAGGTGTGCCCCCAAGAGACCATCGCTTTGACAAGGAGGAGTGCTGGGAGTTCAGTCCAGCAGCACTGCCTGGCATTTGGATAGGTAAGACACATCCATGTAAACAGCATGTCTAAAGCCAGTGCCATCCTCCCTTTTTTCCCAGAGAACCCGAGATTCCTCCAACTCTGGCTGGTGTAAAACCGAGCCCTGACAAGGATACAGCAGGCTAGGACTTGCTTAGCTCCCTGAAATGATTCATGGTTCATTAGCAACAAAGGCATAACCTGTCCTGGTCACTGAGGCTCCTTGCAGACCAGGGCTGGCAGCGTGATCCTTTGTATCCAGCTGCAGCTTACCTGGGCAACTGGGAATACAGGACTGTTTAGGTATTGGGGAATAAAAAATTGCCAACCCCACCAGCAATAGAGCCACACTCTCTTCTTTGTCCTGCAGTCCCTTGGAAGCCGTTCAGTGGTGTGCCTCATGTAACACACAGTGCAGATAATGCAACAGGGGTAAAAATTAAAAACGAAACAACAAAACAGAGAAGAAAAGAAGCTCTTAAAAACTAAGACAGCAAGAACTTCCTGAACTCGAGCTATAGCACAACATGAATGTTTCTGCCCTGTTTCATGTTGCCTCTGGCACCCGCCTGCACTGGCAGTAGGTACAGTATAAACTGCACAGACTGGGGGTGTCTGGGGGTGAGGGTGGATGGGGAAAAGTGAAATGGGCTGTCTGAGTCCCTGGGCTGGGAGAAACATGATCATCAAAGCTAATCACTTCCAAAGCGAACTTCTGCTGGTCTTGGCCTCCTTTCAGTACCAATAAAAAAATTCTTCTAATGCAGTATACCTGGACACAAGTGTTACTTTTCTACAACCAAAATATTTACAGCAGTATAAATCCCTTCTGTGGATGTAGTTGCATCCGTGTGTGCATTCCTCACACCGCAAGAGCTTTTTTCCTCTGCTCATAAGGAATTAGCTAAAACCATTTTACAGTAGCTGTGTATCCTTAAGGCTATTGCCTGTGCCAGAGGCAGCACAGAGTTTACTTCCAGAAATGCAGCTACAGGAGCACATCTCTCATACTGAACAGTCCCTGCCTCTCCACTTCCTGCTGGAGACCTCACTCTGACATACACTTCTTCAGAAATGACAGCATGTTTGGGTTTTACCTAACAGGGGCATCACACAAATTGATTAATTAGCATTTGTGAAGCATTATGAAGAATTTAGGTGCTAAGTAATATTATTACTAATTTAATCTACATCCCATTCAATCCTCAGCCTCTCCCTGAAACTGCCAACAATGATGCCAATTAGTGGTAATTGTGGTGGTTTGTAACAAGGCTATTTGCCAACTGGGAGTGAGACACAGACCACCAACTCATTTCCCATGGATTGTCCCACAGCTGCCAACAGCAACAACTTCCAGGCACAGCAACCTGCTCTCCACTCCTGCCAGACCTCTGGCAGTAAGGATCCTGTATCCCATTATCAACTCTCCAGTGACACAGCCTGCAAAACTTTCAATTAGGGATAAACCAAGACACCTTGTTTTTCCCTCCTACATTAGTTCAGTGCATGACCCAATAACTGATGCCAAACTGCAATACCAAAATGTTAATCTGGGATAATTTCAGATTAAACTTTGCTCTGTTCCATCCACACTTAATGAAAATCACATTTTGATTCACACAAAGGCCTCACTGTGGTGGAAAACTGTAAAGGCAGCAGCAGTAAAATGAAGGAAATTGAGAGTGTAGGATGCAGTAAATCGTGTGCTTGGGAGACTGTTTAAAGAGTTTTAACATATGCAAAGAGGCGTATCTTTTTATCAGCTGTCCACAGAGATTTGGAGGACTTTGAAGAGACACAAACAACTAACAGTATTCTGTAATCAATGCACATCATCTGAGCACCGAAACTTTAAATTATTTATATATTTTAAATATGTCTAATTGAAAGGATAGCAACACAAACTGTATGAATCATAGCCCTCTCAAGTAATTAGATTTGTTATCCCTGCAGACTGCAAACAGTACCTTGGCTTTCTATTCTAATGTGAATTCAATCCCTTGTCAGCTGCCCCACGCATGAGAATACACCTCCACTCTTTCATCAGGAAAGATATCAACAGCAGGAAACTAGCCTTTCTTTCATCTCTGAGGCACCCACCCACCTTTCCAAAGGGTTTTCAACCAGGTGTGGAAACCTTTCTGAATCTGTGCTGAAAGATCTCTTAATTATTATGGCAAAGGAGGTAAATCCTTTGACAGCAGCATGCTCCAAGCAGCAGCCTTCTGGTGTTTACTCATCCAGTAGCTGCTTAGTTTGACAGTGCATTACAAGAGCCTGTAAGAAACTTTGGACTTGCATTGTATGGGCATGAAACTCTTACAGAGAGGAGCTGCTTTTTCAGATGTCTTGTTATATAATTAAACAAGAAAGGGAGGAGGGGGGGAAATCGAGCAAGCTGCCTTTTTGGCACAAACATTACACAGTGCTCACCCTGCCAGCATATTGCATCAGATTCCCAGTGCAAGGCCAATTCACAGCAGCTGAGTAGCCGAACCCCTGACTGTTATCTCCTGCTAACCTACTTCACGCTCACAAGGCAGTAAGTACAACTGCTTATTGCATTTTCCTTCCTGAGGAGCTGCTTGCCACACCAGGATTACAGGGAATCTGAGCCTGCAATTAGGCTACAGGTCTCGCAAGCATCAGAGAATACAGTTTCCAAAAAATTTCAAGCATCGAGCCCTACTGCATGCTGCACAGTGAGCAAACTCCAGGTATCTGTTGCTCCGTGCTCAGGTCTGCTGAGGTTCTGACACTGTGACAACTCCTATTTTATTACGTTCCTAGGCATGCTTTGAAACCCTGCAGAAAAGGGAGATTAATTTACCCATCATCAAGAGCTTATCAAGGAAGTCCCCTGAGACCTGCAGGAAGGAGACCACACAAACAGGCCTTTGCTCACAGGTCTCCTCACCTGAACACCTGGCTGAGGCCCCCGACTCTCCTGCACTGGAATTTTTTTTTCCCATGGCAGAGATCCGCTCCCAGATAGGACACAATTCTTTATGGCAGAGGCCCACCCCAACAACAGGAACAGGGGTTTCTGTGCTCCTCATTGAAGCAGCCTATCTCAGGCACTTCACAAGGGAAAATAAACTTCTTTCAACCATTTGCAGCAATCCAGAAAACAAAAGGTCCAGCAGTCCTGAATCCAATGAGATAAGATACGTGACCTTTTACACCACAGAAATAAGAGCCCACTCCAAACCCAGCAAGTCAAAAGAGAGATTCTTGTCGATTTCAAAGGGCTTTGGATCTGGCCTGAAAATGCAAACCTCACTGTGCATTTGGACACTGCTCCACAATGCACTTCCAAACAAAACTATATTTAGATTCAATGGGAATTCTGTAGATCATACAGGAACTCTTTGAATGAAAACGAAGGTCAGTAGGGTTTGGCTTCCTCTTCAGACCCTCCCCCCCATTCTTGCAAACATCCAGATAAGCATTGTTTAGAAAACAATACTTTACTTCCAAATGTTATCAAAACCCCAACACGCATTTTGTGTGTCCTGAAACAGAATCTCAGGGTCTTCTGTTGCATTTTGCCCCATCAGCTAATTCTCAGGATCTCTTCAGATGTCTAGGCAAGACTCTGTATCAAGACCCTTCAAAAGCTTTGCTCTACCTGCTCTGACAAGGGAAAAGGTGCAAGGATAATAAAGGCCTTCGATAAACAGAAAACAAACACGGAAAGGAAAAACTGTGCAGACAATTACAATACATGCAAATAAAGCTGCACTTGTGTTAGAGGGAAACTCTTGTCATTGTCATGCACTTTCTCCATTCCCTACCAGATATGAAGTGTCAGCGCGCAGCACAAACTGGAGGAAAACGACACAGCCAGTGCTTGCCCGAGGGACATTAAGGACAGGAGTGAGCCCATCAGCCAGGCAGGCACGTTCAAGCACCCAGAGGGCAAAAGCACAGCCCATTTAAAAATCATCCCACTCAAAGTTTCCTCCAGTGCCACAAACATGAGTGTTTGATTCTCAGCTGCACTTTATGGGCTTCGCGGAAGGAGGAGCTGAACGTCTGCCACCGGCAGCTTCTCTTAGGAAGGATGAAGGCAAATCCCAGTCGCAACACCGAGCCGGCAACCGCGGGGCGGTGTCAGCAGGCATGGACAGCCCCGGGTCCTGGAGAGCAACACGGGGAGCTCCGCCAGCACCCGGGCTCTGGGGCGGCCCCGAGGGCGCGTCCCGGACGGCACCCGCACAGCCGCTCCTCCGCTCTTTCGCTCCTCTTCCCAAACTCCCTATTTTATTTTTAACTGTTTCTGGCAGCCGGTGGCTGTAGCAGCGGGTGAGCGTCCAGCCGCAGTTTCGCTTTTTGATAAAAGTCCGGGATAGGAAATCCTTCAACTTTTGAAGAACTCTCCTGTATTGGAAGTCTCCGGCTCTGCCGCCACGCTCCCCTCCCAAATCCTTTGGGGATGTACCTGTGACCCCGTGCGGGCCGGGGCCAGGCTCCCGCGCCCCCCC
>VXAZ01004027.1:514185-532517 GCA_013399875.1 Gymnorhina tibicen
CGCCGGCCCCCCGCGCCTCTCCCCCTGCCTCTCTCTGCTGCTCTCCGCCGCTCTCCCTCCCGTTTTATCCCCCCTCAGCGCACCTTGCCTGACGAGCGAGCGCGGGCGCGGAGCCCTCAGCGCCCCACCGGCGCTGGGGCCGCGGCCGGGGCCGCCGCTGCGCTGGGTGCGCGGGGCCGGCAGCGCCCTGCTCCCCCGCCGCCGGCCATCAGCTCGCCGAGCGAGGGGGCTCCCACCGCCCGCTGGCCAGGAGCCCGCACTGCGAGNTTTAAAGACCTAGTAAAAAAAAAAAAAAAATATATATATATATATATAGGGGAAGGTGAAAAAAAAGGAAAGCCTGAGGGATCAGAGGTAAAGCACTTTTTGGAAGGGACGCGGCCTTTGACTCCTCCAGAAGGCTTCCCCCTCTTTTCTCCCCACTGCTTAATTGTATTGGCAGTGGGTGCGGACGGCAGGAGGGGCCGAGACACAGGTGCCCGATGGCTGCTCCCGGATCGGGCAGCCCTCCCTGAAGGCTGAGTCTCCGGCCGTCGCCTCCACCGCGTGTCCCAGCCCGGGGGCCGCGCAGAGCTCGGAGGTCCCCGCTGAGGCGCGGCCCGTCCCGTCGGGGCGGTCGGGATGGATGGAAGCGGGGAGGGGGCTCCGGGCAAAGCGCTAATCCCTTCCCGCGTACTTTCCCGCTAAACAAATAATCCCCCCCGACAAAGGCATTATGCAGCTTCATATAGCCTGCCGTGAAAGGGAGCTGAACAATCTGTTTATGCCGGCTCCGAGCTGGCCGCCCCGCCCGGCCACCGGGTGCTGCTGGGCGGGGGGCGGGGGGCAGCCGAGCCCGCTGCTCCCACCCGCACTGCGTCCGCGGCAGGGCTGAGCTCCTGCCCCGCAGCCTGGCCCCGGCCGGAGCCCGGCATGTCGGGAGGGAGCTACGGGACGGTGGCGGCTGCAGGGGAGCGGGGAGGGAAGGAGGAAAGGAGGGCTAGAGATGAGGAAGGGAAAGGGGAATTGAGGGAGG
Source organism: Gymnorhina tibicen (assembly GCA_013399875.1). NCBI lineage: Eukaryota > Metazoa > Chordata > Aves > Passeriformes > Artamidae > Gymnorhina > Gymnorhina tibicen. The sequence continues at coordinate 515,201 of VXAZ01004027.1, forward strand.
GAGGAGGGAGGGAAGGAGGAAAGAAAAAGAAATAGAGGAAGAGGAGAGAAGAGAGAAAAGAGGGAAGTTTTAAGTCTCTATGGCCACCAAAGGACACTGGAGCTTATTCTGAATTTACTCAGTTTTCTGTTCTGGGCTTCCAGCTGATGATGATTCTCTGCATTAGATGAAGGAAGTGGGTTAATGGGTGTCTCTGTAGGATGGAGGCGTACAGATGTAACAGGCAGGCACTCAAGCGGTGCTGGGAGGGAGGAGAGGAGGATGGGAGTGGTGAGATGCTTACAGCAAAGGTGCAAGGATTTGTTTGGCTCCTCATTGCACCCCTTCCTGATGTCCAGATATCACACCAGAGATGTGCCAGTGTGTTAGCTGGTCCCTGAACCCATCTGGGAATGGTGTCTGCAGGGACTCAATCCCTGGGCCACCTTGGCCAGACTCATCCTCTCGCCCGCCACCAACCCTGTTCCAGCCTCCTATCTTGCTGTGCACCGCTATGCATTCAAAATCTTCCACCCCCCTCCAGTGCACAAGTGGGATGTTCCCCTGCCACAGAAGATCCCCGTGCTTGGAAGGTGTCACATTACCAAGGGAGTAGGAAGAAGTGGGTGAAGAGGAGGGCAGAAGGAAAAACTATGCAAGCAAAATGGTGGTATGGGCATCAACAGTCCAGGTAAAAAGTGTCCCTAGCCAGGCTCTCAGCTCAGGTGTTCAGCATGAGATAGAACAGTGCCCATCAATAGAACCAGAAGCATGAAATGTCATTTCCCATGCATTGGAGTCTTTCCCACCTTGGCTTGGGAACATTCAAGAGCAGAGAAAAAGTCAGCCAGGTCAGGAAGGCTTGTTGTCTGCTCTGGAGAAGGCCTGAGGCATGTCTCCATCCCCCACATTTTCAGACCAACCAAATTTAAGCACTCACACCATGCTGGTCTGGCCTCAAAGAGAGCCTAGGCCTTCCCTGTCCTCATGCCACCTCCAGCCCACCACGTCTCCCTTCCCCACCACAGTTTGTCCCTCTTCCTTGACTCTTGGCGAAGTCCCCAGGAAGGTCTGGGTCTAAAATATTCCCCGAATGTCAGGCTCTGAGAGTCCCTGTGCAACCCCCAACCTCACCCCTAATCCTGGAGAGTCTTCCTTTAATCACCCCTATTAAAGCAAATATCTCCCCACCCCACTGCCCTCAGGTGTCTTGCCGATAAACAAGCTGAAGGGAAAGTTATTACCTTTTATTCATGGTGTCTAAACTAAAGTAAAACATCAACAGGGTGACTGTACATAATAATATACTAGATAAAGTCCATTTTTCTTGGGCCCTCTGAAAGCGATCCCTGAGCATTAAAACTGGTCTCTTAATAAATATCTTATCTCCCCGCCACAGAGCCCTGGCTGCAGATAACCAGACAGCCATTACTGTACCTCTGAAATAACCCCATTTCCATCAGGGCCACTTCAAACAGGCTTCTCTTTAAAGACCCCCGCCTCTTCCCTGAGGGGAGGTGGGAAAAGGCTTGAACCTCCCTGGGTGGGGGATTTCATCCAAGTCCCCAAGTATGGTGTGGGGTTACTGCATTGCAATGCATTCCCTTCCACAAATAACCATGGAGCAAGGCATTCTGCCTGCAAGCCACAAGCCTAAATCCATCCCCTTGTGCCCTGCTTTGGGGTGAGCAGTGCTGGGCTCCCACAGTTCTGCTCCCCTGGGCCTGCTCTGCAAGCAGAGAGAAAGTTGGGCGGGAGAGGAGGGACATGGCAGGCAGCTGCCACCTCGAGGGAAATGGCCTTCCCAGTGTGTGCATCCCAGGCTGCAAGGTGATGCTGTACAGGTTGCATTGGACCCCTTTATTAATACACTGTACAGGTGATAGTGGATTTATTAAGTATATTGCTGTGATTTCACTTTTAATTTACTAAGAATACAATCGTTTGGACTAGAGGACCCAAGGGAAATCTAGGCAACAGTGAGCAAAAATCCATGAAATTCAATGTAGCACACTAATCATGGAGGCATTATAGTATTAATTGCTATAATGATATACTTCTAATCCTATCTTACACTGCACCACATAATTTCATTGGGTAAGAGAGGAAAGGAATTAAATTTAGTTCAATACAGGCAAGCGTGTAACTTAATAGAGTAGTTTGACTCCGGCACACTCGGGGGTTTAGGGCTAATATCACACAACATGGTCAGCAGCAGGGAAGAAGGATGGCACAAGACTTTTGACACCCTCACTGAAATCTGGAAGCAATATGGAAAAGTGTTAGATATCTGCTTTTCGAGAGGCAACCTGGCCATATAAAGGATAATTAGAATTCGTTGCAAAGATGATTTATCATGTCTATCATTGTGCTTGAAAAGGCTAGGTCACCCATGAATGCTGATGAAATTTCAAAGATCTACTCCCCAAGGACTTTCTGCATCTGCTGCCCTCTGAGATGGGGAAATAGCCCAGGGTAAGCTTCCCATTAATACCGCAGGAAAATATAAGCATTTTGTCCAACATAACATTTTTCTTCAGTAATATACCTGACATGATCAGACCTTTAAATAACGTGGTAATAGGGCTCACTTTAAAGTTCACGTACTTGATGTTGTGCCCCCCCTTCCCGTTCTCCCCTCCCTCCCCCTGGTTTCAGCTGGGTAGTACCTCTCTCTAACAAGCCAGCGTTTTGACCCGAAACACACTTTCTCCCGTAACAAATATTGTGTGAGGTGGGCGGAGGTGGTAAAAGTAGCTTTTGATCTTGTTTGTATAATATGCAAGAGGACATCAAAGCGAGGGAAGAGGGGGAGGGAGGGAAAGGAAAGCAGAGCAGGAATAACCCTAGTCAGTGGAACACCAAATAGCTCATGAATAGCTGAATAAAACATAATTAGGAAAACACGATAAATGAGTGGTTCTTTAAAGAGAGCGATGGCGGAGCGAGCTGGGAGGGAGGCCAGGGGAGGCGGGCACGGCCCGATTCAAAGCCGGCCCCAAGGCAAACCAAGCGGGGCCCGGACCTCAGAGGGGGCAGCAGGATCCCTCCGGGGACCCCCTTCCCCACCGCCCCGGAGGCGGCTTCCCCCGGCCTCGTCCCTCTCGGGGAGCCCCGGGGCCCGCGGGGCAGCCGGGGGGGCTCCGGGGGTGTCCGGACCCGCTCCCTGCGGGTAAAGAGGAGCTGCTTCCCCGCGGGGCGCTGCAGGTTTCGGGGCGTTCCCGGGCGCTCTCCACCGCCGGCTGCCCGGGGGGCGGGGGGGGGGCCCTGGGAGCCGCGGGGGCGCCGGTTTGTTTTGGATTGGTTTGTTTGTTTGCTGTGTGGCCTCCCCTTTATGTTGATCAGGCCGGCTCTGGGTTTAATTGATCTGCGGGGCGGGCAGTTGAGACCATCAAGGGAAACTTCAGCCCTTGCAGACTGCGGAGAAAATAACGATCGTATCGGTGAAACCGGCGTGAAAGGCAGACACAGCCCCCCGCCTTCCCCCGCGCGTGTTCACATGCGGGTGGGGACGCGGCCACCGCGGAGACCTGGGGGTGCCCGGCTGAAGCTGAAGGGCTGGACCGGCCGCCTGGGACACCCCTGGGGCCCGGGGGGAGGGTGTTCAGAGAAGCCCCCGGCCCTCTCCCGGTCACCAGTTAGGGGGATACCAGTACCAGCTCCGGGGTGACTCTGCAATGGCTCAGCAGGGACTCTGCAGGCGAGATATGCCTGCACCAGAAGGGACAGGGAGAACACACGGAGAAGAGTGGATAAATTCACCCCCAGAGGCAGATTTCCTCTCTGTCCCCACAGTGAGTCAGGCTAGCCAACTCCGTACTGCCTCTGGGTAGCTCTCCTTCCAGCTCTGTGCTTGGGTGCCTCTTTCTGGCCCTCTGCCCTCCGCTCATCTTAACGGTGCTTCCCTGCCACACCTGTTGTCCTGAGGGGCCCAGCCCAGCCTACAGGACCCCTTTTCAGTTCCCACCACAGTAATGGGGCTCCCTGCCATGCCAAGACCATGTCCCACCTGCACTTCGGGCAATGCAGGCCACAATGTGGATCTCACAAGCCTGGAGCAAAGCAGGGGCTTAAGTAAGCCCCAGGTCGTGACCTGCCTCGTGGGGAGGGCTGGGTAAAACAGCTTGGTGCAAGGGCTCTCCTGTCACTGCCTGGGCTTGGCAGCTCAGAGTTGATCTCGGGTCTGGTCTGTCTTGGTCTCTTGCCTCTTTGTGACCCTTCTCTCCAACGGGAGATCGAAAACCCTCCTGTAAACAACTGGTGAAGGTCAGGGGAAGGAAAGCCTGACACCACTTAATGAAAGACAGTTACAGACAATCTTTTGCTCAGTTGTCCGTGTCTGGGAGGCGTGGGGATCTCTGTGTTCAAGCTTTTTAATTTCCATTCTAATTTGCAAGTCATAAAGAGAGACAGTATGCAGTCCATGGTCTCGCGTTTAATTTCTTGTCACCCTAATCATGCCAGTTTAACCCTCAGTTGCTTGCCTAGGTGCTTCTTATGCTCAGCCCTAGCTACCATCTCCTCTGTGAAACAGCCTGCCCAGGCACATTAGTGTCCTGCTTAGGCTGTATATTTGGGGTTCTAAAACTATTCCAGTGACTTCTGTCCAGATGCATTTGAGCAGCCACAGCCCGAAGGAAGAGTGGAAAAAAAAACCAAAACAAAAACAAACAAAACGAAAAATCCCAAAGCCCACAACTGCCTCCTTTTCAATGTTTGGTTGGGTGGTTTTTAAAAGGGAGGGTAGGAGTGAGGATTACTTTTTCCGTGCTCTACCTGCCTCCTTAGAACCACCTTTTCTCTCGGTGCGGGACACTCTTCCGGGGAGTCTCCGGCAAGGCTGTGCAGTCCGGAGGGGTGGGCACCAAGGCTGGTCCCCTTTCCATGCTGCCGGGAGGGACGGGAAGCCCGCGGCGTCTCCCGAGGTGGAGCGGGGCGGCGGGCGGGGTTCAGCACCCTGGAGAGCGGCCCCGCTCCGGCCCTGAGACGGCGGCCGCTCCCTCTGCGGGGGAACCGAGAAGGTGCCCGCACGACTCCGCCTCAGTGAGGGGCAGATGTGAAAGCTGGGCGCTGTGGTTCAGCGTCTTTGTGGCTTTGGCAGAGGGATCGCGCGGGCTGCAAGGGATGGGTGGTGACGGACGCTCCTGCAGGAGTGGGAGCTCAGAGGACTGTTCTGCTCTCTCCCGTGACAGGTTTGCGTTACCGAGCCCACACAAACAGCGCGAGAAGTAAGGAAAATCACCTGCTCCTTAAACAAGGCAGCAGCCCCCGGCTGCCCAACTCCAGCGTGCCACAGGCTAACTCGGCTCTGCTGCAAGTGTGCGAACTGGCATTGACCAAGTGTCCTTCTCTTCCTCCTCCTCACATTAGCAGAGTGACTCTGGATGGCCGGGAAATCTTCTCGTGGGGCTGTGAGAATGCTGGGCAGCAAACGGGAGCTAGGGGAGACTTCATGCAAGGGGGAGGGCAAAGAAAAGGGTACCAACCAGCACTGACTTCTAGCCTTAGTCAAAGAGTTCCCCATTTACCCACTACGGTGCACGTGGAGACATTCCCAGGGACAGTCTGCTTTGTGACAAAAGACTCGCTTAAAAAGCAAGCATCTACACAACCATATTTCCATCAAAGCTAAAATAGCATCACAACAAACACCCAAGGAGCCACAGCAGAAAGATTCAGCTTTGCTGGCCATGCACACCAGAAGCATTTACAGCTTACAGCCTGGAAGTGTAGCCTCCTCCCCTCCCTTATCCTCTCCTACACAATGAAGATTATATCCTAAGCAACAAAGTCAAAAAATGTGCTACAGAGATCTCGGTGTGGCCTCGTCTTGTATGTCTTCTCAGCTCACATTAGTGAAGCTTACTTACTGGAGAAGTTGCTGTATCAAGTCTTGAGTGCATTTTTCTAATGGCACTAACCAAAGCCGAGCACCTTATTCATCCTTTAACGAAGCAGAGAGACCCAGTTTCCCAAATTAAATTTAAAAATATATGTATTTGAAAAGAGAAAATTGTGTGTCTCAACCGAAAAGAGGCTGGTTTGCCAGTGAGAGGTGCAGAACAGGGCAGGTAATTATATTTCATCAACCAAGTGGCTCCTCAGAGCAGATACCACTCGCAGGAACAGGCAGGAACTTTTTGATTGAAGGGCAGTGGTAATCAAGAGAACTACACCGGAGGCACTGGATTGCCAAACCCGAGGAAAGACACACACCGGCGAGTATTCATCCCTCCACCCATCCATCCATCCCTCCATCCATCATCCTTCCCTCCGCGGTGCTCCCGGGCCGCCCGCGGCCGGTGCTGGGCGCCCCCGGCAGGTGGCGCTGCCCCGCCAGGAACCGGCCGGGACGCGCCGAGCGGGGCGCGGGTGCTCGGGGGCTCCTGGACGCGGCACCGGGCACGAGGGACACCGGGAATGCCTGCATGGCACTGCGGAAATGCGGCCCTCCGCATGTTGGAAAAGATCCCCACAAAAAGCACATTTCGCAGATTCACGGAACGGTTTGAGTTAGAAGCGGCCACTGGAGGCCATCTGGTCCAATCTCCCTGATCAAGCGGGATTCCTTGGAGCAGGTTACTCAGGATTGTGTCCAGACAACTTTTGGATATTTCCAGTGAGGGGGATTCCACAATCTTTCTCGGAAGCCTATTCCAGTGCTCAGTCACCTGCACAGTAAAGAAGTTACTCCTCAAGTTCAGGTGGCAGTTCCTGTGTTCCAGTTTCTGCCCATTGCACCTCATCCTATGGCTCAGCAGCACCAAGAAGAGCCTGGCTACATCGTCTTGATATCATCCCTTCAGATACTTACATACACTGGTGAGGTCCCCTCTTGGTTGTTTGTTTTTGATGCTAAACAGGCCCAGGTCCCTCAGCCTTTCCTCATAAGACAGAAGCTCCAGTCCCTTAAACATTGTCATTGCCCTCCACTGGACTCACTCCAGGAGTTCCATGTCTCCCTTGTACTGAGGAACCCAGAACTGAACACAGGAGCACACTGCTGTGCCACTGATCACAGTTCTCTGAGACCTGCCATTCAGCCAGTTCTCAATCCATAATGCCACAATAAATAAACAGCAGACCATCAATAATTCTTCCTTTCTCTCCCCACCTCACCCCACCCCATCCCGTGTTTTTACAAAGGAAGTTTTAAAATCAAGTGGCTAGACCAACCAATTCATTGATTGATCATCTTCAGAAAAGCCTTCTTTTCCTAGTTACTCAACTTTGAATTTTTTGCTGTATATTGTCTTTTCTCCGTCCTAGGATAGAAAGGGTGAAGACCTGAATCACCATCAGGGCGCTGACAGCCTGAGAAAGAAAAGGAGAATCGATGCAGTTTTCTGTGAAGCAAGGCAGAAAGGGGGTGTGAGAGCATCAGTCTTGCACATGGAAAACATTGCTGGAGAGCCTATGACACAAAAAGTGATGACAGGTTCTTGCAAAATATGACAGTTCAAACTACAAATGGTTCCCTAAACTGGAAAAGCACTCCCTCTGTACCCATTCAGACCCAGACATTTTCAAGCTACAAATACTTTACTGGCACATGAGGCTCCTACGGTCTTACCAATGGATCTCTGGGCTGTTCTGAGCCAGCAGTCAACAAACATGGGGGAAATGAAAAGCAGGGCCAGCTACAGCCACTGGCAAAGCAAGCAGTTGTTTAGAGCAGCAGGCAACCAGACACGGCCAAATGACCATGAGCTCCACTGCCTCTATTTCCTTTGCCAAAGCTCTAGAAAGCCAGGCCAGAAGGTAAGGACCCTGCTACGGAAAAAGGGAAGATCTTTTTGGCTCTCATATGGGCACATCTCCAGCACAACAGTAGGGACACCAAGCCAGAATCTTTCCCCCAGTAATTTTCTTTTCTATTGCAGAAGACACCTGGCCAATACCCCTATTTATAGGATAATGTGTCAAATTTTGGCTCCTTTTCCTGCATAGCTGAGCAGCTTTCAGTCAGCTCTGCTAAACACAAAACAGTCCATCACATAACAGATGCAAATTGATCATTCAAACAAAGGAAAAGTTTGTTTCCAGTGGGGGAGGACAGAATTCAGACACATCTTCAGAAGACTAAAACAATAACTGGGAGAGGCAATCTCCCTGGTTCACTGATTCTGCTAACTAAACCATAACTGGGTCTAACCTGGAAAATCTAGCAAGAGATTTGAGCAACAAAGGTTACTTTCTCCTCTGGTGATCCTTCTGGCAGGTGGGAGTGGAGGAAGAGGTTAGAGTGGAATGGGACTTGGGGAACACAATCAGGCAGAAGAGGCATGAAGATGAAAGGACACAAGAGGGAAAAGAGAAGGAAACAGAGAGCAAGCAAAGACAAAGGGCAAAAAGTTAGCATTCCCACACAGAGGCAGATGCCTCACTGGGGGAGAGAGATAAAGAATTAAACCTTCATTGGAAAAGACCCCAAAATAAATGAATATCTAAACCACTTCTTTTCTACACGTTTCCTAACAGATTCATCCTAAATCCCACACCAGGGCACCCATCTCCTTCTTGCCTTCCTTCTAGCTGTTTTATCAAACAGACACAAGCACGAGCTGAGTACAGCACAATAAACACATTGCCTGGCTGCTTCGCTAAGCCAGCACCTCCCCACACCAATCCTGCTGTGAGATACCCATCCACCCACTGCCAGGCCATCATTTATCTACTCCATGAACAGCAAGAGCTTCCAGCTCCTCTGGCAACACAGCAGCTCTCCTGGCCCCGCAATAACCTATTATTTTCAGCTCCTTAATAGATCTTGCTCAATTTCTAGTACACAATCAGGAATAACCCCAGTTTATCCAGGGCTGCACATAGTCACCCCAGAGTCCCAACCACTCAGAAGTCATTCACACCTATAGAGATGGTGACAACAGTAAAGTCTTTGGTTATACTGCTGATTTACCTTGGCAAAGATGATGATCGTTTCCATTTCATCAACATCAGTGACCCAAAATTCATGATTGAAAGCACACAAATGAAACACCTAAGGTATCCAGATTAGAGCCTATGGCACTGGGACTTCAATGGTTCCATCTTCTCTCCAGCTTGGGTAAGTAGGGTGACACAGCACATGCTACCACCAAATGGCCCTTTGCTATTTTCTTTTTTTTAACTAACAACCTGCACATGCGAAGGAGGGCACAGGAGTGGATGGCTTGCCCTTACAATTAGGACAGCTCATAGTTTACTTTTTTTCCATAACTGCCTCAATTATATGACTGCTGGTACAGCTAAATGTGGCAAAGCAGCTACAGGGACACAGGTCCCAGAGGTGTCTCCTCTTGTCTCTGAGTGAACTTCTGTCCCAGGACAGAGAAGCTGCTACCAGCAGTAAAGGATATCTCTTGCACAATGCTTAGCCATGCTGAAAAGTCAGCTCTTAAAGGAAGATGGGCAACAACTTATTATTATTACCATTATATTCAGAAAATTTCTCAGGAGGCATTATAAAAATTTATATAAAATTATATAAAAAGCTGACTATAATCTTTATGCTCTTTCTGGAACTTGCGGTACATCCAAGACTATTGATACTTGCTCTCAGTAGGAAGCCACCCGAAGCCAGGTTAGTTCTCTCTTTCTGTCAAAAAAAATACAGTTTTATGCAAACACATTCTGGATTTGTTTCTATTGATCAAGAAATAGCAAGTAATAATAATACGTAACTTCATGGAGCCATGTCCACAGGCTCTGTGACAGAAACACTTTTCACTGATAACCATAGCATCACTAAATAGCATCTGAAGTCACAGCTGTATGGGTTCAGACTGACACCAGCCCAGATGTGATGAGTACTGGACAGCCCATGAATACTGGCAATGCCTGTGTTCCTGGATGCTGACAGGCTGAAAGATGCAGTATCCTACATGTTGACTTTCTAGACCACTTAAAATTAAGTCTAAATATGAATTTTGGAGCTAAGTTTTGTCTTTGGGTCTGGAAAGGCATGACTTTGCAGGAGGCTGGCCTCTCCTGGAATATTAGGTCCTTAATACACAGTCTGCACAAACATAAAATCCAGTGCTTGTTTTTAAAGTAGTGTGGTCACTCTGTTTTTTTCTTTAAACCCCCATTACCAAATGGAATGCATAAGAAGAGCCAGGAAAAATATGTTTGTATTTACTAGGGAAAGAAAAATAGAGAGGGAAGACGTGAACAACATTATTATATGTGATGAATCTCCTGTTTATTTTAGAGAGTCTGGAAATTGCCTTATTTTTTCAATTGGACCACATGTCCTTGTTAAAGATGTGTTCCACTCCAAACCGTAAATATTCCAAGGACATCCTATTAGCAGTGTTATGAAAGAGAAGGAACTAAATTATCCCAATGGAAGGCATTCACACTGCCTCCTGACATGCATTTGATGTCCCTCAATAGCAAAGGGGACAACACTCCCTCTATAGCAAAGGGGATTCTGTCCAGGAGCCTTCCTACAGTCTTCTGTCCTCCCTTTGGAGATGTCTGGGAAGATAAGCCTCTCACACATGCCATCTAAAATTGGTGTCATGTGAATATCCTCTTCTGGCCTTATAAACTTCAAGTCTGTGAAAACAACAAAACACTATTCTTTAATTTGACATGAGCACAAAACTCCCTTTTACAATTGTGCATCTGAATCTGGTTAGAGGGAGCCTGGGATGCCACCACTTTGACCTTTAGTAGTTGGCACTGTGCTGCTGAGGTATGAAGCCAACAGTGGTCCCAAAGAAACATGCACAGCTCTGCTGAGTCCACATTAAGCTGTGTGAATGTGGCACAGTAGAATACGGCCTGATGAGGCAAGTTTACATACAGGCTGCAGTGAGGGGAGAAGGATCAAACTGAAATAAAAATCCTGTCTGACCTCCTCCTAATTCTAAATCACCTTTTAGATCTTGTCCATCTATCAGGGAGATTAATGGGAACATGATCCATGAAAGTCATCGTACTCCTGAGGAAGCTGATCTTCAGGGAAGCAAAATCCAGAAGGAAGCTCGAGACATTAGAAAGAGAAAGGCTACAGTGCACAGAGCCGTTTATTCCTGCTACAAATCCTCCTTTGCCTGGAGCCAGGTGCTTATGAATTCTGTCCCCAGGCATCACAGTCATCAAGGGAACCTCTTTTTGTGTCTCTTGCTGCCAGAATTTAAACTGCCCTTCTCAATAGCTCACCAAAGTAATTTTTCCATGTGCCAATAGAGCTTCACAAGCCTTCTGACCTGGTAATAGATCAGCAAAACACAGACTGGGCAAGACAGAACTGGAGATTGGAAATTCCTGGTTTTACCTGAAATGACAAATGCACATAACATCATAGCAGTTTTAGCATCTTCTGTTTGTTTATTCTGTTCCATCAGTGTACACAAATAACTGGTGTTTTTCTGGGTTTAAGCCTATGTGAAAGAGAAAAGATTTGGCTTTCTGTTTGGATGTCATAACATTAATAGAGAACATCTTTAGAGGCTTATTACAATGCAATATTGCCAATTCCAAGTATTAGGAAAATGAAAGAAAAAAAGAGGACATAATGAATCATTCATCCCCACCCTTCAACAAAAATCACGAGAGTAAAAATGGCTTTAATTCCATTTGTTTACCAGTTTCTGAGCATTTCTGTGTTGTCAGATTACTATTTCAAACTCTTCTGCCACAATGGGAGCTAGGAACTGTCTTAAATAAAGATTCTCAGTTGTCTTTAAATCACACGAGTCCTGAAGCTGCAGCCTTTGGGGAAAAAACATCTAACAAAATAAGCTAACAAGGTAGTTGGGATGAAAATACCAGAGCAATTAATGAACCATCAACACTGAACAGGTTTATAAGGTTGGCTGTGCCGCAAGACCCAGAAAAGATTATTCTGTCCCATTTGCTAGAACAGATTCAAAATACCTGAAGTGAAAAAAGGGCCAATATACTACATGTTGGGTATTAACCCAGATCAACTATGCACAATGTCGCTAGGAAAAAAAAATTATCAAACAAAAATCCACCTCCAAAAAACCATCTGGGGCTTTGTTTTTACGCCAGTTCTCCCAGTCCTGATTTCTTACGAAGCCAGGAAAAAAGCTATTGGCAGAAATAGCTCTGTGTATGACTCTCAAAATGTGGTAACTAAACATTATTATAAATTTATTTCATCTTGACACCAAAGCCAGCTCTACAGCTGTTTTATGATAGTGTGAAGGTTAAACTACTACGGAACAAGCACTCCTGCATGCGGCTACTATAAAAGTGTCACCGAATTATTTCTAATTTTAGTGCTTGTTGTTCTAAAAATTGCTTCCCGCTGCACTCCGAGAAGCAAGAAAAAAGGTGATTCACATAAACCTAGGCAGCTGAGGAACTACCTGGACATAACTGATGGAGCAGAGCAGCTGCAGGGTTTGTACTGGACTAAGGCTGAGGAGGGACTCTCAGGGGGTTTAAGCTGCCATGGTCCACAATATGTAAGTCTCATAGCTGCTTTAGTGATGCTGCCCCACTTTCTGGCAAACTAGGAGAAACAGGTACTTTTAGGGTAGACTGAGATTCACTTAGTTCAGCCATCCAGTTTAAGATGATGAGTTGAATCACACCTGATTAGGCCATTTGTCTGCACTAACTATCTAATTAGTTCAGGCAACCAGAAATTTTATTTACCTCTTTTTTCAGGTGAGTATTATCCATGTGTCCAATAAAAGGTAAATCGGCAGAACACAACTCCAGCTACAAATACAGCTACACGTCTACCTCATGGGACTCAAGTATGTCACAAAAAAAGGAGGGGAAAAAGCCAAGCTCAAACAGTAGATACTACACCTTGCCAATATGCTTGGCAGAAATTAGTGCCTTCAAAAGGCATTTCCTTTACTGGTATTCCAAAATACCATTAAAAAACCTCAAAAAACCCCAACCAAACCCAAACCAAAAACCATTACCTGTGAGCTGGATCTATCTAAGGACATAAAAAAAACAACATGAAGCCATGTAAGCTAAAGGGAGATGTAAATCACTGGTCTCTGTTAGTCAGATGATCATCAGCACTCACAACATCCCAGAATTGTTTAGGTTGGAAAAGCCTTTGAGGTCATTAAGTCCAACTGTTAACCCAGCACCACCTCTCTCACCCTGGACTCCCACGAACACTGTAGCAACTGAGTAATTTTATTCTCAGAAATTGTTGGATACCATGAATACCCTTAAAATGAGCATCATGTAAATTCTAAATCACAGGCTGCCAGACAGTTTTTTTTAGTTAAAGAAAAGAACCAAAACCAAACCAGTTAGCAAAGAAATCATGCCTTCATTGTTACCAAGAACAGACTTTGTCACCCCATTTATCTTATGGGGATGCTATTGCTGTTGATATGGGCAATTAACTGTATTTGGAAAATACATTTTTCAAAAATAATCTGCATTTTTCATCATCAGTTTAGAGCAGAAAATTACTTGCAGGGAGAAATAATTTCAAGACCTGCACCTGAGTCAGGGTAAGCTGGTATAGCTACACAGAAATGGAAGATCGTACACCAATTTATACAGGCTGAAAGAATGGTCATTAATCCATGCCTAGAGGATTGGAAGCTTCCAGCAGTGGGTGAGCTTTTTGTGTCCCCCAGATCAACAAAGCAAATGGTCAGATCAGGCCTAAGAATTTTTGATACTTAAAAGTGGTGGATATGTGGACTTAGCAAGAAAATTATTGTGTGAACAACACTGCAAGTACAATCCCAGGAGCTAAGCATAAATCCCTTCCATGAATGCCTCCTACTGATATTTACATACACTGTTTATTTGGCATTAGTTTTTCATAAAACAAGTTTTGCTGTTATTTTTAAGGAGTTCTAGACATGTAACAACCTTGTGCAGAGATGCAACTCTCCTTGTAAAAGAATGTAAGGATGACGCCTAAGTACGATGCCTAGGATGCCCTGATTACAGCATTACTCGCTAGCTGAGAAGCACCAGCATCTAGATTGCTTCTGTGCCGAGGGGCATTATCCAGTGGATTACGAAGAAAGGTGTTCCGGGTTGCTCTTTCTTAATTCAAATGTGAATTTGATTTGAATGCATACTTTACTCGGTGTTGCTACCTGAACCTCTGACCAATTAGCATCCCACCCAGCATATTCGTGTGTGCACTGAAACTCCAGGATGCTGCCAAAGCATTAAGCAGCCTACAGAAAAGGGTGGGGAGGGAGGAATGTGCTTCTACTTCCTCTTCTTGGGCAGAGCCGACAGTAAGAAAGACCTCCTTAGTCCAGGGGTTAGTCCAAAACCAGAAGGTTTAATCTACCTAGCCTTCCAGTCTGGTCATAATACCTTTGCTAGTCACTTTAAAAGGGAGTAAAAAAATTAAATGTTATTATCCAAAGGCCAAGATTCCAGTGATAAGCAATGGAAATATTGTCTGGGACTTTAATAGTAAGCGCTAAAGGCATGCTCTGCAACTGCGGGGCAACATTTTACTAAGTTTGGCAGAAAAGTCTCCTCCCTTCATCCCCTCAGGCTTCTGCTCAGCTTAGACAATATCACAAGGAAGGGCTGTTTGCCCAGAGGTTTTCATTGCGAATTTGTTGGGGATCTTTGTTTGTTTGTTTGCTCATCCACATGGCTTACTGCCAGCTTATGAAAACTACAAGCCTGTCATCAGGAGTTCACCCAGTCTGGGAGAGGAAAAACAATGGTTAGAAGTCAACCTGATTCCATACCTTAAAAATGTCACAGAATGAAACACGTAGAAGAGACATTTCAGTAATGTTGTGACACTCTCCAGTTTCAGCAATGGACTACAATGAAACATCAGTTTGTGTAAGCAATCAGGAGAGGTTTGTCTTGACATGGACAACCCAGTACAAGACATTAAGATCTTGTCTTTGTGCAAGCAGAACCTCCCCCACAGGTTTGCATGATTAACAATATCCTTAAAAAAACAAAACTCTTTCCTTACCCCCTATCAAACAAGTTTCTTCCAAACTTTTTCTGGGCACATTGCACTCAAACACAGGAAAAAAAACCTTGAAGCATCTTGAGCTGTACTAAGAAGAAAAAAGAGGATTCCCTCAAAACAGGAAATCCTGCTTTGTAGAGTTATTATTTCTGCCGAAGCCAGTGGACAATTTGGACAGACCCAGCTGAGAGGATCAGACTTATCAACTGCAGATAGGCAGGAGAGAAAAAACACTGGGTCAAATCCCAGCTAGTGTAAATCAGTGTAACTCCACAGAAGTTAAGAGGGCTGTGCCCATTCAAGCCAGCTGTGGCTCTAACTCACAGTGTGTTTTGCAAGTCTATTTTCAACTCTTCAGGGCTCAGCTCTGTTTGAACATCCACAACACCCACTGAAATTAATGAGAACTGTGTGTGCAGAACACTAGCATTACTCTTTAACTATTTGGGAGGTGCTCAGACACTGTGATAATGAGCACCATATATTAGAACCCAGACAGAATGGTATTGAATCATCAGACCCTTAAGTGGGACAGGTCGTTAATCTTTTCTTTGGGAGAGCATTTCAATTTTTGCCTTGGCAAATGAGAATTCATCATTAATAGATGTGGGGGTTCTATGTTTGCCAAGTCCCAGACAAAGTGTGTTTTTCCATTTGCCCTGGGCTTGTGTAAGCTTGCCTAAGGAGGCCAGCCTTGCAGTTTGAGAAACACTGCTAGCAGCCACCATACCCTCATTCCCAGCTAAATTAAACCCTATTATGCTGTAATTAACCTTGCCTAACTTGTTCTGAGTTACAGCAGCAGGTAAAAATCATGCTTTTCCTAGGCTGTCCCCAAGAAGCATTTTTACGTATCAGGCTTGCCTACTCTTCAAATATTTCCAGCTACTCCTGGAAGCTCTTCTTCTGAAGATCACAGCTCAACTGCAGACATCAGAACTCTTCTTGACTTCAGTGAGGGCAAAATCTCCTGCAAATTTACTCATGCACCTCGTGTTCATGCCAGGTGGCACATTTTTGGAGCAAACAGAATTCCACAGAACTGATGACGAGAATACATGTATACAAATTGTTAGGTTTAAAGGTTTAAAACATACACATAGGCAGGCTCACTTAAGTTTTCTTGGTCAAATTTAAAGCATTAAAATTCGATTTTATGAATTAGTCTATTGCCTTTTTTATTTAAATGCAAGTTAAGGAAAGGAAAAAAGAAACCTATTGCATTTCTCGTTTCAATTTGATACTTGGGTTGTGGGTGAGAAGAATGAGCACAAGGTAGGAAGAACCTCTCACAAAGCTACATTTCTATAAGAAGAATAAATTGTTGGCAGAATTGCAGTTTTCAAGACTTCTTTTTTTCCCTCCTCTTTTAAAAAAATCAAAATTCTTCAGCTGTATTTTGAAAGATCCAGCATTTTCGCTAAGGTCCATCTGATTAAGTCCACAGACCTTCAAGCCAGGCCATCAATGCCATAGTCCTAAAGGCAGACATCCTCTGAAGTAATTCAACGAAGGTAGGACAGCAAGTCCAGATAGTCCTTTAGCTGCCTGCAGTAAGTGTACACACAGAAAATACAGTATAAAACAGCACAAGACAAATGCTACACTGCTCTAAGTAAAAGGGCACTCAAAGACAAAAGAAGTGCTATCACTGAATACATCTTGCGTATTATTACCAGTGGAAAGGTGGGAAGCCCCTGGAGAATGCAGCCGAGAGAGTCAATCTGATTTTTTTTTTTTTTTAATCTGTGCATCTGAGTGTATGGTGCGGATAAAGGAGAGAACAGATGGTTATGCAGGAAGTGTATCAGCCTGCCTCTAGCACAGCCAGCTGACAGCAGCTGCAGCAGCAGCAGCAGGATTTAGCCTACCTGTTCCTCTTAAGTTATTAAACTCCTCGGTTCCCACAGGACACGCGATAACCTTTTTCTTTTTTTTAAGCACTTGCACTGACTTTGCTCTTTCCGCCATCCCCGGAGCGGGACCCGCGGCCAGCGGCGGGTCCTGGGTCCGGCCCTCCCCGGCCTCGCCGCCCGTCCCAGTGCTGCGGGGCCGGGCCGAGCCGGGCCCCGGCTCTGCTGCGGCTTTGGCTCCGGCTCCTCCTCCCCGGGGCCGGACCCGCGGCTCCCCCGCTCCGGGTCGCTCCGCCGCGGGCGCTGCAGGTCTCCGCCGCTGCCGGCCGATGCCCGGGCCTCGCTGGTCAAGTGGTCCTAAACATTTCACAATTATGCTAGAGAACTGTTGAACTGTTAAGAACCACTGCACCAAGGAGGCTGAGGGTCCGCGGGGAGCGCAGCGGGGCGGGGGCGCGCTTCCCGCCCGCTCCTGCCCCGGGCTTGCCTCTTCCTTTCGCCGCGGCGGACCTGGGGACGAGACAGAACACACGGGACTGGCGGGCGGGCGGCCCCACCG
>VXAZ01004027.1:532546-589382 GCA_013399875.1 Gymnorhina tibicen
CAGCGCCCGGCCCGGCCCGGCCCCGCACGCCGGCCCCGCACTCCTCGCTCAGCGCCGCCACTTACTGATGGCCACCGTCCCGCGAGCATCCCCGGCCTTGCGCTGGGGCTGGGAGAGCTTGACGGCAACACGCTCTCTTTAAAAGTGGAAAGGAAAAAAAAAAAATCATCCAACCAACCAACCAACCAACCAACAACAACAAAAAAAGTTTAAAAAGAACAAAACGAAACAAAAAAAGCCATTCTCTTGAGGGGCCGCAGCTCGGCGGCAGCCCGGGCCGGGCGCCCGCGGCCGCTCCCCGCCACCCATGTGCCGCGGCCGCCCGTCTGCCGCGCCTGGCCGTGCGGGGCCCTTTTATACCCGCGCGGTACCTCGCGGTGATGAGCCGTCCCCTGCGCGGCAGCCAGGAATGCTGCCCTCGCCCCTCACACGACCAGTTTTTCCAGGCTGCCTTCGCACTGACGGGGCGGTTTTGTTTCCAGCCATCATCTGGGGCGGCCGAACGTCAGCAGGTAGAGAAGGACAAACCTGTTCCGAGGCGGCGCGTTTCCTCCCTCCCTCTCTCCTCCCGCCGCCCTCCTGCCCTCCGCCCTGCCACCGGGGGAAACTGCTTGACAGGTTTCGCCGAAGCTGGAGGTGGCTCCGGGGGGGTGAGTAAGAGACTCCACCCTGCGCCCTCCCGACAGGCGCTGCCGCTGACGGGCCGCCTGCCCTCGCACCCTCCCGGCCCTCCTCGCCTGGCTGGCAGCCCTGAAAAACAAAACAACAAAACAAAACAAAAAAGCCTTAAACCGGCACGTCACGTTCTCCGGGGGATTTCACCGCCGCAGTGTGAACGCTCGGCCTGGCCCGGGATCCGTGCTTGTGGCGTCGCGCCTGCCGAGCATGGCCGCTTCCCACCCAGCCGGCTCCTCGGCAGGCCTAAGGTCTGCTCTCCTGCCTGCCATCCCCGGGGTTCAAAGCCGGGTTGCTCCTCTTTCCCCACCGGCCAGTATTCTCTGAGATGAGACGGCAATCTACAAAAGCCCTCTGACATCCCTGGGTGAGCTGACAGCGTTGCCATGTGCTGTCCAGCCCTCCTGAAGGGTAGTGTGGGTACCCATTTCTAGTCTGGAAGTGTTCATTGCCAGATTGGCTCTCTTGAGTGTAGTTTCAGGGATTTTTTTAGAAATGACACGAGAAACCACGTGTGTGAGTGCCTGGGTTTGCCCCATCTTCCCCCAGTATCCCCACAGCAGTGCTGCTGTTTCCATAGGTGCCCTGAGGAGCCACCATTGGGAAGCACTGGTCTTTCCAGAGGTCCCTTTCTGCTCCTGAATGTTCCTGACTTTGCTTCCAGAAAGGAAGGACTAAGAAGCCAGAACTGAAAAACGCGAAGAAGGTTCTGATATTCAGAGGTGTTGAACAGGCAACAGGGAGGAAGGACACTCTGAACTTTGACAGACTAGCAATGTAATCTAATTCACAGAGGTTTCTGAGCCGTGTTGTTGGTGTGTTGAGATGATAGTTGGAGATGACATAATCACAGAATAGTCAGGGTTGGAAGGGACATCTGGAGATCACCCAGTCCTCATGCCTTGTAACCTTAGGGTGGGGATTATGGTAACCCCACAGTCGGCTTCCCCATGGTGGCAGTGGGGATGCTGGTTGTTGGTGGTGCCAGGCTGCCTGCACTGCCTGGCCACATGCTGCTCTCACCAGCCAGCCCAGGAGACACCATTTCAAAAAGATGTGGATGGTAAACCTTGCTCTGCCAGTGACTCAGCCTCCGGCCTCAGCCAAGTCGCTTCACCACACCTTGAGAGGGAGATAATGCTTACCTACCTCATCTTATGAGGCTTCACTAATGTTTATATAGTGCTTTGAATGTTTAAAGAACTGAGTGCTGTTTATGCATATTGGTGTTCCAGATCCTATGATCTTTGGCCCTTTAAAAATATATAGGAGACTCAAGCGGTCCCAGAGGAAATGCCCATACAGGAGGCATCCCAGAGCAGCAGAGCAGCGAGAAGCCCTTGTGGCTGTGCACAGCTCGTGTGAACGTGGTGCTGCACCAGAAGCCAGAGTGCTGGAACCAGAACAGGTTGCTCTAGGAGCCTATGCAAACCTCATGCTGAGGAAGCTCCCTGGATCTAGGCTGGAGGCGTTTCAGTCTGCTTTGGTAAAGCCAGCTCCTGCTCTTCTGCTCTGCCCTCACAATCAAACCCAGAACTTCATTTTGTGCCTTCTCCCAGGTAGCCCAAGCCATAGGGGGTTTCTGGGCCTTCTCATTCTCCCAAAAGGATATTCGCTGGCCTTGGATAAAGGAGGGTGCACTATTTGTGAGTTCACTCAAAGGACATCTCTGTCCTTGACATCCATGGAAATCTGTGGAAGCAAGACTGCCATTCACACCCTGTAAGAAGAGGCATTTGTGCTATGACACGGTGTTCTAGGTCGTCCACTCCTGCCAGTGATGTGTACAGCATGTGCAGCATGACTGCATGGGCTGTATTTTATATATAATCCTTCACTAACTACACTGGCAGCTCTCGTCTGCCTCTGACAAACACAAACTCACACCCACACCCACAGCTCCACAATACCACCCAGCTAAATAATAACCTGACTGTCCATACTAACTGGGTTCAAGAGTCCTTTCCAGCCAAACCAGTCAGAACCTGCTACTGCGCTGGTGAGATATATAATCCCCAGGGATCCCATTGCTGTTCTGGTCCCAGGTCAGACACGCATGGCAGATGGCCCCTAAAGGACTCTGAGCACTAAGTGGGGAGCTGCCTGAGGTAGCCAGGGTTCTCTGAGGTACCAGAACCTGTATGGGGTTTAGGCAGGATGAACCATCTCCTGCTTTGGACTTCTTTTTTAGTAAGTGTCAGTGGTTTTACTGTGAATGGGTAAGCATGCCTTTCATTTAATTATATAAGTATTTAGTAGGTTCTGTTTCTCACCCATATACCCTCAATTATGAAAGTAAGAAAGTTAACATCCTGCTTCCTCCCTTCACTAGGTAGAGTGTCAGAGAACAGGCTGAAGGCTTTGAAAGGTAAAAGAGTAGAGGTGTCCAGCAGTGGAAATAGACAGCACTAGGCAAGGGATGAGCACTGTATTGTTCTTCCTTTGTGAAAGTGTGAAAGGTGATTGATGCATTAAAATAATAGAATTGGTTCTGAAATTATATAGGGGGGAAAAAAAGGAGTATTAGAAGGAATAGTAATTAGTCCATTGTTTCTACTGATGGTTAAACTAAGTATTGTTTATATCAGCACGACCCGAATGAAAAGGACTGTGGTACCCCCCAGCACGGCCTCGCCACACTGGGTGCTGAGAGCTCTCTGACTGCACCAACACTCCTGAAACCTGGAGGAGCAGCACACTGTAACGTGGAACGTGATGGCTTGAGCACCTTGTACAGCAGGCAGAGTTTTCTTGGAAGGGGAAGGCAAATAGCAGTCACCTGATAGTGTCAAACAAAGAGGGCAGCACAAAAGGAGACATAACGCCAGAGGTGGTTGACAAAGAGCTGGTCTGGGAGGAAGTGAAGATGAAGCATAAGCTTGTGGGAGGACATAAAAGGCTGTGCTGTTTGCATAGCAGAATATGGAAGGTCGTGAATGCTCTGGTAATGAGAGGAGAATTATATTTCAGAGAGGTTCTACTTTGAAAAAATGAAGTTCTGAAAAATGACTGGGAGGTGCTATCATTACCAATCAATATCCCCACACTTCTTTGGCAAAAGCTCCCTGTACTTTCCTGTTAGTTCCTTATGCCACAGGTAACATCATGGAAGGGCATAGGACAACCCAAAGAACTATTCCTTGTATGACATGTTTTATCTGACAATTCTAGACTTAAATCCAGCACTCAAATTAAGCATGGACATGGAGCTTACCATTTCTCTGCTTATCATTTTTATGTTCCTCATTATTTCCCTACTGATTTCCTACTCTTTCTCATTAATGCTCACCTAAAATTAGGTTGGAAGTTTCTTAAAGAAACAC
Organism: Gymnorhina tibicen; assembly: GCA_013399875.1. Classification (NCBI taxonomy): domain Eukaryota; kingdom Metazoa; phylum Chordata; class Aves; order Passeriformes; family Artamidae; genus Gymnorhina; species Gymnorhina tibicen. The sequence goes on from VXAZ01004027.1 coordinate 536,545, forward strand.
CTGGAATCTGACATGTTGTGTAAATTCTTGGGAATTTTTCCAATTCTTTGAAAATTTTAATATTCTTGGGTCTGGTAAACAGAAAAAAATATGCAAGTGGATTTTCTCCCACCTTGGGACATCAGCATTCCATATGTTCATAGCAAACAGTGATGGGGCAACTTCATGTTTACTTTAGTTGGTTTAAACTCATTTGTCAATACAGCAGCCCACTATGTGTCACATGTGAGAATAATAATAGCTTGATACTAACTTGATTTGCAGTAATAAACACCCTGAGAGCTGGCCTAATGCTTCTTCATAAATAGGAAGCCTTTTGAGATTACTGCCTAAATAACATCAAGTGATTTATAGATAAATGGATGAGGTGGGATGTTTTTCCAGCCAAGAACTTTTAGAAAGATTGTGGGTTTGCCATTCAGTAGGTAGATTAATAAAGAAGTGCTAGAAATTAAAATATGGCTAACAGCTTCTTATGAAGCCAAGAATTCACATTTTATTGGAAATGCCTCTATTGTGTGCACAAAATTTTGATCAAATCCAAAATTATCAATTTAGCAGGAGAGGGATTTGTATCTCAAGTGTGTTATCGAAACATATAGTTCAATGTCCCCAAGCAGATGTTCAGTGTTCAATTTAATGTGTAATACTGCTTTTCACCATTTTCCTTGTTCTGACTTAACATCTTGTTCATTCTAGAAGCTAAATGTGTAAATTACATTATACAAATTAATGTAGTTTTTTCCTTTTTGGGAGAATGTTTCAAGTCAAGCTCTGTCTGTATTCAGTAGTACAATAGCAAGTAGCAGATTACAAATTTCCTGGTTTCTATTTCAAATTTTCAGTTTAATTGTTAAACACATCAGTTCTTTTAATAACAAGTCTAGAATAAGGAGACCTCGAGGCTTTGCACACTTAGAGGCTGGTTCAGTGGGTACAATTGCCTGTACATCAGCAGCTGCAAAAAGAAAAATGTGTGAAGACCAATGCTTGTGCTGCAGAGATGGTGTGTGAGCTGTCAAGCAGATGTGTCCTGGGAGATCCATCCATCTCTGCATTGAGACCCTGATAGTAAGGAGAAGATTCAACTCTGGCCCTAAAAAACATTAGGAAAAGCACGTTGCAATCAACAAGGAGGTACTTCTGCAGCCCTGATGTAGATTACACTTTGCCATGACTTTCCACTGTAAGTTCAGGAGCCCCAGCAGTGTGTTGAGATGATAGCTGGAGATCACATAATCACAGAATAGTCAGGGTTGGAAGGGACATCTGGAGATCACCCAGTCCAACCCCCATGCCAAGGCAGGGTCACCTGGAGGAGGTGACAGAGGAACATACTCAGGCAGGTTTTGAATGTCTCCAGAGAAGGAGACCTCTCTGGGCAGCTGTTCCAGTGCTCTGCCACCCTCAACATAAAGAAGTTCTTCCTCATGCTGAGGTAAAACTTCTTGTGTTTCAGTTTATGGCCTTTGTTCCTTGTCCTGTCGCTGGGTACCACTGAAGAGAGTCTGGCACCATCCTCTGACACCCACCTTTGAGACATTGGTATGGATTAACGAGATCACCTCTTGAGTTTTCCCTAGACTAAGCAGGCCCAACTTCCTCAGTCTCCTCATAAAAGAGATGCTCCAGTCCTCTAATATGGCTTCTGCTGGACCCTCTGCAGTAGCTCCTTGTCTGTCTTGTACTGAGGAGTCCAGAACTGGACACAGAGATGTGTGCGTGAGAAATGAATCCACCAAGTCCTCTTTTGCAATCAGCTCTGGATAAACAGTCCCTGTAGTATTTCAAATTTCAGGAAAGCTTGGTCTCATGGTTACATTTTTATTTCCTCATAATCAATTCTCCTTTCTCTCTCTTTTTCTTTTTTTTAATTTGAATTAAAAATACAAATTAAATATCCAGTGAACACGATTCTGACATGACCAATTTGAATGCCTCACTTCCCAGATGCCTGACTCTATAGACCATAAGAAGAGCTGACTTTCAATAAATGCCAGCCACCTCTTACTCTACCATGAAGTTTCAGGCTAAACCCTGGAATCTAACACTTGAAATCACTCACTTTTTCTGAACATTTCAGCCAAGCAATTAATATTTAACTGCTGTGCATTAAATCTACTTCAATAACTTTATAATTGATTGCAATGCTTAATTGTGATAGCTATCATAAACCTTGTAGCATCTTGATTTTTCATGTTCACCAACCAGCTGTTTTTTTCAGAGTTGGCAGGATTATGTGTCCTGTCCCATAAAACCATGAGAAGGGGAGTAAGTACTAATTATTTGACCATCTATTGAGATTTCCTAAGTATTTGCTGATTCGAGCTATTGAAGATAGAGTCAGTGTGACTTTGCACTGACGTAGCATGGTCATTTTTAGCAACATCTTGTATTTCTGGTTTTATGTCCTTGAATGTAGAACTTTCCAAACAACAGTGGTGAATGGTGACATAGTTGTGGGCAGAGATCTTGGTCAAAGTGGTCCAAGTAAATAAACTGACTTATTTCACATCACACTCTTGTCAGACAGTAGAGATAACAGGCTGGTTGTCTTTGCCCTGAAGCCTTGGAGCTCTACAGGATTCAACAGAGATCTTTGCTCAAGGGTGCTGGAATTGTGTCGTCCCAATCTGACCCTTCAGTGGGAATAAGAAATTCAGATGTGCCACAGGAAGGATTTGATGCATTGAAATCCCAATTTTACTGGGCCCTGGTCACAAAAATCCACAGCAAAACATATGCAGGAAGGAAGCCACACCCCCTGGAAGATGCAAGTGTGATTATTCATGCACAGACAATCGGCATCAGAGAATCTCCCCAGCACAGCAGCTTCTTGCATGTGACAGGATTAACCGACAACTGTCTGTTTTAATTGTGATAACTTCGTATCTCTCAGCAAGCGACTGCCATTAAGATTCCTTTTTTCTCACCCTGAAATTCTTTTCTTTGCTATACGTGACCTTTCTACTGAATTGCTAGGATTGTCATTTCCCTTCTATGCTAATAATTAATCATTTCATGTAGAAGTAATCAGCCGATGTAAACAAACATAATTGTCATTCTCTTGCCCCTTTCTTAGCACCTTTTACTATGTGGAGTTTCATCTAATTTCACTTTTAAGCCCTTAAAACCAGGATTTGGGACTGTTGAACACCAAGCACAAGAGCCTAATGGGCTCTACAACAGTGGCACTAGAGGAGAAACACATTAATTATGCACATAAACATGTAATAATGAGGCTTATCTGTACTCAGAAGTGCTGCAGAGAATACTTAGCAGGCAGCTTTGGCCAGGCAATATCTCCCCTGGCCACCATTCTTCTGATCCCATGTGGAAGCTGAGGAGATGTGAAGGAATACTGTGGCTTGAGAGAGTGGTTATTTATTGCTGCGGTATTTACTGCTGCTGCAAGACAGGGAATGATATCTCAGCCTTTTCCCGCCTCATTGTGCAACGTGGCACGCATCAGGTCGCACAACGCCGGGGCCTGGCAGTGCCTGCGTACGGAGGAGGCTGCGGAGTGAAGCTGCAGGATGTTGTTGGTTGGCAGCTTCCCATGGATTCCCTGTGATGTGCAGCATCCTGGAGTGGGAGGGAGGTGCTGGTGTGAAGCTCAAAATGCCAGTGGGAGTGCGCAAGATATGCGCCGGCTGAGCGTGTCCCAACAGGAGAGCCCTGGCAGGGCTGGCTGAGGGGGAAAGGGGCACAGCCTCTGCCCTGCCAGACTGTGAGGAGCGTAGGCCCCCCTTGTTGCAACCTCCTGGTACCTCAGTGGCAGGTTTGGACAGCAAGGACCAAATCTTTGTACCCTGAGATTTGAATCAACTCTTCCCAAATGGATCCGCGTTAAGTGGTGCTGTTTGGTGTGGTTCACACCAGACATTTTGCTGCCATGATTCAGGATTCTTGTCTCAGCTGCACTTTTGAGACACAGGCTTCTGCCTCTTCCCATTCAGCTGATCACAGGTAAACAAATGTACGTATAATGAAGTCTCTAAAGTAATTTTCAGATAGACACTTTGCAAAATAATAAATCTGGTAGTACCAGATTTTATTCTGACTCATGGACTATCTAAGATGGCAACATTTGAGTCCCACAGATTCATTTGTATGGTTCAGTAGAGCACTTTACATATCTTATAAGCTTTCTACATTAGTAGCTTTTCTGTAAGTCGCTCAAAGTGCTGTTAGAAATATGCAATCCCAAACAAACAAACAACAAAATGTTAAAGAATCAGGGAAGGACTAGTCTTACTAGCCTAGAAGATTATTATACTGCTGATAAAGTCCACTTGGAAGAGACACAAACATATCAGCAGTGCTTCTGATAACATATGCTGCACACATTTGATCAGTTCTTTATAAATTTCTTGTTTTCACCCACCATACAATTACTTCAGGTTTATCTCAGTGATCTAACAAATTGTGTTGCTGGGAAATAAAAGGATTTTGTTTCTTAACTGCTGTAATAGGTCCTATGGAGGGATGAGCACAGGTACCTGGAGAAGGGGATTACCCCTATGGCTGCATTTGATCACTCCTTGGGTCCATTACTGCTTTGTGTAAGTGGAACTGGGCTCACTTTGTCTTCTATGCACAAAGGACAACATTTCCCTCCCTACTCATCTCACTGCTTGAACAAGCCTTAAAAATGAAGGAATCTTCCAACTAGATTACAATCCTTTTGGAAGAACTCCAGTTGAGCACACCATTCAGAAGACTGCAAATAAAGAAATTCTGATTCAAGGATGGGTTTAGTTCCAGATGAGAGATTTCATTATCACTCACTGCTGAACAGCAAAATCCCTGTATGAGACAACTGAGACATGCTACAGTATAGTAATTCTCAGTTAGGATGTGCAAAACTGGAGATATTTAGCTATTTAAGAAGAAGAAGCAGATGCTGAAGCCTTGCTGAACATGATTAATTCAGCAAGTACTGATCAGACACAGTCAGTCTGTCTGGGGGTCAGCCAACCCTGTCAGATGTCAGCAGTTTACCACGACAACGTGCAATAGGAGAGCAAGCACATGCTGATTTTTCAAATAATTAAGAATGCCCTTCCATGACAAAAGTTTTATAAGAGAATCTCCAGACAGAAACTTAATATTTTCAGCCATCGGTAGAAAAGAAAGTGGTTGCATTCAGGAAAGAAAAGCTGTAGCTCAAATCAGACGGGAACTTGGACATGTTAGTTGTGCAAATCTGCTTTCTGCAGTGTTAAGAGAAGTGCTGACATAGGCCAAGTAGTCCCTATCCCTTGGCAGTATTAGCTGTATCATTAGAAAAAAGAAACAAAGTGGAAGCTGGGTGTTGTCTTTCAAGTGAAGAAAGCTGTAGAATTGATGTAATGTTTGACTTTTAGAGGAGGCATTCACAGTGTCTCCTCTGTGGAGAGGCAGCAGAGGTTCCAGCACCAGCATTCATTCCCAGAACATCACTGCAACTTAAAACGTTCAACACTGGAAGTCAGTCCAACATTTGTGCAGCAGTTACTAGTCTCACATTATTGATTATGCCTTCATGCTATTCTATAGTCACTGCTGAAATTGTGTACAACAGGATGGTCCAGACCTGCAGGAGCCTCTCTGACACTCACACAGGTGCAGGCTGGGAGCTTGTGCACTTTCCTAGCCTGGCATTTGACCCAGTGGTGATTCTGCAGGGCAAAGAAAACTATAGCCTGACCACTTGCATTATTGGACTGAGGCTGGAAAAGAATGGGAGCCACTGCCATTTCCTAGCAGAAACTAAAATGCCACTTTATGTTCCAATTAAAAACTGAGAGTTAAAAATATCACAAGCTTTTCTGCACCAAAAAAAACCCAAACAAACAAACAACAAAAAAACCCACCTAAACCAAAACTCAAAAGTAACTTCATCCAGCTTTCACCATGCCATTTCAATGTGTACTGTGTATAAAATACCAAGCACAGATCTGCAGGTGATTGTCACAGTGCTAGATCTCCCACAGTGTAGTTGGATGTAGCTGTGGAAGGGTACGTGGACAACATGGGTGACTGGAGCTAAAACTGAGGAGTTACGGAATGGACCCCCAGTTAGACTTGGCAATGGAATGAGTGTGTTTGCCATACCCATGGCCCCGTGCAGCTGCTTAATCTGCAACCCTTTACTGAGCAGAAGATTGCTGGATAAAAAGAAGAGTGTATTGGATCTTTTCAAGAATGATCAGAAGGAGAAAAATTAGGATGTTTAAAAAAAAATGAGCTGCCTCTGGGATGTCTAGCATACTTTAACTAATGAAAGACACTCTGTTGCTTACAGTAACTGAAATAAATAGGTAGAAACAAATAGGAACAATTTTATTCCTTACTAATATTTAGATTTTACTTTTGAGCAATAACTATGCAAAACTTAAGGGTTACTACACACAAATAGATTCATCATAAGACTGGGAGTTATCACAGAGAGGATAATTATGATTATTAAATCACCAGCATGAAGCAAAGGGTGTAGTAGATGAACAAGTAAACACAGGATCTCCAAAGAGTTACTGAAGTTCATCTCCAACACTGAGTCAAGAGCTGAAGTTTCTGGCTTTGGTTGGGTGATTGTTGCCACAGCATCCTATACAGAGTTTCTCTTAACACTTGTAGACTGTTAACAGTTCCTGAATGAAATTCTGACATACATAAAAGAGATCCAGTTCTTCCTCAGATAAACATTAAATTTGCATTCATATGTCTGTCATTAAAACACACTGGTCTATTTATAAGGCAAATCACAAATTTTCTAGAAAGTTGCAGGAACACTATCTCAGGCAAGATGAAATGTTAATAGGATATACATTTCTGTAAAGGTTTATCAGAAAGAAGCTAATATTACTTTATTCTTACTGTAAAATGACCCAAACCATTTTATTTTATGAGCTTCTAAATAAAAGTCTGCTTACTGGATCACATCTCAAAATGTTGTCCTTCATGACTTTACCTGGCTTATATGCAGGACCAAAATAGTTGGCTGTTTTCTTCCCTCTCCTTCAGTTTTACTGTTGAGACTTATTATTTCAGTAGTTCAAACCAGAATATAATTTTTTGTTCAAAAGAAAAAGTATGTTTTGTACTTTAGATGGATATTTTATTTTAGAAATACAAGAAGTCATTGTTTAGAAAGTTTTCTGTAGATCAGATGAGCCTTTATTGAAAAGTATGAAGAAAATATTGATGCTTCTGTCTATGCTGCAGTCAGTCATTTTGGTACAGAAATAAAGAATAGATGCTGTTGTAAACAAATGATGGCATCTGAGAATAAATAAAAAATAGAAAATATTCCACTTGTAGAGAAGTTTATCTAGGGATTGCCTGGTTCAGTGCATCAACACTTAGACTATTGATGAGGCAAGATAATAATTCTGAACACCATAGGAAGAAGAGACTGTGCATGATTTTACTCCTGATCGTAAAAATTTTCACAAGCATTACTTTGCTACAAACATCATCAACTTTATGTATTTACAGATAAGACACCAAAAAACATGACAAATTTGATGCTTGATTTTTGATGGCAGATCTCATTTACTTAATTCTGTATGCACTTTACTCAATCTAAAGCATGTTCATTGCTATTTAATATTAATAATTTAATAATGAGACAGCATAGTCGTAATTTTTGTGACCATAGTGAAGACATGCACTACTGTTCACATTAATCGGGCATTTTTATGATTTTGTTTTGAACTGGAGTGTATATAGCATTTTCTCAGACTACATGCACAGTTCCCTTATTTTAGTGTGATCTGACTTGCAGGATACCTTGGGAATCTTTTAATACTAGCAGGCTCAGCAAGTAGTCCTTGCAGCTTCTCCATGATAAGAATAGCTGTGGGAAGGTTGAGTAGTATAAAGAGGAAAAACTATCTGCATTTCAAAGATTCCCTTCAGATGCAGCAGATAGAAAATCCACACAGATTACTGCAGAAGCTGTCGGTGAAATTAAAAGTTGCCATCTCCAATATATGCATTTGCCTGAAGTATTCCCTACGTTTACATATTCTAGGGCAGACACAGCTGTAAAGATACATACTGCCTTCTTTCTTTAGTCTGAAAGTGTTGGTACTTTAAACTTGGGGTCTGTTAATACCGAGATCCCATTTACAGTCCAAAGAATTATGTGTCCAGTGTGTAGCAATCTTGATTATATTCCGGTCAGGATGTGGGAAGGATGCTATTAGAAACAAAACAATCAATTGACTCAGGCAGTCCCACAAACATGCTTTATGGCATCTGCCTCCTACTCATTTCAAGTGAGGGTTTATAGTGACACATTGGCGAAGATTAGTACACAACTGCAGGCAGATGCCCATGACTGATTCAATTGTTTGCACTGACACTCGCAATTGCTGTAATTGCAACTGGAGTGATAAAAGTCATTGCAAAAAAACAGACCAAGTGAAATCAACATTGTTCCTCAGAGATTTTATTAGCTGAAACCCAGAAATGCACAATCCACTGTTCTTCCTTGGTATGAATTCACCACAGCATTTCCATTTGCTATGCCTGCAATACTGTCCTCAGTGGTTTAATGCAAGAACATTCAAAAGGCCTCTTTAAAATCAGAACTTGTAACAGGAACAGCCATGCATTCCAGCCTCACTTGTTTAAAAGAATTTCTTTCCAAAAAAGTGATTAAAAAATAAAGGCAGCAAATAATTTTTAGACAATCAATGTGATCCTAAATAATCTTTCTAAGCTGTAGCTTTCCTGTATGCCCCAAGCAGCACTACCATTGTTCCTTTCCTCTTTTCCTCCCGTAACAGCTTAACAACATGAACATTTCAAGCTGGTATTCCTGATGAGGAGTGACCATCTTCTACAGTCCCTGGAGAAAGAGAAAATGGATGTTTAGAACCAGGCAGTATCCAAAACCTTCCTGAGAACAGATTACCCTGTAGCCTGCCAAGCCAGTTCTCACGCGGTGCTGAAGACTTCCTTCAGACCGCCTACACTACTGGTGGCTCAGTCCAAAGGAATTATGAGGTGATCCATGGAAGAGCTGAGGATTTAACACACTCACTCCCCACTTACAAAAGAAAAGCGATTTTTGCAGACCTATTTCTATGAAAATGGAAATCCATTTGCAGCATAACTCAGATTCTAAAGGTATTTTAGCATTGCCATCCCGACTGCTGGAAAACTTCCATTTAAATGCTCAAGATTGTGATTGTATCTAATCCTTCTATATCGGGTAAAACCAAAGAAAACCCCAAAACTTTAAAGGAAAGCAAAAAAATCTGCCTGATTATGTCCTTCGTTCATTTAAACCAGTATAGAGTGAATCAAAAATTCCAACTGCAGTCCCCAGTAACATCTCTCAAATGGGACACACAAGTGGCCAGATAACCATCAATGCAGCAAAACCTTTAATTACATTTTGTGCTAATTTTAATAAATATTATTATTATTTATTTATTATATATTATTATTTATAATATTATTCAGTATTTTAATTGGGATTAGCCTTGCCAATATATTGGAGAAATCTAAATCAACAACGTATTGCATCAGAAAGGAGCTCTGAGAAATGAAAGCCAAGTGTTTTAAATGCTTCCAGTTACACCACAGCACTGGAGAAGGTCAAATGCCCAAACAAGCTCCCTATAGAGAGACTTGTCAGATCTGATGCTCCAAACACGAGGCGCACGTGTGCCTCACACACACAGGGCCAGGGAAACACACCTTGGATGATGGCAGCACAGGAGGGATTCATGTCAGGGACAACCAGGCAGCTGCTTCTGCGGCCTGAGGAAGAGGGAGGCCATGGCACTGCCCTGTCCTATGCCCAGAGCAGGAGCAGCCCCTGGGCAGAGCTCTCTGTGACAGAGCTTTCTGCAGTCCACGTGTGGAGTACAACTAACTCCGGTCTGTGACGAATCTGACACACATTTCCCGTGGTGGTTGACTATGTTACACCAGGAGATTTCTGGTGTAGGGTGCTCCATTGAAAGCCAGAAGGAGAGGGCAGGTGGAAATGCAGGTGGCACGGTGGCCCCTCCTGGCTGTGGTGGCTATGCAGCTGTCCTGGGGAAGGGAATGCTCCTGTACTGGGGGCACAGCACCCTGAGAGCCAGGCCTGGCCAACGTGCCTGATAAAAGGCACTTCCTCTCCAATGCAGGCAAGACAGAGGAGCAATTTATTGCAACAGGCCAATGGAACATCACATTGTTGCCCTCAGTGGTTTTATTTTAGTAGCTCTTACATTCCCAACCAAGTGCAGAACTACACTGTGGAACGCACTAAAAATCACTTCCAGGTTCAGGCAGAAAGAGTAATAAACATTAGCCCCACTCTACAAAGAAGGATTAAAGTACTCAGAGTCAAATCAGAAACCAAGATAGGAACAGCAGATGAACCCAGATGTCCCAGGGTGAACTAGGGCTTAAATACAAGATCCCTCTTCATACTCATGCTGATCATACACTTCAGAACACCAGCACCTGAGAACAAAATCTTACCTTTCTTACTGCTTTTGTCTAAGGAAGTCAAGAACCTCCTTCTGTCCTGTAGCCTCTGCCTGTAAGTAGAAACATGAATAAATCCTGCCATCCTGTGCACCAGGACATGCAAATACTCACTTGTGGGAATTAAGACTATGTTACCACAAAATAATTAAAATCCAATTTAAATTTTAATTCCTCTGATATAGATGAGAAAATTCTCACTCCAACTATTTATTACTTCACAACAGCACCAGATTTGAGTTTCTAACAAATTCTAATCCCGTTTAGAGTCCAAAATGCAACATATATTTTTCCCAAATTAATATTATCCAAGAGCATGTGTTATTATTCAGCTAGCACACCAAGGGAGCGCAGCTGTACGGACACTTACTACTTGTAGGGGATTCCTGCCATCATAACCAGTTTGCTCCAGGTCTGCACCAGCCAGGTACCAGGCATCCAGCCCATCCTTATCGCCTTTAGCTGTAAGGCTGGAAAAAGAATAATTAATATTGGTTCTAAATCTTTCAGTTAATTTCAGGGAGCTCCTGGGTCCTGTCAATGAGCTCAGCAGGCAAAGGCTGAACCAGGCTCAACATGGCTGCCAGGGTAGAGAGGTAAGGAACACTATTACAACAGCTTTGAATAGCTGAGCAAGCAACACAGCTTGATGAATGAGTTCCTTAAATTAATAGGGCTGTGCTATAAGTACTTACAACAGGCTAGTTTCACATAGTGGGTGTGACTATGACCAAAGGGGAAAAAAAAGTCACGCAGTTTCATATTTCACAACACAATATTTATCTCATGAAATGAGTTGGGGGAGGGCAATGGCTAAATCAAGATGCAGCTGAGTGAGAGCACAAGCAGATGTGCCAGCAATCCACGGGACTTATTTAAAACCACTAAGAAACCCCCTTCACAAGTTTTCATAACTGGGTTTGCTATCAGTAGTTATGACATTAAGTACATTTATGTGATATTATTTGGACAGTAACAGCTATATTTGAGTTTTACAAAACAATTTGTAGGATTTAAATGGGTAGCAAGCAAAAAAAGAAAAAAGATGAACTCTCTCTGCCACGTGTAACAAGCAATAGAAAGGATCAGAACGAATCCTATACAAATAAGTGAGTTAAGGTTTCCAGAGGAATGCACACCAGATTATTTCTTTGCACATCTGCTAGTAGTCCCATCCACAACACTTAAGGTTTATTTATTTTGGTAAAAAGGGCTAAGAGCCTGTACATATGCAAAATCAGACCAGTCTGTACCAAGCCTGAAGACAGGCTGAACTGATGGGAAGGTTGGGAGGATGACCTTCAGTCTTCTCAGGATACCAGCATCTGTGAGGCTTCAGACCTGAGCTTGCCGTGAGCTTGCAGATTGTTTCAGCAGAACCCTGCTGATAATCATCAGGTGAGGTTGAATCTCATTAAGAGGGGGGGAACCCTCCCCAACATTATTAAGTTCAGAGTTTGCTGCCTTAACCAGAGCTTGCTGTGGGTGACAAGGCACTGTGCTGGCAGCAGGGATAGAGATGGTGATGAGCTCCTGGGGGTGATGACCAAGCCAGGCAGACCTGGCAAAGAGTGGAGAAGGCTCAAAGATGCAAGGGGCAGTCAGGTAAACTCATGGGAGAAACCATGAGAGCAGGGCTGCCACATTCACTTCTCTGCTAGGTTGAAATCACATCTGTTGTTGATTAAATCACTTAAGTACCTGAAAATATGTTTTCAGGGGAGTGGAAGCCTCTAATTGCAGCAGTCCCAGAGGCTGGGCACAAAAAGGGAAAGCAAATGGTCTCTGTCTGTATTCCTCCATGCAACCCCCAGGTGATCTACAGCTGGGGCCTTTGGGGGACAGAGAAGTGGTAGTGGGGTACTAAGAAGTTTAGCAATGCTTCAGTCTGGCATCATGAAGGAAAGGATCAATAAATCATTAATGAAAACTGCCATCACAAAATAAAAAGGCCCCTCAGAAGCAATAAGGAAACAGAGGAAGGCAAAGGAGGTCCAACAGGAAGCTCAGTGGGAGGTTGGTAAGGAAACGGCAGGAAAGAAATGAACATTAGTAAAGAAAAAGTGTAAGCATTGGTACAGCAGAGAAATCGCTTAGCAGCCACTTCTGGAACACATGAATTATCTTTATTTACAAAGACTAGTCTCTTGCTGTTAACACTGTAAGGTCACAGGCTAAAGAACAAAAAGCCTACCTAGAGAGTTATGAGCATCACCAACACTGGACAGGAGAGCACTGCCAAACAGAATCTCAACGATTTTCAGCCATGTGCAAAGCGGAAACCACTTTTGTCAAAGACTTCCAGAAATATTACCAACCTACACAGCCAGGGAACCTCAGCTACATCTCTATAAGCAACAAACAAGGACTGCTGCACTTACTTGAAAATTAACTGCCTAACAGCACCTATTCAGAAAGAGCAATTTAGCCCTCGCTGCAGAGGTCAAAACTGTGGAGTGGTCTCCTTCTGTGACATTAGAGCAATCCAAATACACAGAAGTATCTTCAATTTTGCAGCAGCCATTTACTGATCAAGTGAGAACTTTATTCTATGGGGACTATTCCCAGAGAACAAAAGGTAATGTAGCTTGTGAGAAAATTTAGATACCACTTAAAAAGAAGATACCTACTATTTACTAGATTGATTATCATCAAGAGCACCACAAAGCATTTTCTCCAATTCCAGATTTCCACAGCCAAGCTGTACACATCTGTATTTCCTTTACACACAGTAATTGTACTTCATATACTCAAATATATACAGGGGACCTCTCCATTTACAATATAGGGACCATTGCTCTGCATTTGTCTCAAAGATATTTATGCCAGCAATTCCAACTACAAGTGCAACCTCTAAGCAGTAAGTCCATCACTTTTATATAATGAAATGGAATAAAGACAGCTTCAGTATACACTTAACAGGATGTTTAAAACCTGCTTTGTTGATAAAGAACTATCTAACTCATTTTACTAAACTCTGATACCTTTGACAGCAGATAATCCCAGGCATCCTGCCCATCAGTACTCTTGAATTCAGAAAAAATTATTATGTATCCAGTTCACAGCTTCAGCAGGGTTAATGTAGCCATGATGACAGAACTAAGATACCAATAATAGTGACAGTGCTCTCTGTGTCTCCCACCACACCAACATCAAGCTGCAATTTAAGGGGTGCTCTGTTACTCTCAGGGGACCAGGAGCAAAGCTTGTCAGGTCTCAGAGGGTTTATAAGGACAAGGGCCAATGCAGTTGTATATCTGGGAAGTAAAAAGTACAGTGAAATGACACATTAGGGTTCCCTCCTGCCTCCTCATGTACTGGGATTTCATCTTTCCCAAGGACGCAAAGCTGTGCTTTATCAGCAATTCTGCTTTTTCAGTGTCTATATAAAGTAATAAGGAGAGACTTTCTTTTTTTCTGCTTTTTTTTTAAAGATGAAGATCCTCAAAAAAAAAAAAAGGTCCAGCACAAGGCATGGTTTGCTTTGTCCTGAACACATTTGAGAGTGTTGTTCTTAGCTTGTATCTCCACATCTCTCTCAGCTGAGACAGACAGACTTCTTTGAAAGACAGCAGGCAGTAGAAGCTTGATCCTAATTCCTCCAGAGGCATATTTATCCTTCCCTCCCCAGCCTTACCCCCTGTTTATGTTAAACTGAAGAGGCATCTTATTCTGAAAGGTGGTGATTTTGAAATGCTGCATCCTTGTATACCATACCATACCATACCATACCATACCATACCATACCATACCATACCATACCATACCATACCATACCATACCATACCATACCATACCATACCATACCATACCATACCATACCATATCAATTTATGAAGACTAAGAATATGAAAAAGAAAGCTGTTTTGGCTTTATGCCCCTGTTTAATTTTGTGAAGTACAGGCTTGAAGTACCTCAATTCTATACAAGCTTTTTTCCTTTAAAAAAACCCCACAAATCAACTGTTTACTAACTCCAGAAGCTTTCAGGGTAAGTCTGAATGTCCCAATTTATCACATCATGGTTTGGTTTTTCAGACAGATGACAATACTACTGCAATACAAGAAGATATTCTGACATTTTTAACAGATTACTAACACTGAGATCTCATTTTGAAACAAAGCCATGAACCAGATACCAAACATCAACAAAGTGACTCTAAAACCAGACTAACACCTCTCACTTAAAAAAAGACACCAGCAAATGAAACCATGAAAGATTTAATAACTATGTGCATCTCCACTTCCTACGCAAGAGTTCCCACTGATACTGTCCAACCCTCAGTTCTGGCTGGTACTCCTTTCCCTCTCAAACATCACCAATGCCAAAGGAACACATTTGTTTTTATTTTATCTTTGTAATATTCCAACTGAACTATTCTATTCTATTCTATTCTAAAATCATGAGTCTAAACAGAAGGAGGCTGAGGAGACTATTAGAACACAAAAATCACTATTCGTGATCTTTTGTAACAGTCTGTTTGAGGATTGGTAGGTAGCAAAGAGGGAAAACATGCTTATAGTTTAATTCAGAGAGAGCTGCATGGGAGGAAAAGTTAAGTTAGCTAAGTGCAGGAACACAGAGCTTATCAGAAAGCAACCAGCTTTATCCTTCTAAACCGCAAGAACTTGACATATTGCCTTGGTGACAAATTTGGACTGGTAGAAATCTCAGCTTAAGGCACATTAGAAGATAGAAGAAATGCAGGAAAATAGCTCCAATTAGACAGAGGGGAAATGTTATAAACAGTTGCTTCTATAAGCAGCTTGACCATGTGGACATGTTGACTGCAATGCAGGTGCCACTGCCTGCAGAGGGCTTAAAATAAGGAGTTAAGAGAGAGGACAGAGACATGAGCCAGAGCATGCTGGAAAAATGAGTGTATCAGTAAGGTCATCTGAGGACACTGTAGAAGTATCAGAGACATTTTGGCAAGAGGACGAACACCAGCACCTCAGATTTAATAACTTTTAGGTATCTGAATAACGCTCTGTGGAATAAGTCCACTTTGTTAGAAATGACTACGCCAGGCCCTCTAAAACAGCACAGCAAAGGAAGAGCTTCAGCTCTGCAGGAGCAGGGTAGGAACAGCCACTTCAGCACAGTCTTGAAGCCTGACCACAGCCTGGCTCTGCTCCTGGTACAGGCCATACAGATCCAGGTGCACAATGATCCCTAAAAAGCTGTAACAAACTGCATGAGAACCACATTTTGTTGTTTTGTTTGAAGCACGCTTTTTCTCTTCCTGATTTTTGCTTCTTTTTTTGGACATATTACTGCCAGGTCAGCTAGCCAAACTGGTTCTCCGTGTGCCACCAGGACTAAGCAAGGGCCAATTTATTTGCAGAGGAATGTCATTCCCTAAACCACTCCTCTTGCCTTTTGGCAGAGGGAAACTGCACAAACCAAGGGTTTAGTTCTGTCCTATCACTTGCAGTGCCCTGGGAAGTGCATATTTTGACTTCATGGTAAAAGCCTTATTACCCAGTCTCCTCTGAGCATGTTATGACAATGGAAACACTCCAGATAGTGTTCCTTAATTCCAGAATTACTCAAAGGACAGAGTCCAGTTTCTACACAGAACACACATAAGCTTTACCTTCACCTTGTTCTGTAGACATTATACAGCACTGGCTGGTCCCTGCAAGTCTCATGGTTTCCTGCCAAGTCCCAATATAAAGGCCAGTACTCAGGGAGTTTTTGTTTGTTTTTCAAAAGAGAGAAAAGGAAATGAAGTAAAAACTACAAGTAATTTTCAGAAATACATAGAACCTTCTCACAATTTTAAGAGTAATTTTTTTTCCAGTAATACTGGAAAAAATGAAATCTAAGATCAATTTATTTTTATAATATATATCCACTTCATTATATATTGAAAGTAATTGTACACAAAACCAGCTCTAAGAGAATTATATCCTCTTAAAATTAAATAAGTGATGGTGAGCAGCTGTTCACAACTGAATCAAATCTGTCTATTTGATTTAGTTGTTTTTATGAACAATACTATATACTAGTTACAGTAGAAACCATTCCAATATAAGTGAAAAGTGGACTTAAAACAATAAAAATGATGCATTTTGTGCAGCTTTATTTTTAAGAGAGATGTTACAAAATCACATCTTGAACATCTTCTTTTCACCATTCCTCAGTAAAAGACTTTGGGAAAAAATGGGGTATATATTTGCTTCCAGCTCACTTATCCCTACAATCCTCTCTACTTTGGAACTCTCTTGAGTTATTGGTGCTTTGAAACAGAGTTGATTCTTAATTTCATCACTTCACTTGTTGCCTTATTATTCATCTAGCCCAGAAAGAACCACCTCATGTGCCAGAGACCCAACTGTTTACTGAAAGTTTTCCATTTTCGAGTCTTCTCTGAAAAACCATGCCTCTCCACACCCATTTTAGGGCCACCTCACCATATATCACATTTACCTGCAGAGTATTGTTCCAACGTCCTCCAGGTCATGGCTTGAAAGGTGTGCTCCTGTTTCTCGTAACATGTTAATCACTGGCATGTGCCTTTATGAGAGGAATAGAAAAAAATGAGAAAGTGACTTGACCTGGAGGGGCTTTTTTCCCCCCAAATCCAGCATTGTCATATACACAAACAGTGAAAGTTCTTACATTCTATTTTCCACAGTCACAGAACCAATTAATGTTTTCCAAGCTGACAGATGCGGTAAACAGAGCTTCCCTCTCTCTCAAAAACTCATTCACACATTAAGCTCAAGGAAGTGTTAAGTTCAGCTCTAAAAGGGAAAAGGATGCATACCCTTCTCTTCCAAGAATTCTTAGTATCTTTACCTTAGTGCTAGTTTAATTTAACACTAGAAATATTAGTAACTGAAATACATGCAAACAGGGAGAATATTTATTACATAGCATCATTCCTGTATGTTAGAGAATACAATGCCCATATATATCAGTCTTAAATAAAACATTGTGTCTTGCAGATAAGCAATGAATCTTTATGTTACTGGGAAGCTAATCAAATTTTTAGGGCTTCAAAATGATGGTAAGTATTCTTATGAACCTCTGTCAAAAGTACATCTTTTCCTAACTTCCTCCTCCCAATACTTTTATTATTTATTTCTATCTGGAGACTTTAGGAGGTCTTCCTTGTCCTTTCCTTTGAGATAAAGGGACAAATAGCACTACCAGGCAACACCTACACCTTAGTCAGATGCTCAAGAAACTCTATGAAAAGGCTGCTCTCTAAAGGTACTGTTGTGGGTAGAAAGTAACATGACAAGTAAAAAATCTGCAAAATACATTTTTTATAACTAACCTAGTGGAAGGTTTCGAACTAGGTTTGAAAAGGAGGCGACAGAGTGCTCCTCTGCTAAACAACTGATAGCATTTACAAATCAAGCTCCAGAAGGAGCATGATGACCCAGTAGATCAGGAATAGTTTCATAGTTCCTATTTTAAGTAAGTGGCTATACCTTAACACTTCAAAATAAAGAGGTAGGCTTATAATTTAATAGGAAATATGTGAGCTTTTCCAACCCATTATCTAAAAGATCATCTGTAGTAATTAAAAATAAAAAAATAAGTTCCCATACACTTTCTGCTTAATCACTTGGTGGTAGCCATGGGCCTTTCCCTTTTTGCATTGGACTAAACTACTTACCCAATCCCTCTGCCTCTTTTTGAGGAAACTCCACCTTCAATCAGAAGTTACTTTACAGTTATCCACATAAAGCCTGTGTAAGCTTATATGTTTCATGTAACATCTTTAGTTTCTAAACTAATCAAAGAACTGTACATGTGCTATAGGAATCACCTTGCTTTTCCAAATACAGGTTATTGACCCTAGGAGACAGATTTTTTTTTTTTTTTTGTAATTATACTTTGTTCCAATTGACAGCCAAAAAAAATATTCTTCCTTTGCTTCATAGCAAAGCATTGCTGGAACAGCACATGCCTCAAATTTGTTGTTATCTAAAATATTTTCTCAGGTGGGTCCCTTACGACATTGCTCGTCATCCACAAGCATCTCCTTGAGCCAGTAAATAATGGCATGGTCTCCTACTTTTCAATCTGTGGTGAAGAATTAATTCTACATGTATGAATTTTTTAGTTCTTAGTCTTAAGCCAAACAGTAATTAGCTGAAATGAAATTTGACCTGAAATAGATTGAAGTCGAACATGTCTGTTCACTCAGGCTCTCACTGGGTACTGAACAGCACATGGGGAGTGTCTGTTTACTCTCCAAGGACTGCCCTGGAGTACTCCTCATTTCCCACCTTATACAGGAAATCATGCATGAAACGAGCGCTTTTTAAAATAACAGCTTTGCTATGGGACAGCACTAAAAGATAAAAGGCTGCAAAGCATGTAATGCTGTGTGGTATCTTCCCTCAGTGTGCTCCCCCTATGAGGTCTGTATCTCTGGATACCAGCAAAAAGCCAGGTTCTCTCTTACTGTTGTAACTATTTACTCCTTACTGGTAGGAAGATTCTCTCCAGAAAGCCCTTCACTTCCCACTCACACCACACAGCTATTACTGCTCTGAGTGGGACTCTGTAAATCTTTGGTACAGACAGATTTGGGATCATTTACCCCGGTCATTTAATACAGCAAATTCAAACATGGAAAAAAAAAAAGTGGCTTGAAATAAATTAAATTTGTAAGCATTGTAACTGATAGTGTTTACAATAAATGCTTACAATAAAGCATTTCTAAACAGAAGTACAATGTCCTGATGAGTCATTCAAAGTCACATTTCTTGGTACAGTGGGAAGAAGTGCTGTGCACTACTGCTTGTTAAAGACAGGGCAAGGGAGAGGAAGAGCAGGGACAAATAGTAATGCAAAGTTTAAAAGTGTCAGATTTAGTATTGTGCCTATGAAGTGCAGATCAGTCCAAGAAAGCAAACAGACCACCTCTGACATTCCCACCACTCAGCATGGAAACTATGCGGGAGGCAAGTCGCACTGCAGCTTGTTCCTGCTTGCACCCAAACGCTATCTACATTCTGAACAAACTCAAGCCCTCTCCAGAGCACCACTTCTGCTGTCTTGTACCTACCACAAGGGCTTTATTCATATCTCAAGAGGCTGGCTGTGAATTTTCTGATACTGTTATGTCTTAGGCACATGAGAGGTATTTGTCTTTAGAAATTGTTTCTTTAATTGCTGCTCTCCTGTGGCTTTACAAAAGCCTCACAAGGGTCACAGTTGAGCTGATCTGAAGTTCAGGTGATGTAATGAGCCACAAACTTCTTGGGAGCGGTTCAAACACAATTCCTCTTCTAAGGTGACAGCACGAAACCAAGAGCAGAGGAACTGCTGGACAGTCAAAGCTCAAGGTGCAGAGGGATGGCAACATCCCCATGTCAGCCCTTGCTTGCACAGCTCTGTGCCCAGACTAGCCCCACCTGATAAGCATTGTCACCTGTGAGCTGTTCCTGACCCTCCCCTTTCCTAGTGTGTTCTGTCACCAAACTGTGGCTCTTGGTCAGGCACAGGCTGTAGAAACAAGGTTATTCTGCACATTTTATTTGAGATAGCCTTTTGATAGTATCAGTTATTCATCCTTCTCTGAAGGAAAAAACAAATAGACAAAAGGTGTTTCTAGTGTCTCCTACCTGCTAGGTTCCATTGTTGATAACACTGGACATTAAAACTTCAGTGTATACTAATATTTTAATATATTAATAGCAGAATATCTGATATGGTGCAATCTTCAACGTTCAGCACTATGAGTGAAGTTTGAGTTCCAGGTAAAGACATCCACCCTCTTACCAGCTCATGAGGGCTCTGGATTCGCAGGAATCCACGTTCTGTACAGTACCTATCATCCCAGGCCCTCACCTGGCAGACACTTATTAAAAGTGAATCAACTTCAAAAGGGATGAATCATACATGTGAAATTAACACACATGTAAGAGTTTGCAGGATTGGGGCCTTAGGGTGCACACCTTCCACCAACTCTCTTTAAAGAAATGCAGGTGTAATGTATATCCAAACTTGACTGGCTTCATTCTTTTTCATGCTTGCTCCCCTAGCAACCAGAATGGTTATGGCAGGATCAGCTTAGTTTCACTTGTTCAGTTTTCTGCATGGTATCAGTGGGAACTTTATGCTCAAACACTGTAAGGACAGGCTTCAGTGTGCTTCTTGGAGTCAGCGGTGGTTAAATTTTCTCTCTGCCTTAGATTTCCTGAAGTAATGTAAATGTAACCTTGCAAAATATCAAGTATTTAAATTTATATTTACGTGGGAGGTAATTTTACTACCTCTAATCTGATGTTCTCACAGCACTGTATGAGCAACTCCCCATTTTCAACCTTTTACCACTGCTCTACAAGTAAATGGAAGCACTTTTGCTACTTAAAATATACACAATTTTTATTCAAGACATTTTCCTGCTTAGAGAGTTTCTGTTATTAAAAAAATATTATTCTATTGTTTTGAAAATGAATTATCCCTTGAGGGTGCTGTAAGAAATTAAAGGAATGCTACTTATTTTGATATGTCAAGCAACTGGCCTAAATTAACAGTGGTCTTTTTAGCTTCATACATAAAGTGAGTGAGACTACAGGCAAACTGCAGAGTTACAAATGAAAAAGTGGAAATGCAGTAGTTTATTTCTTGTTTAGAAAGAAACAAAGAAAGAGTCACTTAAAGTCAAAAAATTTAAGAGACTATCATTGACATAAATCAAGTCACTGGTCTATCAGCTGACAGTGCTATTAGTTAAGAAGCTTTTAAGAAGAGACATAACTCCTGATCATCTTTACAAATTATTAAATGGGAGAGAGAAATCAGTCATCATTATACAGATTTGCATGCTGGTTAAAAGGCAAGCCACTGAGAAATGTAATATAAAAGGCTGGAAGAAAGCTATTTTTAAGATGAGTGGATACTGTATTGCAGTTAAATGCCAATTAAACAAATATTAATTCTCAGAAAATGGGATTAAGCTGATGCAATGTTCAGTAAAACTGAGAAAGTTACAATATTAAACAGTTTCAAGCATTGACTACTCATTATCATCAGTTTTCCCCTCCACCTCTTTCCTCTCTGCCACTTTCTATCAGGATAATCTCTTCACTTTCAGCTTCCAAGTGTTTAATAAATAGAATTTAAATACTTCTGTAGCAGAAATCTTTTTTTAGTGGGTATCTAATTACACACATATACAGCTGCCTGCTCCTTAGCATTCTCCTTTATATGCTTCTAGTGTGAAATGCAGTGTGAGTACACAGCAGATCATAAATACACATTTATGAGATTAGTTCTACGTCAACTCTTCCTCTCATTCCAACAGCAGAAACAAAAAGAGAAACTGAAAATGGTTATGGTGCAGTTTCCTTTTACAATTCTCTGCATCAAAATGGGTGTGCAGTTTTAAAGAGCTTAAGAGTCATAGTAGGAGTCTAATATAGGAGTGGCAATTCTAAGGAATCCAAACAACAAGCTCATGTGAAATTCCTCAGGCAGTAGATGGGTGCGGTAAAAGAAGTAGGTGCCTGATTTGCAGGAACATCTAATAGTATCTAATGCTTTAGCATTTTCTCACATTGGACCAGAGCCACCTCTATTCAACTCCAAGGTTATTTGTTTGATTTGCTGTTGGGCTTGTTTTTGCTTTGAGACTGCAGAGCTTATATATTCATGAGGTAAAGCAACAGCCACAAAGCCGTTCGGGACCATGCAGGGGGAATGGCAATAGCACAGCGCGGCCACGCCGGACTCCAGGTCTCACAGTCAGAGAGCCTGGTGAGTTTTCTACACCTGGGCTTTGAGACAGAACCCGCCTTCAAGTTATTCCTGCAGCTCATGGTAATCCAGGATTGTCAGACCTCCCAGGGAGCTGACTCCAGCTTGACAGACCAGGTGAACCTGTCAACATTAGAAAGCTGTAGGAATCTTTGGGGACATTCATCCATGAAGACCATGAAAATTCAATCACTCCAAGCTCCTTTACAGAAAAAAAAGGCTTTTCTCCTGCCACGATACAGACTGAATATGAGATAAGGAGCTCAAAGTGGATCAAAGACAAGGAGAGATTATGGTGTGCAGCTTCTAACACGCTGGAAGACCAATAGCTCTACGAATCCTCAGGCTATACAAACTAAATCTTAGAAAATTAAATTCTGATGACTGATAACTTTTATATTCTGTGCTATGGCCATTCCTTAGGACTATACAGCATGGAAGAGACCAGTAAAGTGCAAGTCCATGACTACCATTCAAGAACTGCTGACATTCATAACAGCAGGAAGAGGAAATCCACAAAGCAGGCAGAGCCGTGCAACCATCCCATATAATTATGAGTGGGTGGAAGGGAAAAATCAAAAAACCAGTCATCCAGCAGGAGACTCAGGAAAGCACTGGTGGAAGGGGAAGATTAAAACATGTCAACCTAGCGGTATATTTTGTGCCAACTGAAACAGTCTGGTCTTGATGAGAAAGGGAAGGGCAGAAAGAAAGACAGCCCATGGTCCTGCACTCTCACTTCTGACAGTCAAAAGGAATGATCAGTTTGGCTCTGTTTTATAAGGAACCTTCAGAGTAAAGAGTGGAGCCTTGAAATTACGGACAAAGTCTTGGCAGGAGGACAGCAATAATTACCTTATGCTAAAATTCTGCATGCGTACCAAGTTGTTTGCTTTCATGCCACATTATTTTAAAAAACCTTTTCATTTAGGCTAGTCACATCTTTTGAAATAAGCTGATACATGTTATTTTAACTGCTATAACTTACACATGACTGCTGAGACAAGACAAGACCAGGACACAGGATGGATGGGCTTGAAATCCAAGATGATAGAAGGTTTATAAACTTTATATAGAGTGGTACATAAATTGTTACCTGAATTTGATCGCATTCATCAGTGGGGTAGATCCATATCTGTCTCTGGCATAAACGGTCGCGCCAGACATCAACAAATACTCAACTAAGGGTAGATGCCCTTCAGAGGCTGCAATGTGGAGTGGAGTTCGGCCGTCGTAGTCTCCACAGCTCAGGTTTCCACCCTACAACAGGACATACTCTTTGCATGCCAAAAAGATAATGGCTGCACATTAAGTTGTTGGAAACATCACACAGTGGATGCATACACCACATTTTAATTCTGCCACCAAATCGTTAAGCCTGTCAAACCTAAAGTTTATCTTGCAGCATTGTTTCAGTGCCAATAAAGATATTTATTCCACCTCCTGCATGTTTCCTGCTGAGATATGCTCTTTATTACAGTATACCATACAGCAGCTTTGTGCCCATAGACTGCTAATTTTTCTTGTCTTAGTTAATTCTTACTTTCAAGATATATTTATCCTTTCTTGAGGCCCATTACCAAAGTCTCAATAGTAGGATAAACCAAGGCAAAGAGGGGTAAAAAAAAAAGAGATGACAGGGAAATGCCTGTTTCTTCTTCCCAAGCTTTGGGGAGAGCCAGAAATCCTGAATTAGAACTGCACTGTGTTTTGCTTAAATATAATTCTCAAGTTCTTTTTTTAAATCCTGACAGATTTACATCCAAAAGGTGGATACTGTGAATATGCATAAAGAAAGTTAAATGAAAAGAAAGTAGCACAAATCATTTAAAAATTTCCAAAGTTAGCAGATATGAGCTTGCATTTTAATCTACCTGTATTTTCACAGTTCAAAAGAAAATGTAAACAGCTGAAAACCAGAGAGGGAAAAGAGCACACCAGTTCTGAAAGGCAAAGACCACGAAGTCCAGAAACCACTTGTAACACTCATAGCACCTTGACTCTAAAACTTGGGTTGTCACTTTCCATGAGCAGGGCTTCCTACCATCAATTACAGCTCTATTTAAAAATTAATGTTTTGTACACACTATTCATTTTACATTACCATTTCTGCTATAGCTCTTAGGGCATCTATGTCACCCAGTTTAGCTGCAGCACAAGCCAAAGGTGGAATTAATGCATCTCGTACGGCTTCTAACTCCTGAGAAAAAAATAAAATTAAACACTTAATATCAGCTTCGCCTCTAATGTGATCGACACCCAAGTCATAAAAACACCGCCCTTGCTTTTATGTAAAGTTTCCTAATTAGTCATTTGGATATTTAGAAATGGTAGCATTTAGTTCTTGGAAGGAAAGAAGTCTCATGTTTATTTTACATTTTGTCGGTCTCACATCCATAAGATTTATATTCCTCCCTGGCAACACTACAAGTACCTGATATCTTTATAAACCATTTAAGGTGCATACACTAATTGCCATCTCTATACTGCCATAGCTACACACCAACACAGTAAGAGAAACAGCACTGGTGGGAGTTGGGAAAGACCATATAGTCCACTATCCTCAAGACTGGATCAATTTTATTTATGTGATTCCTCAGATATTTGTGTAACCTGTACTTTCAAACCTATGTTGACAAGCCTCCTAGGCCCCCTGAATATTCTGCCATTTCTCATGCTTACTAAAGAATACATTCAGTATTCATTAATAAAAATCCCATCTTCCCTGAACCCTATTCAAGAGAAAAGTGAATATCTGTACAACTAGAGGATTATCTAATTTATATTTATATTGTATTTTCTAATTGGGAGGGACTAATACTAAACACCACAAATTACACTTGTGTGATGCTTCCTTAGTATCAGCCTTCTATGGCTGCATGTACAATTAAGCTGTTTTACCCATTATTATTTGGATTGCTCCAAACTGTCAATACATTTGACCACAAAAATATAAAGCACTTCTTCATATCATTGATACCCTGAATTACAGCATCTGTCTGAGGCTTGTTACTGCAACCAGCCAGCCAAGAAAATAAACCCAAGATGGGGCTATAAAGAGGGGGGGAAAAAAGTTAATATATTTTTAATTAAAAACATATTAGTTATATGATTGTCATTGTGTCCTTTCTCCCTTACTCCATATTCCAATTTTCTTTCAGCTTTGCTGATCTTTAATCTAGGCTCATTTAACTTAGTTTACAGCTTTACATGATATTAATTTTAAATATTTAAGTATATACCTCCTTGCTGCTGATACTTAGAGATTTGGCAATCACTTGAATAAACTTGCTATCTCTCAAAGAGATCTTGGCTCCTGTGGGTACAACAGTCATTTCTCCTCTTAGATTCTCACTCAGCATCTGAAAAGCAAGCAATCAAACCCTTTGTTAGCAGAGGAAAAATATGGTGGTAGTCTAATAAAAAAACCTTAGAATCAAGTTAGAAAATTGTTTGGAGGAATTATGGAAACTAATTGAATGCAGACAAAAGATAAAAGAAATAGTTACTGTCCCATGCAGACTGCACGTTTTAAAAGACAAAGGAGGGAGAGAGACAGGCAAACAAAACTTTCTTCCAAAGCAATGAAAACCAAAATAAGCATATAACAAAATACCCCAATTTTTAGAATATGCGGACAAAACTTCCCTCATGGGGTAAGCTGCACCCCTACTTAAAAACACAAAGATAATAAGTAATGAGCAGAGTGAGGCTAAGACCAGAATATTCTAAAATGCTGCCTTTTGCCAGCATTCACAAACCTCAGGACTCCTACACAGACTGTGCACACAGACCTCAAAACAAAGCCCAGTGCTGCCTGCAGACAGTCATGTATTTCCATGGTTTTCAAACAGCTCCATCAGCCCTGATTTTGTTAAAATTTGGACATAGATCCAGCTTTGAATGCAGAAAATCTACAGTAGTACCAGTCATTCAGTACCCAAACAGGCATGTAACAGTTTGCAGGATGGGTGCCTCCAATATAACTGGGAAAACAACCCAAATCAAAATGTAAAAAGGTCAGCCAATTCACGTGTACAAAGTGCTTGAATAGGGCAATAAAGAAATGAAAATACTCTAAAAGACAGATTCTGGGAAACTTGGAGAACACAGATAGAAGGCAGTCATCAAGAAAAAGCAACTAGTTTCCTCAATTCTGACAATTTTACGTACTGGCACTCTTTCATGAAAGGTTGCTGATGCAGCTATAAAGCACATAGTTATTTCAATTAGAATTTTAAAAAGCAGGATTGTGAAAGTTTGCAAGAAACAGATGTGATGCTGGCAGGAGGAATGCCCCAGGTTTACTTATGTCTAGGCATGCCCTTTATTAAAAAACACCCTCCAAGAGTTGACAGCACCATAGCTGTCTGCTGGAAGAGTCCCATATACATGTAACTCAGAGGATACCAACTGCTTTGGCACACTTTCAGAATTTGACACGTTGAGATCATTGCTTTACACAGGTAACCTTAGCAATTGGCACCTGTGCTAAATGCACCCAGTGCAAAGCCCTGCGTGCCTTATTCAGTCCTACCAGCTCTTCAGACATTTGTATGTGTCTGGGGGCACATTCCTTGCTCATGTTGAAAGAGAATCCTAAAATAACCACGCCAGCTTCAGGAGAGCTTCTGTCTCTTGGGAGACTATTGTTTGGTGATATGTTTAGCTAAAGATATTGCCACAGACAACATATTTCCAGGCTTTCTTCTTCTCCTGGTCTCTATAACTCATTCCTGCCCAGGCAATGCAGCACACTGTTCCCTTAGTTGTGCCAGCACAATTCTCTGTGGGTCTGTACAATGAGTCAAATGAGGAAACCAATCCTGCATAACTCAAAGAAATTCCAAAGGTTGTTTTGTTTTTCAAACCATATAAAGGAGGTCCAGCACATCACCACACAAAAGCTGTGTAGCACAATCCAAAGGGCAGCACATGAAAATGCAGAATTATCTTGTGACATGGTACCTAAAACACCTTATCATCAAATCCTCACCTGAGTAAGCCAGCTATCTCACCTCAGCAAACTGGATCTCAAATTAAGTTTTAACTCACACACCCAGGCAAGAAGCCAGCTGGGAAGGTTTCTCCTGTCCCAGGTCAAATAATCCTCTGTGCAAGAAGATTAAAGTCTGCATTAAAAAAAACAAGCTAGTGCGTGTAGCTTCCAGGATCAGTGAGTGTGCCAAACGGGTATCAGTGATGAGCTGGGGTTTCTGAAGTGCAAATACACAAACACATCCAATACCCCTGCTCCTCACAGCACTGTGTCGCCTGCCAGGCACGTCCTTGCACAGAGCATGTTCCGGGCATCCTCACCAAAGACACACACAGCTCCTCCTCCTCGCATTTCTCAGAGCCAGGGCTTTAGCAAACAACTGCAAACTCAGAGGCTGAAACTGTCTAAGCACGGTAAGTGGGACTTCCAGCCACCACATGTAGGATCACAGGTATCCAAATATGTTTGTCTCAGGAGCTGCTACTGGTTGGAAGATGTGGAGCATGAAATAATGATCAGGTTTGTTATGGTTTTAATAAAACCAAAGCACCATCATGAGAGACACATGTGCCTACAGTGTTAAGTCTGGAGAATGACTCATCATGATGTCATCTCCCAAAATGTCAGGAGTAAGATTTCACTACATACAAGCATAGAAATTCATGCATTCCTGCAGACTGCTGCTCTCTTATCTAATTCATAGCTGTATGTTCCTTGTGTAAAAGGAAGATGATAAACAGCTATGTAACTTGCAGGAAAAAAGGCCTTGATGAAGCAACCAATGAACAGTAAGAACATTGTTAAAGGGGCTCTGATTTTAAAAGCAGTTACAACTGGTTCTAGAATAATCCTCTACTTTTTATGTATTATGAAGTGTATCTCCTCTTAGAGAAACAGAATCTAATACTGTTATGAGTAATGCCATAAAGGAAGAGGCTGTAGGCAATATTTATTTTCAGAATAAGCTTTGTGTGAATGAGTCTGGGATGAAATCTTCACCACAATAAGATCAGTGACAAGATCTTTGCTGACTTCAGTAGGGTTGGGATTCTGTCTCCCATAAGAATTTCCACCTAGAGTTTTCAGTACAGAAGTGTCCAAACTAGACTACTACCATTTAAACATGGCATTTTTATGGCTCAGTGATGGCCTTCACCTGACTTATGCAGAGAATTCTTTTCTCTCCCAATCTTCATACATTTGTTTGCTTAATAGTATTTTCCATAAGAAAAAAAACCACAGGCTGTTCACATTATGGCTCTGGAACCAATTGCTTTTAAATGCAAGAGAGAAGCTCAAGGCATGAAGTTAAGCAGAAGTTAGCACAGTAGATGAGAAACTTAAAAGTCTTTCAAGGTCACACTGAAATATTTACCTGCCTCTTCTCCTCCCAGCTAAGGTCATTCTTGCTGAGTATGTATGACAGTTTAGTTAGGGCTGCCTCTGGTGTCATATCACCTCCAGGAATTACTCCAGCATCAGCGAGAGTCTGAATAAAAAGGATAATGATTCTAATTAGCATAGCATTCAGAAATACCTGCACATACAGAGAAGGTGTTTGAAAGATGAGTAGCCACAGAGAATGCAGTGTGCAGCCGAGCCTCCACTCTCTTGCTCCTCCTACTGCCACTGTAATTTTTGTACTTTCAGTTATCAAATACCAAGCAAATACTAGAGTAATCTAAATAAAGATGACTTTTACTTTAAATTCCTTTTCATGCAATAACACTGAAGAATTCCACCAAATGCTTGCCACGGTCGCTTACTATGCTAAAAGGGAAAGGTTACAGGTCCGTATCAGCTATCTGCAGAGTTGTCAGATTCCCTTTATTGAAAAGCTGCAGTTACTCTGTTTTAACCCAGTGGCATTTTGAACACTGCCAAGTAGGCTGTTCTCACACAGACGTATTTACCATTCTTTTATGGGGCATTGCTTTGGATGAATTCCAGCACTACAGCGTGCTCACAGTGGGAGTGCTTTCAGATCCTTTCAGGCTGCGCTAGCAGTGTATGATTTAGAAGATACAACTAAAAGATGTAATTTACACATTTCTGACAAGAACAACTGAAAAAGATGACCTTTTTAACTTATCTTTATGGTAGTTAAAAAAAATAAACTGTCTGAACAAAAGCAAAAAGAAGAAGCATCTTTGCTATGATCAGCAAGCCTTGTAAGTGTACAAGACAGCAAAGACAAAGGAGATTTCAGATCTCTTGTCACTAAACTGTACCTGGGCAAATCACAGACTGCCTTCTTTGCCATAATGTGATGCCTTACAGTTAAGCAGCTTGAACTAGGTTCTTTGCACTGCATTTTACTTTTAAATGCCTTGCATACAAACTTCAGCTTCAAAACTTACTGTGGCTTAACTAATATTTTCAGCAAGATACAGGGCTGTAATTAGCTCGTTAACCACCTCCGAGAGACCCAGAGTAACATTTTTTAAAGTCCCATGGGAAAACATGTACAGAGAAGGTGAGAAATAGTTTCTGTACTGCAGAGCTAACCAAAGAACAGTTAGGGCTTTTTCAGTGGGTTTGTGAAAGTGGAGGAGGAAGGGATTTCCCAGCTTCCTTCCTATACCTAAAGTCCCCTCAATTATAAGTTTCTATTGTGTAGATGGATCAGAGGCCAGACATTCAGTTAATTAAAACAAACACTTCAAGGGAAGCCAGGGACTTAGCTGACCTACCTGACTAGCTTGAATGAGTATAAACTGGCCCAGCCATGTGCAAAGACCTTTGAAATATTTCATTTAAAGAAAAATCAAAGTAAAATTAACATTACAGCAACTTTACAGCATTCACTCATGATACTTCCTCTACAGAGCAGTTCCTCATGAAAAGCAGAAGGCAGGGAAAGAACACGGATGAAGTCATTTTGTAGGACTTGGCTTGGTCACTGTTCTCCTCAAAAGATGCCAAGAAAAGAGGGCAGCCTCCAACAACTGATGCTGACGCAACATAGTACAAACCCCATATAAAAAATGGAAGCCAGAAAGGAACACATTTCCACACAGCCTTAAAGTGGTTCAGTAAGACCTGAGTAGAATCTTTCAATTCAGCATATCAACAGCCTGGATCAGAGTGCAAAAATCCATTTTAGGTGTCTACTAGGAGAATCTTTTAACCAGAGCATAGAAAAAGGGTTTTTTTCTTCTTTCCACACATTTTAACAGTTTATTTCAAGCAGAAGATCCCATAAAACCTAGGCTTCATTTTCACATTGTTTTTCAAATATAAATTTGGTGTCTTTTGTTGACTTAACTGCTTTCTTCCTTCCGAGTGACCTGTTTTATATAAACCACATATTCCTCCTGTATTTGCTACAGAGCATGGGATCTTTGCAAAAGTCACTAATTCTCAAAAAATCTCCATTAAGTTACGCAAAAGTTTTACCAACATCCAAATAATTGCCCATATCAGAAAATACCAAGTTTGGATACTAAGGAGGTATAAAGAAAATCTTACAATCTCCTTTTCTTTCTCCTGAAAACAGACTTTGTGCAAATATTATCTAAAGCTGTGTCAAAACCAAAGCTAAAAGAGGCAGGTTTCAGCACCAGACCAGGGTATTTAGGTTTGCCATGCAGTCAAAGAAGAGGCTGGCTCTGCCAGACGGGTGGTTGCTCCCAACAAAACCAGGTGTCCAAGGCAGAGGGATGAGTCACCCTCTGGTAGTGCTTCTTGGGTATTTAATGGCTGGTCCTTTTCTAAAGGCCAGTTAAACCAGCTTCCCTCACACTAATACATGCAGCACATATTCTTACATGGCTTTGAGCTCTTATTAGTCCCAGTTATGTCATGTTTTGGTACACAACTGAGAAACACACTATAAAATGCCCTGAATATTAACAGTATGTACACAAAACCTGCTTTAAGCCAACCCTCATGGGTTAAACTAAACTGATTTCCATTCTTCAATACAGACAATTCCTTAGAAACTGTACTCCCATCTCACCATGAATTCAGTTGTACTTCCAGTCAAATAAAGAACTGGGATTTGGAATATTGCTTGCATCTACAGGCTTTCTTCATGCTCCTACATTGTAGCTAAGCAACTGTTATCCTATCAAATACTACTTTATTTGATCATCTGACCCCTAAGCTAGTTTTTAGCTCAGTGGAATCCCTCTGAGAGAGATACTACAGATCTAATGCAAAGTATCCTGGAGTGCTGCACATGACAGGAGTGAGCAATCGCTAATTTGGGATTTGAGCTGACTGTTTTGACCATTTGGACCAGGAGTAACAGGATCTTGTTTGCAGATATGCGTTTAAGTGCTTTAAGATTTTTCAGATGTAGTTATTTTATGAGCAACAACTTCACAGTTAATAAACCTGGTTTTATACACTGGTACTACTGGAAGTTTACAGTCAAGTTGTATCAGTGGGATGTCTCTTTTACACAGCAGTGGAGAATGAAGTGGTTGCACACCCCTCACCTGCCCTGTTGCATAGACAGTTTTAACAGCCCCACGTAAGCACTGGGTGCAGTTCAGAATCACCACTTTACGTTCAGCTGCTTTCCTCAGTTCTTCCAGCAAATCTTCTCTCTTGTCTGGGGCATTGCCACTTCCATAAGTTTCGAGTACTATGCCCTCAATTGGAGGCTGAAGAAACGCTTTTACCTGTTTAAAAACAAGACAGGGAAAAGAGACAAAAAGTATGTTTAAGTCATCCTTAAAATTTTCACGTATGGCACAGCATTTTTAAAAATGGTCTACTCCTGCTATAGTTTTACAGGCTCTCATGCCTTATAGTCTTCTCACACCCTTCTGTGATTCCCTTTTGCAATAACTGAGACTATAGAATAAGCTTTAAAAAAATGAGACTTTCCCTCTCTGGCTTCCTTCAAAATTTCTAGAGGGTTAGATTTTAAAATAAACTGTTTTGTACAGTCATTACCTGATGTGAAAAAGGATGCTATTGTTCAAGTGCCATTAACAGGCTGTACAAACCACTGTTTGGTGCAACAAAAAGGTAATTTACACTTACAAAATAAATGTTGAATTATTAACTGAGATTAGAACTCCACACCCCTGCCCAGAATTTTTTGCTTTAGCAAAGAGTTTTGCTAACCAATGTCTGCCCAAGAGACAGAGTGTTTCACCTTTCAGGAAAGAATATTCTAATGAAGCATGAAGTTTTTTAACCAAAACCAAATCGATTTAACTCAGAGGCACTAATATATTCTGGGCCAGTTGATAGTAAAGTAGATATTGTGCCTCACTGTAAGAGAATGCCTAGCAAAGTTCTCTTCCTAGAAAGCTGTATTTTCAACAACCTAGACATTTCCTTGCTGATCACATATGCTAAATGCAATACACTGTAAACCCCCATGAGGCTAACTATGCAGTTGGAGTTTTATTGCAAATATACCACCCCTCTGTCTTTCCATCTGTTCATATTCACCTAAAAAGAATGGTGATATAATTGGGGAGTGCTGCTTAAACTACTGGATTCAATTTAAGACGGCAAGAGCCACAAAAGACCTGTCAATTTAATGGAACTAATATTAGACAAAAATTTAAAGACTAATTTACCCAAAATCACAGTCTGCAAAATAATTTCTAAAGGCAAAAAAATCGCACTTCTCATTTTCAGCAGCAAAGTCCCACTTCTCATTTTCAGCTCTGTTTGAATGCTGAGGGTCATGTTAACCATTAGTGTGAGACAAAATGAACCTTAAAAAAGAAGCATGAGTTGTAGAAATAATCACACTCCACCCACCATACTATCTATTTTTTGACAAGATATCTATTAATACACCTCACAATATGCAGCAGGAGAATATTTCCCCAGTCACTGTAGCTTGCACCTGTCTAGAAAACCACATTTGACCTATTTATAAGCCCTGATAAGAAATTAATTGTAAGTTCTAGAGCCCAAGCAGTTCATACAAAAGATATTTGAAAAGCTTTTATCAATCATTTATGGCATATGAAAATAGTCTTTGAATGCCCTGATATTTCAAAAAAATGCTTATCAGAAGAAGACAGATCCTTTCTCTTCCCTCCAAAACCCCAACCACTGCTCCAAACAATGCAGCTTTCCTACAAGTATTTGAGCATCACTTCACCCATTTCCAAAATGAAGTGGTGACACTTACAGCAGCAGCAGTGATTCCTGGGAAGATCCGCAGAAGTCCAACATTCCTGTTCATATTGGTGTGAACTCGGAATTTCTTTTTGGTATTGGCTCTCCAAACTGTTTCCCAGTTTACTATTAAGAGAAAGGGCCTTTTTAATTTGATATTAAGACATACTATTAAGTATACTTGTAATACTTCATGCTTACACCTCTCTTAGGCAGGGGATTCATGGAAGACAATGTACTTTTTAAAGAGGCAATGAAGGCCCATTTAACACAGAATAATTAGCAGCTGGCCTGGCACAGGTGAGATACTTACCTGTCATACACTGACCTGAACTTCACTGTTATGTAGTTGGCCTGATACAAGCCTGGATTCCTGTTTGGAAAACAGACCTTGATCTTCTGAGACATAAGAGATGACAAATGCAGTTACTGTTGCTGCTAATCACCTCCAGAGTTTATTAGGTAGTTATTAACGATTAAATAAAATAGCAAGGATTCAATTAACTCTGATTATACATTTAGAGCCAGAAGCCAGCTGTTTAACTAATAGTTTGTTTGTGTTGCGTTATTAGAAGCCAAGTCATGCATTATTGATTTCAAAATTTTACTACTTCAGTGTAGGAGTGCAGCATTGGTAGCACTGACGGCTCCTACAAGGCCGTGGAAGAGGTTTAACAAACAGCAGCCAACAGCTCAGAGCATTGTGCCTCCATGAAAATAGACCACGCCGTAAAGCTGCCCGCTTCCGCTTCATGAGTAAAGCTTTTGAGATTTTGGAGAAACTTTCAAGCAGCAAGACAGATAAAAGATCTGCGTGCATAATACCGCCTTGCTCTCAGCCAGGCAGAGAGTTACTCACACCAATTACTGTTGCAATTTCTTGCAATCAGCAGACAGCCACTTACAAAAAAAAAATATCAAGAGTAAATTTAAAAGCCTCCATTGAAGCCTGCTCTATTGCCACATTACCAGAGATACTAAAAACTACACAATCCACTAAGTTGGGACAGAAGATAGCTGTCTCCTATAAGACTCTATGAACTTTCCTTCCCTGTCAGCAACTAGAGCCTCTGTTCTTTCTAAAAATGCCATTCACCATTAAACAGGTCACAAGCAGTGGGCTTGGCATTTTTTTGTCCAACAAGTCACACTTCAGCACATGGACTCCTACTGCCCTGGGATTGGCAAAATAGAAATATAGACCATTTCTGCAGCTTCTTTCTTTCTGAGAAGCTGTCCAGCATGATTCTGAAACCACCTGGCTGGACTTAGTAGTTATCCAAGTAGATCTCAAAGGCCTCCAGGAGCTTTCCAGAGCCATTTAGAGACCTGCAGGAGGAACTCAGGTAAGTGCAGAGCCTGTACATTTGTTCTGCATGAGGTTCATGGGCCTGGCTAACCACATTCAACATGAGCACTGTGCTTTAAGAAGCAGCAGTGTTTACCAATAAATCCATTCCTCTCAGCCTTCTAAAAAACAGGTTAACTCTTTAAAAGCAGCCTCCTCTATAAGAAGGGATGGCAATAAAATTGTATCACAGCTTGCTTTTCTTTTATCCTCCATACGGTAGGAGTCCCTGCCAAAACTTCACAAATGCATTCTACTACGTTTGGCAACTGTGAGCATCCCTAATGCCTGTAACCAACTTGAAGAATGAACTGAGGAAACCTGCCTTGGCATGGAGCACTAAGACACTGCCAAAAGCAGAAGACCAAGGAAAGAGATCAGAGGACAGGTTCAGAAGTCAGACCTACACCAGGCCTATACCTGTACTCTTGGAGTACGCGCTACCAAATAACATCTCCAAGATAAATTTAATGCATGCAGACATAGTATAGTGATGTAATTCCAAGTTATATTAAAAAGAAGATAAAGATTGCCCTGCCCCTGAGTTAACATTCACTTGGTCATGAACCTCGTCAGCCTACATAACGTGTTTGGTGCTGCAGACACCACAGATGTCAGTTTTCCATTTGCCAAACAAGTCTAAAAGGCAGAACAAAAGGCAAATGTGATGCAAGAGCCAAAGACAAACAAATACACATAAAAGCCCGACTTCATCTCAGATTTACTCAGAACTGTTGGAAATGAGGCAGGACACCATGCAAAGGGAAAAAAAAAATGAGAACACACCCTTTGCATCCTCCATCTCAAAGTTTATATCCCCAAAAAGGAACAATATTTCTGTCACATAGATAAGTTCAAGCATCTTCATTGTATCGAATAAACCAGCTGTCTGCTGTGTCATACCAGAGAGCAATCTTGGTTTTTTGTTAAGTTAAAAAACCCCAAGAGCATAAGAATCACTAACAGTTCTTCAGTAAGAAACTCATATACAAACAAGTGAAGTACAAAAAGCTGCATCTATTGGTGTTCACAACACTTTTTTATCCTATGGATAAGAGTGAATAATTAGGGATACTCAGTTTTGGCACAGCACAGAAAACAGTAACCTGCTCTGACTTGGGTGGCCTGTGCTTGTGAAGAGTTTAACTGATACAGTACAATGCATCACGTAAATGTAGAAGCAAAAGTGAGGAACAAACAGAAGCTAGCTACTGGTGTGGTACAGCAGAAAGAACGTTTCTAAAGCAGTGTACATAAAATAAAGAAGTAAGGGCTATTTACATACTATACTTATAATGGCTTGGGATAGATTGCTCTACTCAAGGAGACTGCATTCAAGATATTGAGGCCTTCTGTTTACTCTTCCAAACCAAACCATCACATAAAAAATACTCTGATTTTTCCAGTCTCCCCCTCCATACCAAACACTATAGCCTCTAAAATTAGTGCCAAAAAATTACATCTTTATCTTATGCAGTTTTATTCACACACATACACAAAATATGGCGATTGGGTTAGTGCAAAAAAAAATCAACCTGACTTGAAATAAAAGTAACTATACACAGATCAGAAAGCAGCAAACTCCCCTCCCCAGTGTTAAACAGAGCCTATGCCACAGTGCAGGTTTCAATTTAGAACAGGAGAGCAGCCACTGAGAGTGACACCTCCCTTAGGAGTGGTGACTGAACTCCAAGTTATGAAATCAAACAAGAAATACAGCTTTTCTTGATTGCAGAGCTCCATACAAACAGCAGTGCCCTCTTCTCATCCTTCTCTGCAGGGCTACAGGCAAGCCCTGCCATTATATAAGCTGCCCCAGCATTCACTGCGATTCACAGCAGCACCTGAGGGGTGGGGAGCACAGGCCAACCTATGGCTGCAAACTCCTGCAGAAGGCAAATGAGCACAGACCCCCCCCGTTTTGGCAGTTTCTTATAAAAAAATCAACATGCATCTTTGGGAATGAATATTTAAATTGACTAGTGTCATTGCAACAACCAAGGTGCCTACATAGAAGGGAGCAGGGATGGGGATCAAAAGCACTCCGGTGAGAGAGCTGGCATTTGCCCTCATACATAAATGACCTGGGCTTTCTATATAAATAACCAACCAAGATGCAGACTTGGCCAGTGACTAATAGCTTCTCTCTAATGAGATTTGTGGGTAAACAAGCCCAAAAGGGCCTCCTAACCTTCTGCTGCTGTGCCACATCTGCACACAGAGTCACATAGGCGCTGTCCCCTGCACAGGCTGTCTCTCATCATATGGTCCTGTACATGTGCACCACTCACAGAAGTCACATGCATGTGTGATGAAGAAAGTCCAGCCACAGTAACAAAGCAAGTTTCATGTGTGCTTCCTTAAGACGATCAAGAATAGAGGAAAGTAATCAATTACAAAATATACTGAGAATCTTTACAGATTTCAAGAGAAATAGTCTTCCTTGTCTCGCCTGTTTTCAAAATATGGGAGAAATAAGGTAAGGTCTTTTATTTTATAAGCTTCGAGATTTTAGAAAAAATTTTATTATTTCTATACTGTCCATTTCATACATACAGAGATTTCTGATTCTGCTGCAAAAGTATTTCCCATCAGGACTGGGTT
Source organism: Gymnorhina tibicen (assembly GCA_013399875.1). Classification (NCBI taxonomy): domain Eukaryota; kingdom Metazoa; phylum Chordata; class Aves; order Passeriformes; family Artamidae; genus Gymnorhina; species Gymnorhina tibicen. The sequence continues at coordinate 573,810 of VXAZ01004027.1, forward strand.
TCTTACTCAGCTCAGGAGTGGGTGAGAATTTTTCATTTCTTACAGGAGTTTCTTGTGCTAAGTTGGAAGTCCTAAGGAAGCACACACGCTTGCTCATCTAGAACTGGGTAACACAACTCCTAGGCATTGCTAACACAGCTAAGGATCTGGCTGAGAACACAGCCAGTTACGGAATTAGAAATCCACTGGAAGCCTCACCTGGAAAGGGAACAGGATGAAAAATGGATATCATAAATGAAGAAGAGAGCTGGAAGGGTAAGGGAGGGAAGAGGACTAAGCTTCTCCCTCTCCTCTCTAGCTCTGAAGTAGACTTTGTATGCTCTGCTGAGCCATGAACAGCATGTCTTCCCATTCCTGTGCACCAACCCATGATCCCACTATGCTCCCCACTTCCTTCATCCTGCTACCTCTCCCCTTCTGCTTCCTTGGAATTTTCATTCCTAGCTTTGTTAGAACCAGGGAGCCTGAGGAAGAGTTTCTGCACATGGCCTACTCCTCCTGGCATCCTCAGGCTGCTCTCCATAATGCTGAATCAGCCAGAGTCAGCAATGTCTACAGGAGGATTAAGACATATTATATAAAGTCGTTTGGACAAAAAAAAAAAAGTTAAAAAATGCTAGATTTGTTCGGTTTGTTTTTAAAAGCCCAAGTGGTTCCTTGTCTCCAAGAAAGCTTCATACAAGGACTGTACAAGCAAACTCAAGGGAGACAGCAATGTTTCAAACAATTACTTTGGACAAAATAAAGCAGCACTAGTAGATTGCCCTTACTATAAACTATGTTCTTTCAAAATGAAACAATCTTTCAATAGTGACACAGTCATCTTGGATAAATGATGCTACCCTAACTGGGTAATCAACTGAAGCAAATAAAAATAGAGCCTATCACACCATCAGTTTTTAAATCAGAAATCCCCACTGATCCCAATGAGGCATTTACTGAAAAGATAATGGGACCCACTATGGGCCAAGGGAAGTGCTTAATAACTTTCTCATTTTTCTGCTCTAGACAAGGAATCACAAAACAGTTCATTCAAATCCAAGAGAGGAATAGCATGCAATTTGCAGCTTGATTTCATTATTGATCGGTCGGTAAACGGAATTTATTCATACTCTGTTTGATGCAGTTCATAAAAACCCAAGAAAGAAGATTCTCCCCAATTTAGTGCAACAATCAACTGACAGCATTTCTGCTGATTTCAGAGACATCCTATTTGACGCAGCACAACAGTGGCAGACTGTCTATCTGAGACATGTCTTACAGACAACTACAGTATTTCACAGGCTTCCTCAGTTTGTATCTGGCTGCTACAAACACAGCACTTTGATCCTGAAACTTTGTTAAGTGACTCCCACTCATTAGGTGGAAGGGAGAAGTTTATTTTTCCAGATTGCAGAATGTCTTTCTCTAGCAGTAGCATCCATTCCGAATGGCATGTTGCATGGCACAGGGCTACGTCTCCTACAGCTACTAATGGCACTTAGCAGAAGATTTCAGGAACACCCTCCTGTTCCCATTTCTTTATGTAATAAAGGAGACTGTCACCAATTTCTACTCCTTTTTAATACCTAGTCTATCCAAAAGCAGCTCACAGATTTTTTAAAACTGTCCTTTAGTATGTTTTCTGGAAGTTCCATTTGGCTAGATTCCAAATGTGTCTCTCTTCTCACCTCTCCAAAGAAAGGGTGCCATTTATCCAAGAACAGTCATCTAATGACTTTGCAAGTGGGTACTGAAACATTCATGTAGTTTTTCCCCTCCTTAAGAAACAGACATGTAAAAATTTAGGGGAGCCTGAATAAGTTTGGGGAAAAAAAACTTCACGTATTTTAGGTCTGCTGTTGTCAGTGTGTTTGCAGTTCAGACAGGTCCTAAATACCCAGTAAAACATCTTGCACAATGACATGCAACAGAGTTAGACTGTTGAAGCTGCAAGTACTCTGCAATGACTTTTTTCTGTGATTTCAGAGCCCAGCATGGTCATTAATGAGATGAAACTCCTTGTTCTTTCAGTCCTAACTCCCTCATTTTATCTTTGGAGCAAGCTTTTTCCTGACACAGGGGCAACATTCCCTCTGGTTAGTCTGGATCTCTAGTCAAAGTCAGTCTAGCTCACATCTATAGTCAATAGATAAATGCAGTTGAGTCACAAAGTCTCAGCCTTACTAATATTTAAACAGATTCAGAGCAGATGAAGTGAAGTCAAGCTACAGATCTTTCAAAGATATTTGACTTTAAAAACAACATTTCAACTACATAAGCACAGGTTCTTTTCAGCTACAGTTCTATTGCAAGCGGCATAAATTACACAGCATTAAGAGATGATGTTGCTTACTTGTAATATCAACCTCAGCATTTGCAAGTGGAGGCAGGTTAGGTGAGGAAAAGGCATTGAAACTCCCAGCATCCACCTTAGTCACCCTATTTCCCCTGTACAGTTTATTATAAAAATACAGGCACACCTGCAAGACAAGTAAAGAAACAGGTCTATGAATAAGCCAGTAATTAAAAGATGCAGTAGATAAATACCTGTAGTCCGTCCTTTATAAAGTGTTTTCTAAATCTTTAAAGCAACTCAGAGGCTAGTAGATGTTTACAAGTCTAACCCTTTCAAAAAGAGTTGGCACATCTGTCACACATTGGTTTAAGAATTTAAGAACAAAACAAGTTAAGAGCTAACTAGTTTCATAATCCTCTCATGAGGCTTAGTCTAGGAGACAGCAAATTTGCCTGGGTCCACTTCAGAGATGGAAGAAAGAAACAGTGTGAACTTTTTAATAAATTCCTCAGTTATATATAAATTCAGAGTCCAAAATATAACAAAAGGCCTTGTGAAAATGAGGATAACTTCCAAAAGAGTTACCACACATAAATAATTACATTCCTTCTCAAGTCTATTAAGGTTTGTCAACTTGAAGGAAAAGAGATACCTCAAAGCTGTTATCAGTTATTAAGATCTTGGCCAGTCAGCTGTTGCTGTTGTTTTACAAGAACAGGCTTTGGGAGCATGGCAGAAGTAAAATGAGGTGTAACCTGACCCATTTTCTCTCTGAGTTTTGGGCTGCACAGCATAAACAGCAGGGTGCTGAGACTATGGAGGTACCTCCATGTTCATGAGGTGTGTCACTCTCGACACTTCAGTCTTAGGAACAGAGCTGGAAGACACTCCTAGACACACACAGTTCTATAGCGACTGGAGAACTTCAAAGTAACATTCAGTTAAAAAACGCGACTTACAGGTGTTTCAGATCCCACATATTTTCAAGAGAACCTCCAGTTTCAAGTCTGCTGCAGCATGTATTTCAGACTTGAGAGTCTTTCTAGACTATGTATGGGCAAATGGGATATGACCAATGGGAGAACAGCATGTGCTTTGCCATGCAAGCACTGTTACCTCAGTGGAATCCATTCATCTTTCTGCTTAAGTGCAATTCCTTACTGCCTAGTGTACATTTAGTGAGTATTTAAGTTTGTGTCCTGGCTAGAGAGAGAAATGCAGCTTCTTAGATGGTCTTCCCAGGCAAACAGACCTCAGGAATCACGAATTGCCCAGCCATCAGCAGTGCCCCCAGAAGGTTGTCTCGGCCGTCATTCTGCAGCTCATAAATGGGCACCTGAGGAGCAGAGACTGGAATTACACCCTGGCCCTTATGTAAAGCCGACACAGCAGAAAAATGAGTCCAACTTATGCAATACAAATACATGAATAATTTATGTAACAATGATTTATGACAAAAAAGGTTTTCCTTCTTCACCCAAACTATTTTAGACTCCAGCAGATGGCAAGATTTCTCTCTCTGCTTAACATAATTTTATAATTTAAGTGCTTAAAAACTAATACAGAGATTTTTCTAATGTGATTAAGAATATTAACACTGGTTCAGGAAAAATATAAAAACTAGCAAGTAGGCATAGTTAGAAGTGACTGAGCATAGGAGAATTGATGATAGAGAGAAAAAGCAACACCCCCAGAACATACAGAACTGTCACTATGGGCTTCACAACAGCTCTCTTGCACCATCTTTCCTCATAACATAGTAAAACTGAGCCAGCAGGTTATTACTGACAGAAAAGGGCAAGATTAAAAACAGAAATGGTCTGCTGAGTGATGATTTTCATGCCTTTTCAGACTGCTTCTTTATTAACAGAGAGTGCTTCTTTCAGCAACTATTAAAAAAGAAATCACATGCTCCCTTGCTGGATCATATGTCAGATAGATCTCCAAGCAATAAAACCAAAAAGAAAGCAAAACCTTGACTGATGTATCATGACTAGACTGCTCCACGTCAAGACAGCAAGTGGGAGCCTACTCCTTCCTAGACTTTCGTATTTTGACTTCAAATAGACCACATGTGAAAGGGAAGTTATGAGATCGGGGAGGGGAATTTTACAATGTGATGTTTCATCTCTCCTTTGTGATTAGAGCTGTATTTTACACTCAAGCAAGCTATTCTAGTAAGACAACCCCTCCCCCTCAGACAATATGCAAAGGGCTGATCTCCAGCTAAGAGAATGGAAATTAATAAATGTAGTCTTTAGAGGAAAGGAAACAGACCATATTAGATGCTTTGTGGAACAGAAATGATCAAAAATGCATCTAATGCTTTAAGTTTATTTTTAAAATTATAAAGAATGCAACAATGAATAATGTAAGTTGAGATAACAAGTGATGAAGTAAAAAATACTAAGCTTCAGGGCTTTTAAAGAAAAGAAGACAGCTGACAACCAGCGGCCACCTGAGGCTGGAAAAATGCTTCTCATATAAACCGATTAATACACAATGGCCAATGACAGGCTCTTATGTCTTTCTCTGAAGCATCTGGCCCCAGCCATAATGAACTCCTGGTCTGATTTGGTACAGAGTTGTGAAGTCATTAATGATAAAATTATGGGGCAGATCCTCAGCTGGTGAGCCCGACATTTCTCACTCATTTCTGTCAGCACTGTGACTATTCACCCTGGCCAGGAACCTGGCCTGCACTGCTAAGCTGTACAGTGATAATCAGGATACAACCAAGTTCTGCATATAAAAACCAAAAATGAAGATTCCTGCTTCAACTTCAAATTAATTCCATTACCTGAGATCCTGTCAGAACAACAGTTTTGCCCAGGTTCTCACACATGAAGGACAGGGCTGAAGCTGTGTATGCCATAGTATCAGTACCGTGCAGGATCACAAAGCCATCGTACTTCTCGTAGTGCTCCTGGAGGTGGAGAGACAGTTTTCACACTGTTAAAGCAATGCCCTGGCACCTGGTGAGGTACACAGTGCATTATGTTCACTGACAGGGCCAACAGCACAATGCTTTATAGGGTACTGCACACACAATTCCTCCCAAAGTTATCCTGTTTCCAGTTTAAATACAGTTAAGGGTTAATCGGACACTAAGCACTAGAGCCAGTAATTCTAATTATGGAACAGTCAAAGAGATTCTTCTATGTATACATATTAATGCAGCATTTTTAAACCAGAAGACTGCTAATTAAGAAAAGCTTAGCAATGGCTTTAAACAGGAATGTTAACATATGCAAATTAGTCGTATAGTCTGATTTCTTGTTGCCGCTTTTACTGTAGGGATTACACCATTTACAGGAACAGATTAGGCAAACCAGGGCTATCATAATACAGGGGAGAAAACAGTCCGTTTAATCCGTGTGGCAGACAGGCAAACTACCACTGTCAGAGTGCCCTCTTCTGATGGAAAGCCATCCTTTCCATAGCAGAAACTGGGGAAGAGGCTTCTTGTTCATTAATGGACATTCACCTGCTGGTTTCTGAGAAGGCCCTTACACTATCAGGCACATGCAATATCAAAATGAATTTTATAATAATTTTAATCTGCATAAAATTCCACACAGGAGGTGGGGATTTTTTTAATGCAAAGTCATGAATCACACTGCTCATCCTGTTAGAATACAGTTATCTTCTGGCTTGTGGAAGAAAAAGGAATTGGTTCAGCTACTTTAAGAATGATGGACATAGCAAACACTGCAGGGAGAGACACTGATGTCTCCGAGGTAACTTGGTAACGTGGAAAGGATTACATAGAACTCTAAGAAGATATATGAAGTGCCAGCATGGGGAGGAAAAAGGAGGTTTAAACAAGATTTCTTTTTAATTACACTCCTTATGTTACACTAAAGCAGACACACTTGGCACCTCCTGATAATAAGGCCACCTCCAAACTCATCTGTAGGTTCCTACTTGTCCTTTTGCCATTTCTTCACTGATACTCATGTCTGTCTACCTGTTGCTACCAACTGGAAGTTTCAAGGGATTTCTGCTTATCTCTAACAACTGAGCCAACACAACATCTGCCAGTGTTGCAAGGTCTTTCTGCAGGCCAAACTATAACGTGATGCAAAAAACATGCTGGAGCCATTCACCAAGGCAGCAACAAGGTAAGGAGGTTTCAAGAAGGGCCAAGATGACAGAAATAGCCAACTGTCCTCTCTAAATCAGTACACTCACAAGTATTTTCAGCCTTATGAACCTTATTAGATGCAAAAGAACATAGTTTGGTTTAAGCCTCATAATGTAAAAGATCAGGTTGCCAGGTAAGGAGATATCCCACAGAAACACCTTGGAATGTTTTAGTCCGGAAAATCATCAGCATGTTACAGCTGTGCCAGGCACGTGTCCAAGGTGAACACAGACTGGCAGTGTCTGTACACAACCTGGAGAGTTGAAAATGTTCATTTTTTTGCCTTCTCTGCACACTTCATTTGGATTACACAAACCGGACATACAGAGAAGCTGTGTTTTGTGTACAAGAAAAAACCACTTTTTTCTGTAATAAAAACTAATATGCCAATAAGGAAAAAGGGTAAATTCTCTCCTGTTCATCACGGGACTGCTGCCTTCTCTTGGCCCTGGGCTTTGCCCAGCTGCACCCCTGCTCCATCCTAGAGACCTTCCATGTACACACCAGCTCCATCTCTTCTTTGCCTGGGAAACATGCATTTAATAGGACAAGCAACCTCCCAAGTTTGGTGGTTTCAGGATTAGAGAGCCTAAAGGTGAAAGACTGTTATCTGAATCTTCAGCATCATTCCCTGTATTATTGAACTGTTCATGCATTGCTACAGAGAGGTGGAAGGAGGGAATTTACGCTATAAAGCCCACTATCACAGAGTGGAAGAGCAGTGTCTTCCTAGCTCCACAGTTATTTATTTCTGTCAGCTGTGTATGAATTCCTGGTGTGAAGCATTTGAAGTGTTTTGCAGTTTTGCTTTTTTTAAAAGCACATAGCTAAGTTCACACAAGGGACAGGAGCACAGAAATGCTGACTTTTTTATTCTAGAGAAGGATGTAATGAGTTTATCTACATATGCAGAAATATCTAGGGCTTTAAACATTTTCCATTATGGGAATCCTAACCCTAGTAGCAATTTTTTCTACTGGTTGCAAAGCCAAAGCTAGTCCAGTCCATGTGTGTCCAGAGTAAGAAAGGCATAAAGACATGATTTTTATTTTATTTTCTATGTCAATATCCAACTAGTAAGCTATTTGAACACTCAAATTATGTGTAGCTAAGCAACCTTCAGTTAAGTTACCCACACCTAAGGATTTTACTAAACATCTTGGGACAGTGAATTCAAGTCAACGTTTTAGGACACATCAACCTACATGTTACATACTTTATTCAGTCATAGCCGCAATTTTTCTATTTATTTTATTGTATGGAAATATGGAATGGCTTATCCTTGGGAGAACGATGTAACTTTAAGGAGTTTACAACATTTTCAAATAAAAAAAAATTCTGCTAACTTTGCAAGCACAGTACTTTTTACTTTGCAAGTAACTAATTAAGGTACTTTACATCTAAAGAAACAAATATACATCTATAGGGCTACCGAACTGTTTTATCTTGCTAAGCATACTAGATATACTGCTGGTTTTGTTTAAGTGAAAAATGAATTCTTATCCCACATCACTGTACCTCAAGTTTCTTTGCAATTTTGGCCCAGTCATCTGGTGTCATGTTGGAGGAATCAAGCAGTGGTGAGAGCTCAAGGATTGTGTAAAAAATTCTCTTGTTTTGCTTAGAGACACTATGAAGAAAGAGAATTGGAAAAAAATTCTTAGTGTTAATATAATCTCATCACTTCTGATTATTTCTTTAAATCAGTAGTTTTCACACTTTTCCTCCCCATCACCCAAATCTAGGTGAAAAATGTCTTAAATCTGGAAATTAAATTCCAAGTTTAGAAGTTCATGGCTTCATGTGGTTTAAAGCATAAATACCTGAATTTAACTTAATAATAAATACAACTTGGGAGGCAGACACGGGTGGTTTCTGGGCTGTGAGTGCTGGGTCATGTCCAGCCTCTCATCCCCCAGCACCCCCAAGTCCTTCTGGGCAGAGCTGCTCTCAGTCTGTTCATCCCCAGCCTGGACTGATACCGGGGTTGCCCCGACCCAGGTGCAACACCAGCACTTGGTCTTGTTAAACCACATGAGATTTCCATGGTCCCACTTCTCCAGCTTGTCCGGGTCCCTCTGGATGGCACCTCATCCTTCAGGTATGTCATCAGCACCACTCAGCTTGGTGTCATCTGCAAATTTGCTGAGGCTGCACTCGATCCCTCCATCCATGTCATTAATGAAGATATTAATTAACACTGGTCCCACTCTAGACCCCTGAGAGGTACCACTTGTCACTGATGTCCATCATGACTCTGAGCCACTGACCACTACTCTCTGGCTGTAACCATCCTATCAGTTCCTCATCCACTAACAGTCCACCCATCAAATCCATCTCTCTCCAATTTAGAGAGAAGGATGTTGTAGAGGACCATGTCAAAAGTTTTACAGAAGTCCAGGTAAAGCTGTGCTAGCTGTCCTCCATGTCCTTCCTGTCCTGCATGTGCCTTAGCAGAGCTTCTAGAAGGATCTGTTTCATGACCTTCCCATGCGCAGCAGGGAGGCTGACAGATCAGTGGGTCCCATGATCTTCCTTTCTATCTTTTTTAAAGTTGGGTACAGTATTTCCCTTTTTTGAGTCACCTGAGACTTCTAATAAAATCTGCAGACCTGCTCCCCTCATGAAGCCTGTAAGACTGTTGCATACAGCAGAGAGAGCATTTAAACAATGTGTTTAAACTGACATGCTGTACCTAAGAAGTCAGGCTTCACATGAAAAACTGCCTTGCTGGCTATCACATTTACACATGCTAAGAGTAACTTTGCAAGTCAGCTGAAAATCTGTGACAAGAAAGCTCTCCTGAGAATGTGCTGTTTAAATAAAACATGACATCCTGATACCAGAAACCAGCCTTGTCTTCAATTTCTGATGCCTCTCTCTAAAAAGAGATCACGTCATTCCTCTTACATTGATGTTACACACCAATATACAAAGTTCACAAAATTTTCTCCCCACAGGAACTCACAATATTTCTCAATCACCTAGTTAAAATATCACTTGGCTAGCACAAAAGACAAGATGGCAAATTGCCGTAACTAACCTCCACAAACAGCACTCAGCAGTGCCAGAAAAACATGACAAGATTAGTTTTTAAATCTCAGGTTTTTTGATGTGAATGACTGTTTTAAGCTTTTCTGGTTTTCATGGAAAAGATGTGCCAGGAGAAGTGTATTTAGGACTCATAGGGGTGCATTAGTGAAATTTTGTTATGTTTCTAATCCCTTAAGTATTTAAAAGTTATTCAAGCACAGCATCATAGAAGAGCTCCATTTTTCTTAGTGTAATCATCATATTTAACACAAACTGTATATTCATATAAATACTATTGCACCAGGAGTCCATTAGTTTTTCCTTTACTCCTTTTCCTGCTATCTGCTTTTTAAGTGGTTACTTTTAAAAGCTTCATATGGAGACCTCAATACAAAGTAGAAAAAAAATAATAAACCTTATATTTTCTTGGAATATCCTGGTTTTCTCCTTAAAGATTACTGAATATCCATTTTTACTCTTATAGCACAGCTATGGTCCCATTTATTTTTGAACAACGGTGTAAAATCATCCTTTGTGCAAAGTTAGCACGTTTACAAGGTACAGTCGTTCATCATAGCTAGGTAATATTTCAAATTAGCATACTGCCCTCTAAATAAAACTTATAAGCTTATTAATCATTGCCCAACAGTTAAGAAACAATGCAGATTAATTATAAGCCCATCACTTATTATCATACCGTTGCATAAATTTGGGAAAAACAATCAGCTTTTAGGGCTTTTAAAAACAGACGGCCTGCAGAATTAAAGCATGAGGTGTATTCACAGATGCCTTAATTACATCCTACTTTTTCATATATATGCTGAAGAAAATTCCCATGGAGCTGTATATACAGTTTTCTTAGTTTCTATAGAATATTTGTATGTTTGCACAGCAGAAAATTAATAAAAATAAAATTAAATTTAAAAAAAAAATCCATTAATAGACTGCCCATGGTTACTTGTTGGTTACTTGTTGCCCAACTTAGAAGTTATTTCTCAGGCAGTTCTAAGGCACTTCATTGCAAATATATCCAAATGCATATTTTCTATCACATCAAACATGGTGGAATTTTTTCTTTTGAACTAACATAAGCATTTGTGCTAATCTCATTATGGATTCTTCACGTCAAATGTCTAGAGATGTAATTACCTGAAAAATAACAAGATACTTCCTAACCCTTCCTCTCCCCAAGGAAGTTGTACTTACGGGAGCACCAGTGTGTTCTCTGGGAATTCATGGGAGTTGTTCAGTTTTGTTTCCCGGGCGTACACCTCATCGTGCAGCATCGGCATAGTTTTCAAGCTGTTTACTAATTTATTGGCCTCAGGAGCAAGCCCTTAAAAACAAAGAATGAAAGAAGTAAATAAAGGAGCAGGGATGGAAGGAAGCGAGTTGAACAGTAAGGAGGGAAGAAGTCAAGTTACATGGCAGTTTGCCCATCCTTCCAAATTAAATATAAAGTCTATTGCCAGTTTAAAACCATGAAAATATTCATGCAGTTATTCTTTTCTTGACTTGATATAAATAAATCCTTTATTTAAGAGAAATAATGTTTCAAATCTCCACATCAAACATTTATGCTTTTACCTATTTTTCATTGTTGCTTGTCTGCAAATACTGATCAGAAGCAGGGACAGGAAGCCAATTCTTGCAACTGTATCAGAAACCTACCGTTCTCTTTCACGTTTGCCATAGCTACTATTACTACTTAGTGGCAGAAGACTTCAAAATCACTCAGCATTATTTTGTACTATCAAGTTGTGATATATACTAGGTACTTTCCACCAGCAGGTTTAGGACTGAACATCTGAACTGACAAAAGGTAAAAAGGTGCATTAACCGCTGAATAGATAAAGTTGAAAGTGTGGATGCATCTCAAACTCTGCTCTCCCTCTCCCTGCCCGTGATGGGGTCTGTCTGTGGCAGGGACCCTAAAACAGCTGCTGTTTAAACTAGCCTAAGAACACATTTAGTGTTTGGTGGAGCTGCAGGTGTCCTGGTTGCAACCAGGTATTTCATAGGGAATCTGCATGCTATTCTCTAGCTGGAAAAGCACCTAATGTTTTGATGTTACAGTCCTCAGCATCACAGAACTAAGTTCACCTGCGAACCTAACCTGCAACTCATCTCCTAATACCCTGTTTCAGGAATGACAGTGACAGTCCTGGCATCCAGAATCAGAAACCACCCTGTTTTTCTGAAGTCTGACTTCGTGAGATAATTGTCTTTCAAGGAGCTTTCATCAAAGGTACTTCCTTCTGGACTTCAAGATTCTACTGTCAAGTTCAGTTCAATATCAGTGTTTCATAACACCTGTTCACACGGAGAACAAACTATTAAACCTCATTATTCTACTTCTGTTAGTTCTAGTTATTTCTAATTTGAGGCCAGGGAATTCTCTCCTACTTCCTAGTTCTGTTTATTTAAACATGATTCTCATCCAAGTTAGCATCTGTAATTATTTTTGGTTCACCTTCAAACAGCAAGGTTTATTTTAAATACTCAAAACACAGAATATTTTCAATGGTATTTCTATCTTTTTCCATTTACTTTCCAGGCTGATGGAAAAATCCTTAAGAACTCCCTAATCTCCCTCCTGGCTTGCCTTAAATGAAGAAGGAGGCCTCTTCATAGCCAACTTCCTCACAGGACAGCAGCAGCATTTTAGTGGATTTATTTGGATTACTGCCAGAACACTTTGTTTTACAAAATATACTTAAAACACTTTCAAGCCTTGGATGTTCCATTCATTCAGCTATAATCCCTGCTTTTCCTATTAAGGATGTTCCTAGCTTAGTCACAAACGGCCACTTCTGCTGTGCTTGGGCATTGAGTCATTTTGGCTCGGAAATGCAGCCCAGTTTCAAGTGTTTCCTGGGTGTTTTCTGATTATTCTTCTGTTTGTCCAGTGTTCATCTTGCTCTGAATATTGACAATGGATTAGACTGTTTATTTTTTTATTTGCCACAGGAACTGGAGAGTTGATGTACATTAATATTCTTTAATCCCTTCTCTATAAAAGGCAGTTCCTCATCTCTTAATCACAAATCTGTCAGGATTTTTCCGTAATTGCTTGCAGTGAATGTAAACATTTTTTTTAAGGCATTCTGCAGATGTATCCAAGATGACCCACTTACAACCTATGCAGCCCCCCACATGCATCCACATCTAGCAGTGACTTCTGCTTTACAGCTTCAAGAAGCAAACACGGGGGAACTCAAGTGCCACGGTTTTAAGAACATTTCTACTTTATTATGCATGGAAAACAGCTTTTGTGAGCCAAACTTGTTGACCAAGTATTTGAAGCAACTGCACCCCTGCAGAGAAGAGGCAGGCTGTGTGACTTGTCCAAATAGCTCTCACCAACTTCTGTCCTTACCCTTGTTAGCTGGCCAGCCCCGGCATCACAGAGTAGGTGGACAAAGCCAGAACAGCAAACAGGCACCTGTGGCCTAGGAGTACAATCATGGTTCTGTCTCGCCTACAATCCAGGCCTCTGCTTGTCACTCTGGTGCTATAGATAACACAGTTATAGCTACCTGCCAAACAAGATATCCTACAAGCTATGCTGCTGCAGAGAACAGAGAGCAAAAATATTAATTTCAGCAGCTACAGTACCTGGAGCTTTCAGAAGTGAGGTACATAGATTTCAAACAGAAAAAGGTTTGGACTACAGCAGCCAGTCCTTTGGCAATCTAGTATGCCTAAAAAAGACACATAAATAACTAAGTTACCTAAGCAGACTATTCCAAGAGAAGTAATCTTTTTAAGGGTATTTAGCGTATTTCTACTTGGATTTGTTGGGGTTTTTTTCCCTTTTTACAGGTAAAAAATAGGAAAGACACCTAGCCCACATGCCCAAGGAAAAGATCTTCCTGAAGGCACCAGCACAAACTTGATGGAAAGATCACTATCACAGTAACCTCACTCTGGAGTGCAGTAAGGTTCTCTTTCTGAAATGAGCTACTGATAAGCCAGAAGAAACTGATGTAGGAGGAAATAAGTAGGAGTAAGAAACTTTAAAAATGCACTGAAGTGGCTTGACAGTAAAAACACGTATACTGAGAGAGTCTGCACCTGAATCTGGTTGTTATCCAACTCACACAAACTGAAATAGACTATTCATCCTCTGAAAATGTCTCCTGCACAGGTAACATGTAGGTGTGCAGAAATTCCAACAGGTCTAAGACATGCTGGAGCTGCTAGATGAGCTACTTCTGTTCACTGCGCCTGAAGTAAAACACTTGTAGTTCTAGGAAGGGTTGTAAACAGGCACTTTCCATCCACTGATTAATGAAAGAAATGAGCATCTATTGTATCTTCCCTTGAAGCCTTTCCCATGCCCTTTCACTAGCTTCTGTCTGAATACTAAAGACTGCCAAATATTCTGAAAGAGGTACTCTGGCTGCTCTGCAGCTAGATGTGGGTATGAAAAGCAGGTCAAAACCCTCACCAGGATGCAGCAAGTCAGCATCACTGGATCATAACTGTTAGACTGTTTGCACATGCTTTAATCATTGACACGTGTTAAGCAAAAGAAAGAAAAACATACAATATGAGAAGAGGCTATAAAGTTCATTCATAAAAGAATGAGACACGTGATTATAATTTATTTACTTAAAAGAGGCATTTAGAAAGCTGAGGCAATAAAAGTAGGAAATTGGTTTAGTATAAGCAATGCAAACTGAGAAAGGCAAGCCACCACATGTCATTGACTTACGGACTTTTTTTTTTACAACTTTGACAGATTAAAAACAAAGATGACAGCCATAAAAAACAAAGAACACCTTATAGCATCTTTACTATAATAATAAGGATCAGCCAATCACCGTCTTCTGAGAAGAAAGGACATGTATTTGAAAAAAATCAAGTCTAGGAAGCTCCAAGGCAAAGTCCCAAGTGTTTTAATCCTACAAATGAGAAGCAGAGACAGTATTTCCAGCAGGAGCTTGAAACTCTGTAGTAGGGATCACAAGTACCCATGCTTCTGAATCTAGACAGACATAAGCTGTGGAAGCCCTGGGATGCTCCACTGCCTTCCAAGTAAGCAAGGAAAGAAACTAAATAGATATTCATCAAATCTGGACTGTTTCCCTCTCACTCCCACTCCTTATGTTACCCTATTTCCCTTTAATCCAACGCTGGCAAGCACACAGCCCTACAGCAAGTCAGACCTGACTGAAATCTGTTCTTTTCCCCAGACACATAAAAGTGGGTTGATGTTTCTGGTATCCCTTTGGATCTGTGCCCGTTGAGTGATGATCAGTGGGCACTTAGGTGCCACTCCAACCAGCTGCTGGCCTGGGGACCTGTGGAGGTGTCAGGTGAGTTTGGACACCTTTCTGCTGACATTTAGGGGCACTTAAAAGCACACTGCATATACCTGTAGGTACCTAAGAAGCCTTCAGACAAAATGCAGGCATTATACTGACACATCTCAGTGTTCAGTTTTGGATGTAAACATTTTCCAGCTGCTGGGAAAGAGTTCGGCAGATCTAGCCTTTTCATCAATCTAAGTCTCCCCCTCCCTTGGTAAGGTAAGGCAGAACTCTCCAGTGATTTCATGAAGGAAGGCAAGGGCTGGCGGGAGAGCAGCAGAAACCTGTCCCAGGGCAGGTGAACACTGACACTGCATCTGATCTCGCTCATCCTGACACCTGGCAGCTGCCACACTTGCACCCGCTGCGCCTGCCAGGTCACCACTGGAAAAACCTCGTCACGGCCACCAGCTCCAGCGGCCCACGCTCTTCCCAGCAGGAATGCCAGGCACATGCTCTCTGGGTGGCCGGTGACAGTGCCTCATTTAGGGCTAAAAACAGCCTGCATGACTAGTGTGATTACGTTGGTTTCATTTTCAGTGCGCGAGGTAGGGCAGAAAGGACTCGTGCTGCAGGAAACACGTTGTCCTCTGCCAAAAGCCGCTGCTGCTCGCTGTGACGCTCACAAGGATGCCCATCAGCTGAGCCACCGAGTGACCAAGCTGACGGGAGCCGGAGATTAGAGGGAGCCTCTCACACCAGCGATGCCGCACCGCAAACCGCGCCGGGTCCCCGCGGTCGCGCCGTGCCAAGGCAGCCCCGGCCCCATGGCCATGGCCATCCCCGCTCCCCGCAGC
>VXAZ01004027.1:589404-779450 GCA_013399875.1 Gymnorhina tibicen
ACCCCGGCCCCCCCCGCCCCGCCCCACCGCCGGCCCCTCACCCTTGATGTCCTGCACCATGCCGATGGTGCCGCCCGTATTGATGACCAGCCCCCGCGCCTCGGCCTTGGCGGAGGGGGCCGGGGGGCAGCCGGAGCGCACTTGGGGCCGGGGCCTGGCCAGGGCTCTGAGCAGGGAGCGCGGCTGTCCCGCCGCCGCCGCCTCCATCCCGCGTCGCAGCATCCGCTACCTCCCGGCCGCCCGGACAACGGGGAGCTTTAGAGGCGGGAGGGCGGAGGCGGGGCCGCCGCTTCCCGCTGCCCCAGGGGCGGGGAGAGCCGCCGTGCCCGCCCGCCCGAGTGCGGGGAGCGCCCGTGAGGGGCAGCGGGGCCGCGGCGGGGCAGCCCCGGCACCGCCCCCTGCACTTTGCTCCGCGGGGCAGCGCCAGCCCGGGGAGACGTCAAAGCCCTTCATGCTTGAAGGAAAAGCCAAGAACAGTGGCGTGTTCTGGGCCCGGGGAGGAGAGAGGGGACGCAGGGCACAGGGTCAGCCCGGCGACAACACCTGCTTCGTTCCCGTTTTCCTTCAGGAGGAAGAAGGTGGGAACTGCCCCTGCTTACCTGGCCTCAGAGGCGACTCCTGCCTACCCAGCGTCTCCCAAAACAGGCAGCGTGGCATGGGCAGCACCCTGCCCCTCCATTCCAGCTTCCTAATCTGCACCCTCGACTTCATCTAGATTTTCTCGCAAGAAGGGAAAGCTTCAACCTCAGGCTGCACATCCAGCCTTGGGCCAAAGGAGGACAAGCCAGGTACCACAGGGCCTGATGTGTTCACAGCTGTAACACAGAACACAAGGTTGTGCAGGAAAGGTCTCCTTGGGCAAAGATGAGGGCTGGGGTTTTTTGCAGCCTGCAAACTCACAACCTATTCAGACCGATCTCTTACTTAATCAGTCCTCTCCTGTAGTTTGGCAATATTATCATAGAGTGATATAGATATAGAGAATGACTGGGGTCCTTAAAGGGTGAATGAAGGGTCCTTAAAGATCACCTATAGCTTCAGTGCCTCTGCTCTGGGAAGAGATGACCATCAGATCAGGTTGCTCAGCTCACAAACTCCTTTATTTGAGCTCTTCCGTCCCTTGAAGGACATTCAGCCTCAAAGATTTGTATTTCATGGAAACCTGTAACCACAAAATCGTTCTTGGTATAGCCAGATCTAACATGGCATTGTGAAAGGTAACTCCTGTTTCTCAACAGTCTTGCCAGAAGTGCTCAGGGTGAAACAAGCAGAGATGCACAGGTGTGTGTGGGATGATACCATCTCTATCATGTAGCTGAGACCTCTGAAAAAGAAAGAAGAGAAAAGAGGAGGGGGAAGCTTACTACACCAGACTCAGAAGCTCTGGATATTTGTCTGTTTTATCCTGATGATCATCTCTGCTGTCATTTGCCTTATCTGCAAAAATCTGGCTATCACCAGGAGCTGAATATCATGATACTGAAATTGATACAGGTGTAACTGAGCTCCACCTGTTCACCTGTTACCAACAATGTGCCAATATTTCTCTGATCTTCCTCTGTCTCCCTCTAACAGTCATCCTAAGCTTTGAGACATACAAGGCCATCTTCAACTCAAATACTTCAAAACAGAAACATTAAGCTTCAGAACTAAACACAAATTTAGGGTTTCACATCTAGGTAGGAACAGCAGATACATCTGGCTTAGAGAGCAATTTTTCAGGTAAAGGAAGTGAGGAGGCACAATGAAAAAGGTGATGTTACAGGTATTTTAAAGAAAAAGCTAGAAATGTGTACCTTATACTGGTACTTGAAGAGATTAATTGTGGGAAGGGGGGCAGATTAAGCTCTTATATAAAACAAACTGTATTAAACCCTGTATTGTCGAGTTCAGCTACTGGTTTTACTTCTAAGTATTGTGTTTGGAAAGCATATGGTAGTTTCTTTTGAGGATTAGACAGGAGATCAAGTGTGAGGAGGCTGAAGTTGTTTTCAAGTCTGATAAATTTTTAGGTCTGTTGTCATGAGATTTGTTATTACTGGCCAACTATAAAACAAAATCAGCAAAGCAACTGGCTAAAACCCAATGAGCCATTACTGGGAACAGTAACTGCTGAGAAGCACGATCTGCATGAGCTGAGAAGTAGCTGCTGCACAAATACCTTGAGGCTAAACATGTCACTTAAGTGCCTGATTTAGTCAGTACGTTAAAGGAAGAACATGCTTCCTGTAGGAAAGTGGTAGGGATTTTTTGGCTCCCAGTCATAGGAATTTAATTTGTACCCTGCACTGCACCTTCTAAATGAAATGTAACTCAATTTCAAGGTAAAAATAGGGATTGTGGGATAGTCCAAGCAATTTCTTTTACTTCCAATTTCTACGACTCAGTACTCCAACAGAAATAAATTTTATGTTCTCCCCCCAAATTGACAGTCTCTCTCTTAGTGGCCCAAAATGTGGCACAGAATTCCAAATGTGGTCTCAGAAGTGCCAAGTAGAGGGCACTAATCATTCCCCTGTGTCTGCCGGCTGTAATTGTCCTGCTAGCGCAGCCTAGCCTTCGCTTTCCTTGCTGCAAGGACCCTTTGCTGCCTCACACATGACTTGTCCATAGGACCCCCAAGCCCTCTTTGCACAGCTGCTACTTAAATATTTTATCTATACTGTAGGCTATCGAACAAAACCCAGCAGTGTCTGAAGGCAGAAACAAACTGTGTAGTAACTCCAGCTGCTGGAGTACCCTGTGTGTATTGACACATCACAAGAAAATTTTCTAAATCAGCAAACATTGTGCATCTGCCGCGGGGAAACACTTTTTTCAAAAGAATGAAAAAATTGTATCTAATTCTTGTTACGTATCAAAGAAACGCATTCCACTTCCTTCATATATTTCTAGCACAGATCGCAAAGCATCTTTAATCGTTGTACTCTTTTCCCTGTGCTACTCAGAGTAAAAAATGTAATCAAGATCACATGAAAAGAATGTGATGTAGTGTTTCAAACTCTACAGAAAGGTCATTTTAGGTTCTGCAGGACTCTCTGCAGAAAGAACAAAACCGAAGTTCCATTTGAGCAGGATTACTAGAGTTGGTCAGAAATTCAACACTTTCTTTCACAGAATAATCAGCTTTTGAAAACCTTTCTGGTAAAAAAAAAAAAAAAAAAAAAAAAAGAAAAGGTGTTCTATGCACCTTACAAGGTGCTTTTTTTTCTGGTTTACACTCAAAAATTATTTATGCAAACTCCCAAGATCTAATGTGTGTAAGAGATTTAATGCATCTTGTAAAAGGAAAAATAAACAAAACAACCCTACATTTTTCTTTTTTAGAAGTTAGCTGGATTGCATTCCTCAGTGGGGTAGCACCACATCTGCCTTTGGCCTAAGCTGTTGCTCCATACTTGACTAGCTTTAAATGTCCTTTACAAAATGTAATGAGTTCTATCATCTTAGTCTTGACATTTCAGCTTTCCCACCTATAACACACTTTATCAAGTAAGGAAAAACAGCAACAGCACACCAGCTAAGGTCTTAGGAGTCAGAATAGGTCAGGACAAGGATAATACCAAGATAGACCTTTCTACTTTGTCAGCTTCAAAACGGTAACTAAAAGTAATTAATATATCTTGGCTGCTCAGAGGCTTAGATAAATTACATGGGTGGTGTCAGTCAAACATTATCAAAGAGACGTGGTTACTCTTCACAACACTTAGAAGTATGATTTCATAGGTATTGATGGACAGATTAAGATGTAATTGCTGTGATGGCACAAACTGCTTCCAACTAGTGAGTGCCATTGTATTCCTTCTAATGTATGGGATGCTATTAGATACAGAACATTAAATAACCACTTTTTGCTATTGAATGCCACTTTGCTTTTCAACCATGTCCAGAAAATCTCTTTTAAGACATCTGTTATTTCTTGTGAATTCTATTCATGGCTTCTCTGGAAATCATACCACTTTATTCTCTGCCCTCCACATTTCTGCTTGAGCAATGAGTCCCTCCTAGACATCATTGTGCAATTTACTTGAGATCACTTCTCTAATCCAGGGATGTAATTCAGAATTCTGTACTCCAACATGAACAATGCAGAATGCTGTTATAAAAAAAAAGGGGGAAAAAGACTTTACCAAGAAGCTGGGATAAAGAGGCTTTCCCAAAAGTGTACAGACAAGGATTAAGTCACCTGTTATCTCTTACCTGAGAGATGTGTGCCTTTAATGAGGGAAATTCTGATGTATTTAACTGGTGTTCATGAGGGCAATGGACTCTCCAAATCTGCTGAATGAGCTTTGGCCTACTTTAAACAATTCAGAGCGTCACCGCCTAGAACAGTGGAAAGAGAAAGCAGCAAGAAAGGAAAGGAGCAAGCCAGAAGAAAACACATTCCCTCTTTGCCTGCTGCAGGTAGAATAATTCTGCATTAAGCAAGATAAATCATGCACGCATATCAAGATGGGAGGGAATCTCATCTACCTGGGAGGGGTTTTGGGAGCTGGAATGGTTTTGGTTGTGCAGTGGGTAGATGGTGGCAGAAGATAATGTTTGAACATGGAGGAGTGTTGAAGACATGGAAAATGATGAAAAACAAAGAAAGGAGCACAAAAGTATCACTTTGTTCCTGAGCTGGTGCCTGAAACAGGTGAAGGGCAGAGGAAGGTCAGGATTGGGCAGAGACTGACCACGTTGCAAAGCTTCAAGGTTCTTCTTAGGCCCTTCTGCATCAAGGGCCGCCCATAAAGCATGTTGGATGAAGCTGAAAGAGGAGCTGGGGAACAGAAATGAATCTGCTGTGGGTCTCAGGAGAGAGAGACTGTACCAAGGCAGATGGTGCCTGGAGTGCCCAGACTTCTTCCAAGCTTCAGCCTCCATCTTTCCTTCTTTTCAAAGTGCTGGTGGCCCTGCATCTCTGAGCTGTGCCAGCTGATATCCCCAGTGCACAGAGGGTGCCAAAAGATGAGGGGAAGGTCATCCCTGGTTCCTCAACTGATTCTTGATAGTGCTGCAGAGCACTTGCTCTGTTCTTTCAGGAGAATCACATTGCTATGATGAACAGTAAACGGGAAAGGGGTGTAACACAGTTGGGAGTTTCACAACCCCTTCCCCAGAAAGTGAGTGTATAGGGATTAGGGTGGTTTGAACAAACCCAGCTGAGTCCTGCTGAGCCTCTGGCCACTTGCACCATGGCAGCTGTGCTCACTGCAGGGAGCGCGAGTGGGGAAATCAAGGTGAGAGTGGATGTCAGCGTGAAGTGATCCATTTCCAGAGAAGACGGGACTGTCCTTTTTTAGCTGTATGGAATTTTAGGAGGTACAGGTGAGGGCATGTACATCCTGTCCATTGCTTTGGCCTTTCCTAGCACAGTTGTGGTGCTGCTGGCACCTGAGCTACCTATTCCGAAAGCTTGCCCATGGATTTTACAAGAGCTTTTGTTTACAGTGCAAAGAGAAAACTGAGTTACCAGGAAAAGGAAGGCCGGCGATGGAATTTGAGTAACGAAGGGATGGTGACTTTATAGGGCACAACGAGTGCAGTCCCAACAGGCTCTGCCTTGCTTGACCCGTGGTCAGGTGTCTCAGGTTTATTTACAGTGACCACCTCCTACTGCAGAACTCTGACGTGCCCAAAGTGAGAACAGGGTGAGACAAAGGGCTGTTAAAGAGTCACACAGATGATGGCCCAAGTGACTAGAATTGTCTTTGTGAGACTACAGAAAAGCTGCAGCTTGCTAAGCAAAGGTGAAACCCTCTTCTCTAAAACCAAGATTTGTGGAGTTGGTCTGATCTTGAGAAAGGAAAACACTGTTGTGTGTGACCAATAGTGAGATCTCAGTACACACCAGCAAACTGCTGTCTCAGAATCAAGTCCAGCAAATAGTCTTCCTGCAGGCATTCTGGGAGCTCCGGTGAACCTTTATTTATGTTGCTTCACAACAGCTGAGGTGACTGCCTAGCTGGATCATCCATCAAAAATAATGAAGCTCTTAAATAATCTCCATACATTTTTGACCCATTCTTGAGGATCACCTTCTCTGATCTCAAGAACTGTCCATTCCAACAAGGAAGACACCAAGCAGAGGTAGAAGCAGGCCTGCATGGATGAACAAGGAACTCCAGGTAAGAATTAAGCATAAAAAGTGTTCAAGAGGTAGAAGAAGGGACAGGTGTCCCAGGAGGAATGTAGAGATACTGTCAGAATATGCAGGTATGTTGTTATGAAAAGCAAGGGTCACCTGAAATTGAATTTACAGGGATATGAAGGTTCAACAACAAAGGTTTCTAAGGTAAATAAGCAGACAAAAGGTGACCAGGGAAAAGGTGGGCCCACTGGTGACTGGCAAGGCACTTGGTGACAAAGGACGTGGGAAAGCTGACAATGCCACCATTTTCTCAGTCTTCACTGGCTGTATTCACCTCTAGGAATCCCAGGCACCTGAGGCCATTGTAAGATGCAGGGCAAGGAAGACTTCCTGTCCCTGGAGAAGAATCAGTTTAGAGAATATTTAAATAAACCAGACCCTGACAAGTCCCTGGAACCTGATGGGCTGCACTCACAAGAGCTGAGGGAACTGGTTGATGCCATTTGAGGACACTTGATAACCTTTGTAAGGTCATGGCAATCAGGGTAAGGTTCTTGAGGAGTGGAAGAAAGCAAATGTCACTTCTAACTTCAAGAATGGTGAGAAGGAAGAGGAGACGGGAAACTAGAGACTGGTCAGCTTCACCTCAATCCCTGGGAAAGCAGTGGAGCAAATAGATCTGGAAGCTACTTCCAGACAGATGAAGGTCAAACAGGCAGTTAGGAGTAGTCACCACAGATTTATCACACTTGATCAACCTGTCAGCCCTCTCTGACTACGCAACCAGCTCAGTGGTGAGGAGAGAGCAGTGTTAATATCTAATCAAGATATTAGGTCTTTGGACTGGAAAAATACCCAAGCAACGTTCTACTTTAAATACTCAACTAAATGACTAATTTGTAATTTTTTTTTTTTTGGCAGTTACATGTTGATTAATATACCTCAGAGGTAAGATTAATCTTCTTACCGAATTCAGTTACCTAGAAGACAGACATCTAGTCTCAACAAATTAGTTTAGCAATTAGTGGTTAATAATATAATAACAATCAGAGTTTCCTGAGAGGCATGGTGCACATCTAGCATTCACAATAGTTGACCATGAGCTAAAAAAGTACTTAGGTTTTTGTTTGATTTGGGTTTTTTTTTTTTGTTCTTCTGTTTGATCTGCTGACAGAGAATACCCAGGTCAGAGTTCATGCTGTGCCATCAGTTCTCAGCCTGCAGCCCCATGAATCACGGATTACAGTGACAAGGGACACAAGGATGGGAAGCAGATGCTGTTAAACTTTTACACTGCACAAGTTTAAGTCCCCTTTCTTTGAGGGGTGGATGGGACCAAAACTTCTCTGTCCAGCGGAGAGCCCACTGAGCTGGCAGTGGCATGGAGGTATTTCCATGTTAAAAGGTTCCATGTTAATCCACTGGAATTGCATGTCTATCATAGGTGTCAAGTCTCATAGAAACACTCAGTGGCAAAAACACCAGTGCAAATGCTGGGACAAATCCTGATATGACATTAAGTGGTAGCAGAACTAGGAGGTGGACTGCTTTGCAAGAGAGGCTGGCCACCCCTGGTTTTCTTCAGGCTTCAGATTGTTAATCCTTGCCTTTTTTTAGTTCTGCCAGAAAGCTGAGGGTTGGGCTCTGGGCAGCACTGATGACCATTCTGGGAATGGGGAAATCGCATCTCAAAGCTGGCTGTGCTGGCTGGGGAGGCACTGGGAAGATTGGTGACCATTCGACCAATAAATTATCCCATCTCAGCCTTGGAATCGTAGCTCTAGAAAAACCACCCATGGCACAAAACATGCCATTCCACAGACCTGGCAAACCAAGAGCAGCAGTGAAGTGACTCAGTAAGGAGAAATTTCCACAGTTACCTCTCCTTCACCTCTGGGGCATGAGCTGGCAACAGACCCTGCACCTGGTGCTCAGGAGCACAGTCTGGCACAAGGCTGTAGGCACTGGCAAGGGCAGGCTGAAAATGGCCTTAGGCAAAGTAAGAGAAGTGATCTGGCATCAAGAGGGAAAATACCACTGGAAGAAGGCAGGCAGGGCACATGAGCACTGAAGTGCAGCACAAGCCTCAGGCCTCACAGAGACTGCAGGCAAGATAAACTTGGAATGCTTTTTAAGGCTTTAGGAAATGAAACAGAATTTATAAAACCCACCCTGAAATACAAGGAGGAAAAGCGAACAAGTGCCAGGAGTCTGAGTTAATAAAGCACGTGCTGTGATCAGCCTCAGGGAGGGCACAAGTTTGCTGTGACACACACACCAGCTTAACAGCAGGAGGTGCAGGTGGAGGACAGAAACTTGCAGACTGATGAGGTCAAAACAGTCCACCTGGAGTACTTGTGGCACAAGAGGAAGGTCTGGATGTGTGAAACTTGTCATAGATTTTGAAGAGCAGGTCAGAAACACCTTTCTTAGATTTTTCCTAGCAGTCTGTTGGCCAAGCTGCACTAGCAAACCTACCTGCACTGAGGTGGTTTGGAGAAGACACTGCTCTCCACAGAAGTGTTTTCATCCACTGAGATCTACATCACTGGTCCAGTTCTGTTGACCCCACCTGGATGATTTTTGGGGTTGTTTCATCCACCATCACCCCCACCCAAAAATAAAAATGCTGTAGCCTCTGTTTTGTTTCCTTGGTTCTGCAGCCTGCTTAGCTCATGCTTCACTCATCAACTCCAAAAATGCCTGGCTGCTGTGCCCTTGGGCACCGGGATCTCATCTTACTGATGTTCTTCCTCCCTACTCTGGGGAAATCACTTCCAAGGAACAGACTGGGAGGCAGTGTTCCTTTTCTTCTATTCATAGCTGTCTTAATCACACTTTTTATTTTTCCCTGTGTGGTGTTCATTATGCTGGTTCAGGAGTTTCTTAGCTCATCAATTCTGCATTCTGTTCGAACTCCGTCAAAATGCCAACCTAAATAACTCAATGTACTGGCTGAACTTAAGTTACAATAACAATTATTAGAACAATATGACAGCCATCACACCAAGTCTTTACAAACTGGGAATGGGCAGGGAGACAGAAAGTTGCTTTGTTGCATTAAGATCATCTTGTTTGTTTACAACGTAATTTTTCAACCTTGTATCTCAGAAATTCTCTGAAACAGAAGGGGTGCATTGTGAAATGTGGCTTCTTTGCTATATCCAAGGGAATAAGGTCCTTCCTATGAACTGCAATAAAAGCAGAATTGCTAAATCCAGGTTCTGTCCTACCTTTCTGAGGAGTGAGACCTACTGAAACATTCAGTGAGGGAGACACAGATCATGCAAGTGCCAGTTAACATAACCTGGATTCTGAGCTGCCAGTGTCCCATAGCATCAGAGCCTTACACAGCATCATGGACAGCCTTAAATGTGCAACAGGAATCCTGGGGAAGCTCACAATTGCTAATTTTGTTGAGGGTTAGAAAGAACCACCCTGCTCTTAACAGGAGCCCTTCAAGTATTGTACTTTGAAAACTAGCTGGGTTCTAGATTGCCTTGAGCTTTTAGAAATTATGCTTAACTGCAACTGTAAGGTGCTTGCTGAAGCCCTTAATATTGGGTGTGTCTAGTTGGAATTCAAATTTTATTTTTATTTACTGGTATTTTACTAGCCACTGACCCAGTTCAGAGTTGCATACAGGAAAGACCAGAGCCCTTGCTGTGATCATATTCTTCTGTCATTTAACACAGGAACCTGGACCACATGGTCCAGATTCACATACACTACGCCACCCTTGCTTCAATCATGAAAGTTCCTGCCTCAGGTGAATTTCTCCTGACACTAAATGGTAGAAAACCACATGGCAGCCACCTTTGTAGTGTAGCTCTAGACAAATCTCTCTCAGCCTCTAACATTCTTTGAATATCTATGAGAGAACCAAACAAGTCAAAGGTCATTTTTCTGCAAATGGCTGCTAGTGCCAACAGCCTCTCCAGCCCAAAGGTTCCTTTTTATTCCAATCCCATAAATCACTAATCCACAAAAAGATAAAATATACAACATATCTCCTCTTAATCTCCAGCACTAAATGAAAGAGAACAAGAGAACTGAAGCCCATGTCCAATACCTCAGAATAGTTGGCTATTCTGGCCAAGTCTTCTACTATCACATTACATGAATAAAGCAGTGATGCATATTCTGGGATTGCACAGATAATCCTTCTTGTGTTTAGAGAGACTATAAAGAACAAAATTATGTAATAAAAATATTTTATTACTGCAAACTATAGATGTTTAGCTACCTCTTAGAACAGATAGTGTGGCCCTAAGTTATGATCTCCCTATGTTTCAGGAAAGTTGGTGGTAGCTTTTTCATTTACTTCAGACAAAAACTACTTCAGATTGTATTAAAACTAATTATTGAAATGATTCTGACCTGGGAAAGCTTTTATCAAAAGGGAGCCAGCTCAAGTTGACTGTCAGTAGTTAGCATGAGATAGATACAGGAGCTGCATGAAACCATCCTACAATATCTAAATTAGATGTAACTGGATTTAGAGTTGTCAATCAATCACGAGACTGTATTGTTATAGCAGACAAACAGTGGAAAAAGATTAAGAACTGTCTCAGTTCAAATAAATTGAAAAAGAGTAACTTGAAAACTGGCAGCAGTAAAATTAAGAAAAAAATTTGCATTTTAATATGAAAAAAAAGATAGTAACATCAGGGAATGCTTTCTCACACATAAACACAGAGGAAGTATAAAGAAGTCCTCTCCATTCTGATTCCAGTCTGTGGTATGAAGGTTTACAACACTGTTACAGTACATCCATTTCTAGATGAATTGTTTTGCTGTTGTTCCTGTCCTTCAGCTGAAAGCATCCATTTGGGAAGCGTGAAATATTCCTTCCAGGAGCACTCGCACATCCTCTGGAAGCTCCCAAGTTATCACAGACTGTGCTTCCCTGTGTAGATTCCTCATCCTGCATCACTGACATCCTATGGAGCATCTCTACAAATGTATTAGCTTCAGTAACTATTCCAATTTTAGGAAGTGCCATCAGCAGCAATCACTTTGTGCTCTTCCCAGTGTATTTTCTACCTCCTTCTCCTTTATAAATAAAATTCAAACAATATCTATTCCTTAGAGAACATGTAAAATAATCAGATGTAAAGAGTGCCTGTTCAATTCCCATCTTACCTGGCAATTGGGCAGGAGGAGGCTGTTTGCACAACTGCTGTCAAGACCAAGTAAAACTAGTTAAAAACAGAGCTAACATCTTAAACTAGAGAGGAACTCCCTGCAGCTATGTTCTCTGATCTCTTGAAATAATGTGCTGTGGAAGATACTGTCTGTATCAAGTATTTTAGTAAAATCTTACCTACTTTCCTGTCTTTTAAAAGTGGCCTTTCTGCCCTTACTAAAGATAGGCCAAGAAAACCCCAGAGATACATATTCATCCTCTGTGCTCTTCATTTCCTGATTATGCACTCTAGATTTTTGCTACTAACAGACCAAAAAGAGAACGAAGAGCTTTGTAAATGTTGAAATACTGCCAAAAACTGTACCCTTTCTTTTTCAAGCACATGTATCCAGGGAGAAAGGTACCCCTGGGTGGTTTATGCTCTGTTTAGGAAGAAAAACAAAATGAGAGAAGTGAAATATTTAAAACCCTTCCACAGTTCTCCACATGGCATGAAGAACAAATACAGGAGGGGAAAAGAAAACCATCACAGTGGTTTGTGGAGCACCTGGGGCTCATCACTCTGAGTAGCACAGAGAAAAGACAACTTTCATAAGCATGACATGAAAAAGTCGTGAACTCATCTCACCATGAGTGAAGAAGTTTTGATTGCAGTTTTTCAGAGGAAAAAGCAGCCTCTGCACTTTCTGGAGCGCAGCAGGAAACGAAAGTCAGCATTTCAACCACACATTTCACCTTCCTCCTTCCCCTGAACCAAATGGACACCCCACTTCTCTCTTGCCCCAGGGTGGCTCACTGTGAGGGAGGGAATTGCTGGGGTGAAGGAGTGAAGGCCATGACCCCTCAGCAAGGCTCATGGTGTGTGCAGCTTACTCCTGCCCAGCTCACCTCAAGCCAATGCCCTCTCACCAGTCCAATGGCAAAACCAGCAGTGAGCATCAGCACCCAAGCTCAGCTCTCTGCCCCCCTGCCCTGGGATAGAGAAACAGCCACAAACTCATCCCTGTGCCAAGAAACACCTGTTCAAGATTTTCCCTTCACCCATGGTGGTGGTAAGGGGGTGAGTCCCCTCCCTTAAAATGGGGATGTCTGGGAAGGTCCTGTCCCTGTCTTGCAGGTTGGAAGACCTCTCTCAGCAGAGGGAGCAACCACCTGTTTTCCCAAAGGATTTAAGTCATAGATCTGGCAGATTAGACAGACACTCCTAGAGCTTGAGTGAAAACTAAATATAGGAGCATCAGACAGGGATGACAAAACACCTATCCATGTAGCTCAGTGACTGAGAAAAGAGCAATTTATCTTCCTACAGATTCACCAGATCAGCTCAGAGCTTGCCTCTTCCCTCAACACTCCTTTGGAGGATTAATATATATCTCAGACATATTGCCTTTGCCTCAGGTTTCTTTCATTTATAAACCTCTTTGGAGTTTCATCTGCTTTCCCTCAAGGTTATTCTACAGAAAGGAAACTTCAAATCAAACTATACACTGATGATGGGTTTTTATTTCCCTGTTCAGCTTTATCCCTTTCTATGAGGTAGACAAACCCTGCTCTGTCTTACTCTGGTCCTTGAAAAACATGCTAACAACTTTCCAAGGTCAGTGTAACTCCCGTCACAGTCTATGCCAACACCTGTACCCTGGTTTAAATCGTGATTCTGTAATTTATCCTCATTCACGTGGCCTTTTTCTGACACTTACATGTAGACTGGCATTCAATTTAACCTGTTGGGACTGCACTCGTTGTGCCCTATAAAGTCACCATCCCTTCGTTACTCAAATTCCATCTCCGGCCTTCCTTTTCCTGGTAACTCAGTTTTCTCTTTGCACTGTAAACAAAAGCTCTTGTAAAATCCATGGGCAAGCTTTCGGAATAGGTAGCTCAGGTGCCAGCAGCACCACAACTGTGCTAGGAAAGGCCAAAGCAATGGACAGGATGTACATGCCCTCACCTGTACCTCCTAAAATTCCATACAGCTAAAAGAAGAGAGTCCTGTTTTATCTGGAAATGGATCACTTCACGCTGACATCCACTCTCACCTTGATTTCCCCACTCGCGCTCCCTGCAGTGAGCACAGCTGCCATGGTGCAAGTGGCCAGAGGCTCAGCAGGACTCAGCTGGGTTCGTTCAAACCACCCTAATCCCTATACACTCACTTTCTGGGGAAGAAGTTGTGAAACTCCCAACTGCGTTACACCCCTTTCCCGTTTACTGTTCATCATAGCAATGTGATTCTCCTGAAAGAACAGAGCAAGTGCTCTGCAGCACTATCAAGAATCAGTTGAGGTGATTTTTTTTTTTTTTTTTGAAAGAGGTGACTTTTCTGTAAAAGGATTTGTAAACAATACTCTCCACCTGTATATCTGCCATAAGGAAACACTTGGGCAAGGATAAAAATAGACATTCTTTCAGTGTATTTTCTGAGTTTTGGAATTCAGTAGGACAGGGAGTTCAAGTTCCTCAATTTTAACAGTTATTGAAGGATCTGCCTTCCCTGGAGTTCCAATTCATTTTTCTATTTGTTTATATATTTGGTTTCCATCAGAGCCCAGGGCAGTAAATTCCACAATTAGTTACATGCAATGGCAAAAAAATCTCCTTTTGATTTAAAACGGCTATCAGGTGTCACAGTAGTTGTGGTGGGACTTACGAATAATAGTCAATGCACATTGTTTCAGATTCTAGAAGCACCTATCAGTATGGTTTGTCACTTTATCATTACTGTCGGAGACATTTAAGAGCATTAATGTGACCATTTATAGATTCAAGTATTTCTACCTTAAGCTCACTGAAGTACATAATCACTAATACATTATGGTAAGTGAAATCTCATTCTGCTCAGTGTTGGTAAGTATTTGCAGATACAGCAAATCTTGACAAGCAGTCATGGCCTTTTTTCCTTATGGAATTAGCCCCCAAAAGCCACAAAGCTGAGTGGGATCAGGTTCGCAGCCACACAGACACTACTATTTTACAATACTTCTTTCTCCAGTGTGAGAAAGAAGTATTGTAAAATGGTATCACCCTTTGAGGGGGAAATTCTGAAGCTGCTTACCTTAAACTTGTTCAAGTGACTTTGCACTGCTGTTGAAGCCTAAATCAAACAATAAGTACAACAACTGCTTTTTAAATGTTAGTACTGTATACATTCATCTGCAAATAAACATCTCCCAGGAAGGCTGACTTGAAGGATGCAGTGCTTCCTTCAGGGCTGTTCTATTCCGTATCACAGCAGCCCCCACCTGGTGGCAGCACAGTCACACACACAGACCCACACATGGAGAAAGTTTCAAAATAAAAAAAATTAAAAATCAGTGTTGCTTATGTAGAATGAGTTCCATTATTCTTCTCATGCCTTTGTGCGTTGCCAAGTTTCCTTTTCCTACGGAAACTGCCATAATTAAGAGACAAAGCAAGATTTGAAATCCTGCCTGTTCCACTTGCCCCTGAAGGTGTTTAAGAGGAACACTTAATTGGTGTACTACACTTGTCTGAGAAATACTCTTGTCTAAGCCACTTGAGATGCAATTTTTCTGTTAGACCTCTCTCACTATTCTAATTCCCAAGGATCAGTAAAATGGGTCTAAGAAAGTAATGCTCTAATAAACCACTGAAATTGCCTGTTACACAGTCATCCCTCTGTTTAATTACAGCCTAAAATAGTTTATTTTAAGCATCCCCTTATTTTACAAAAATCTGCCATTTCTTTATGGTGACCACTGATTCTCTCTCCTTCAGAGGATGACTGGATATTACAGGACCTTCAAACCACTGAGTGAACTGTGAAATTGAATACTCTACCATATACTGCTTTTGTATTCATGTATTTCATGAATGCAATCACATGCCATTAACAACTAAATTTAGCTTTTATTAAGCATGACCATACAAAGGAAGAGACAAAACCATTTTATTTAATTTTTGCATTTTATTCTGAAATCACTGACCTCATTTTTAGGACTAAAGATCACCCAGGTAAAAATAAGATGAAAGGAGGAAACAAAGTGCCATGAATCAGTAATTCAAAAGCATTCTTCTGCCATACAGGAAAATAAATCATGTTATGTTTTGCTGTACAAAAAAATGAATGAAAAAATTGTATCCAGTATATGAAGATATAGTTTGGATCAGAACATAATTTAGAAATATAATCAGTTTCTTCTGACTTCTAGTTCTTGGTTAAGGAAAACCCCAAACCCCTTTGCTGCTTTTTTTTTTTTTTTAACTAGTAAAAAAGAAAACAGGAAAATGCAAGTTGCAATTAAAGACAAAAAAATGTCATGCTCCTTAATTTATGAGCTTTTAGACAGAAAATGAACAACTAAGCCTAGATTTGCTTCATCTTTCATGAACCTTGTGATAAACCTATGCAGAAGTATTAAAATGAAAATTGCATCCTGATGTACATCAGTTTCTTTTATTAATAAACTTGTCTACTCTAGGCCAGCAAACCTCAGCTTTTTCAGAAACACAGGAACATCTTCCAAACTGCATTTCAGTACACTTTGTACTCATCTTGAGGAACAGTCTTGCAAAACATGCATACAAGATAGCAGTAATTTTTAGACTAGTAATACCTCATCCTCTGAAAGACTTCTAGAAATACTTAATCATTCAACAAAACAAGCCTGTGGAGCTGATAAACAAAACTTCCTCTTTCATGCTGCTTTTCAGACTCGTCAATAATACGCTGAGAATCCACCTAGTCAAAAGAAGCAACATGAAAGTCAGAATGCATTCCTAATGTCTTCCTATATAACACAGCTAAGAAAAAGTCTTTAAGAGTTCTGAGTTTTACATCATACGTGAATTTCAGTTCCATGCCACACATTGCAACAAAAGAGCCAGGGCTACAAAATGCTTTATTTCATGGTTTGCCTGAGTCAGAGCACTATTCCACAATCAATTCCAAAGCGTTATAGGTAGTGTTTTATGATCTAAGATGTACTGGGCTTCTTCAGATGCAGCGAAAATCCTGATCCAAGGCCTACACATTAGGTTGGTATAAAAAATAAACACCAGCAGAAGTGAGTATATTATCTTCCTAAATCCAAGGGTAACTGAATTTGAAACATGAAAATAGAAACATTTTGGCCTAAGGCAGTATATCACAACACACTCTAAAAAGATGCCTTTTAGAAATAACTGCCCTTGGTGCTTGTTCTCTGTTGTCCCTCTTTACCAGGGGGAACAAACCCTTCCTTTCTGGGCTGCAGGGTGGGAGAGGCACAGGAAGGGTGTGTGCAGCACTTTTACTCCTGCACCCACTAATTCCTCACCCCCTTTTAATTAAGAAACTGTAGCTGTTCTTCAGGAAATCCAGTGGCCTGCAGAGGCCCTTACAAAAAGAAAGGTAAGGTTTCCAAGAGAGTAGGAAGCTGGGAGAGTTTTCTCATGAAACCTTCCCAGGTCTTGAGAAAACTGCCCTCCTGCCTGATCCCACCACACTCGTTCTAAAACAAACCACATTTCTGTCTGCCTAGAAAGGAAAAGCCACTTCAAAGGACAGCAGCCCAAAACAAAACTAAGATGCACTGCATTCAGGAAAATGTAGCAACAGCTGCTTGATAGAAAGAATAGAAAATTTTAACTTCCAACAAATGTGAAGCTGCCTTTACAATCTCTCTCATCTTAAAACCCATGGAGAGTTCTGCCCGAAAACACTCAATATATATAGAAAAAATTAAAAAACAAGCCACCCAACAACTAAACAGACTCTACAAAAATAGGGTATCAACAGACACTGGTGACTGCAGAAATAGAAGTTCTTATGCTTTAAATTAAACTCTGCAGTGCTTGCAGCATTTTCAAATTCAATAACCAAAAAAGTCATCCTCCCAAAGTAAGTTCTCCCTTTCAACACTCTTAACTAACTGTAACTACTCAAACTCCTCCAAAAAAAAAATTTTTAAAAATATCTGTATACCCTTACCTGATTCCATGCATACGGCTTCTCATACCAGGTGGGATCAATTATGTCTCGAGGCTTTGATTTGCAGATTAAACTGAAATTACATAAATATAGCCTTAAGAAGTACACTTATATTTGGTTAATTATAAAGACAAAGGATTTTTTTATACAAGATACAACCAGGTATTTACAAAGTGTCTGTGCTAAAGGGAATCTTAAATTTCCCTGTTAATCTAGTCTGATTTGTTCACTTCTCTATACTTTGCCCCTCCAGGGTAGTAAGTCAAAATGCAAATTTTCACAGGGACGTATAGTGTATCAGAATGTATTTTCTTCTAAAAAAAAAATGAGATTTTTTTTTACAAAGCACTAGAATTTGCAACTGTAATTTATTCCTTACATTTTATGCATGCTTACTCACTAGAATGTATAATACAGCTATTTTTAGGGTATTTTGTTTTGCATGACAACTCAATTACTATAGATTGTCTGTCTGTTCCAGTTATTTCCTCAAGCTGTGCAAAGTACAACAGTAGTAGACATTAATTAATTCTGTCTAGATGTGTTTTTCAAAAACTGATTTTAGTCTTAAGCAGTGGTGACATGTTGTAAATACAATTAGCTTTTGAAAAATGGAAAACAGTTATGAAAGACTGTTCAGGCTAAATTTTTAATTATGTACTTGTATTAATAAATGTTTTTTCCAAAACACAGAAAGTACAATTGGGAAAAAAAAATATTCAAAACCAAGGAAGATTTTACACAAGGGAAAAGAAGAAATCATTACAATAATCAGACTGTTTATTCCTTCAAATAAAACCATACAAAAATAAAATAAAATTTTAAATAAAAATAGCTGTAGGATCGTTGGAAGACAACCAGTAAATGTACAAAAATTCCACAAGAGAAAAGGCTACCACAGAAAGGTATAAAAGTCTGAAGACAAAAAGCCCAGGGGCTGAAGAGAGCGACCGAGTCAGGCAGTCAGTGCTGAGCTGGGAACTTGTCAGTGCCCAGGACCTGTGCCAAGGTCTGACCCTTCCCCTCCCAGCTGGCTGGAGATGTCTGAACAATCAGCCCAAAATAGGTGCCAAAACTGTAGCAAGTATTCACATGTCTGAACAAATAGCAGTGACATTTTAGTGCCTTCAATTTAGCACGTAAGTGTTGATGTCCCAGCACGAGCTGTTACTGTCACAGTCACCTCCAGAGGGGGGTTGTGGCTTTGCTTCTTTCTGCCTATCCATGTTCCTTGACTTCTCCACTGCTTGTGCTCTTTTAATTTCATTTCTAGTACCTCAAAAGGTAAGGCTGACTTGTTAAGTTACTATGGAATGCACTTGCATTTTATTTGGAGTTTTGGAAATAGGAAGTATGGGTGCTTGCTTTTAACTTAAGGCAATGTAATAGGGTTTTTTTTCCACAGATAAGAGAGCAGGTACTTTCAAGAGCAGGTACTTTCAAAACCAAGAAACACCAGGAAAATCAGCATAAATAGGTAACTCTGATAATCATTCTGATAAGCCTGGGTAAAAGCAGGGTTTGTGATCTTTATCAGCACAAGGAACTGCCTAACTCTGACATCATGAAGTTACTTCAGCAAAGCTCTACTGGCAAAAAAAATGTCGTCTTTCTTAGAGATGAGGCTGGTAAGAGTTGTCATGGACTCTGGACCAGAGCTCTTTTTAACATAGTTCAGTAGAGAGCCAGGTCAGGATGAGAAAATTCTCCTGATGATACAGACAGTACTAAAATGCATCATGAGTGTACAAACAAGGGAAGATTTTTCACATTATGCTCAGCAGGGATAGACATTAGAAGGAGCTGTTCCTGGGATAGTTCACTGCAGCCCTTCTCCCAAACTACAAGCTGAAAAAAGTCTCCAGGCTGGCTGCACTGAATCACAATGGTCTTTTCAGAACCACTGCTTCACTTACAAGGAGAGGTTTGGGAAAAAAGACAGGTGGCCTTACTTCAGTTCCTAAATTTGCCTGGGACTTCCAATTCAGTTGGCCAACATCTATTCTGCACAGGTCTGCCGAGGGAGGAAAGGCAGCACACATAATTCAAATTTAATGTACAGGAGGAAAGAATTCTAAATCTTTCTGCACTGTTCTGCCATAGGACTCCATTAGCTTTGTCCTGGGTGCAAAACACAAGGATACGTAAGAGCTGATATCCTGCACAACAGGTTTTACAGTCTAGGTTTTATGACTCTTAAGTGATTTGGCTTCCCTGAAGAACCAGTGCTTCCACAAGAAGTCTAAGGTTGTTTAGTATAACTGCTTTATAAATAAACAAAGTAAATGAAATGCATCATTAAATGAGA
Source organism: Gymnorhina tibicen (assembly GCA_013399875.1). Taxonomy (NCBI): domain Eukaryota; kingdom Metazoa; phylum Chordata; class Aves; order Passeriformes; family Artamidae; genus Gymnorhina; species Gymnorhina tibicen. The sequence goes on from VXAZ01004027.1 coordinate 608,873, forward strand.
GCATGTATTATTATTTTTCCAAAGCCTAATCTCAGCTATGCTTCAAGCAAGCACTCATCTTATTTTTGCTGAGACTGGAAAACAGAAGATCTTATTTCTACAAAATTATTACCATAAAAGCTTCTGACGAATATTTTCCTGCAGCCGTGCCACTTCCTCTTGTCCATAACACACTGCATGTTCACAGAGCAGCTTATTCATGGCTGTCCTCAGACTGTTTATCTGTAAAACACCAGTGACAGAATATAAAGCACTTTAAACCAGCATAAGGTCTGTATCATATCACACTGACATGAAGGTGGTCGCAGCACCCACATCGCTGAATTTCAACTGGAATATTATTTGCATAAGCAAAAACATCTGAAGGCTTCAGAAATGCTTCTTCCTGCAGTTGCACCTCTGGTGGTCAATGATGTTAATATTTCAGCCACATGATACCACAATTTTTAAGGTTACTCAGATATGCCATAAAACATACAGGCTACCACTTGCCTAGACTTTTCACAATGCAGAATTCCTTCAGTGAAAGTTTTAAGAATTTTCTCTCTGTCCATAATTTTTCCCATGTACAACAGCCCGGTGTTACCATTCTGTCTAAGGTATCATGAGAACAGCCATCACACCAAGTCAGTGCTTTCAGAAAATAACAGCTCACAGATATGTGCAGCAGCATGTCCATTGTGTCCTTGGAAAACCTCCGGGAACCAGCCCAAGCACCCGCTTCGCACACACACCCAACCAGGGCACATCCCTCACTGTCTCAGGCACATGTCAAATACAGCCACTGGACTGCACAGCACAGGTTATGTACGTGCTTCCCTCTGACAGACCTCACTCTCTGAGCTGCAAAAGGCAGTAATGAGGATGCAGGGACTTTACTGCTTGTTTGGCTGATCTGCTCTGAGAGACGCAGCTCGATACAGATGACTTATCAGAGCTGTAAAATCAAACTGAAGCCTGAAAAGCAGCAGTGCTCTGCTTGTCAGTAAAAGCCACAACAATCCTAAGAACAAAGCTAGTAAGTATTGACATCTGGTTACTGCAAAATTGATGACTGTATTTTGAAAGGTGTTTAACATTCTATAATATTTTATTTGTTTGAAGTGTAGGGTGGGGGCAACTGCTTCTCCTGATAAAAATCCAAGATTATAAAAAGGGAGTACATAAAAAAACCCAAACAAAACCACAAAAAACCCAAACACCACATGTCCAAACAAGCTTTTCTACTAACGCTAAGAGTTAACAAGCTCAGATGCACTGACTTCTACTGCATTCCTACTGTAGTGAAAATTCTTATCCAAATTTTACCTCTGTTACGTCTTCCAGTCCAAAATGCACATCAAATGTCAGCTCCATATCATTTGCTGGAAGCAGTGGAGCCCCAGAAGTTTGACTCCAACCCAAACCACACAGAACACCAGTAAAATATTTCCCACTTTTATCAACTCTACATGAGAAAGAAAGAAAACAGTGTAACCAAGAGATGAAGAAATAAAACTCTTATGAAGACAGACTTAAATGAATTTGTCTAAGCCACGCAAAGCAAGATGCGTCTTTGAAATTAGCTAAAACATTTGAGAGGCATTCACACTCAGTCATACTGGTTTGTAAAATACAGTGATGAAACAAAACTGAAGTTCTGGTTATAAAAACATATACTCATAAAACTTACCAAAAAATCATCCATAAGCAAAATAAAGGAAAGCAACCTTCACTATGTTGAAATGACAGTCTACAAATACCAGAATTTAAAGAGAACACAACAGGAATGCCACTGCCAGAACTCAGCTTTTACAAAAAATTATCAAAGTTCCTCTCCTCATGTAGACTTAACATGCACAGTTCACACTCCACCTTCCCAAGCCTCCAGCACAACTGCCAGGAGCTGCAATGCCTTCTCATAAGGGGAGACTCTGCAGCACCAGTTCTTAAGTACATGAACAAGTTGTTTTACCTACATACTATACAGAAACTCATAAAAAAATACCAAGAATAGAATATATAAAACGCTGAAAGCAAAGAACTAAAGTATGTCAAAAATTTGTGAGGATCCTAAAGAAAATAATAGAAGAACCACCACTTTAAAATGCACAAATACCTGAGTTCTATTGCAGGAGCAAACATCATACTGAGGAGTGCAAGCAGGCCATGAATAGGAGGCAGCAAAGATGTTTCCCCTAAAATCACAGACCCTGGCACCAAAAGAAAAGGAAAATTTCAAATAACTCTAAGGAGCATCTAATGAAAATGAAACCTCAAAAAGATGTAACACAGAATTACAGTAACATATTTACTCACAGAACTACTCATATAAAACCAGAAGTCTAGAGGAAACAATCCAAACATTTTTATTAGGCATTACCAGCTGCATTTACTGATACATCAGCGGCAACCAACAATTGCTGAAAGGGATCTTCTGCACCATCATGGACAACAATGGAGTTTATGCTCTCTCTATGTATGAAGACATTTCTGGGGAACAAATATTTTCAATGTTGAAGACCCCCAAAACTCATATAAACATGTAAATAAAAAAAAAATTTTAAATTCACAACACAAACTCAAAATAGCTGTTTACTGTTAGCAGATTTAGATGACAGTTAATAAATAATCTCCCTGTGAGACAATAATGCACCTTAAAACTACTCTAGATTTTAAATAGTAATAGTGTGTGTATTAATGCAATTCAGGCCTCACTACTTCAGTCTTTTCAATGAACAAAAATTCAGTGAAAATCCGTAGCAGTCAGTAGGTGGTTTTTGCTGATTTATTGAAAGTAACAGCTAAGAACATGACTGTACTTCACAGTAAAAGTTTTCTCATACCTGAACTGGGATACTTTGTTTAGACTGTAGCATTTCAGCTGATAAGGACTGAACGGGCCAGCAACTGTTACCTTCAAAAAAAGGGAGAGAAAGACAAATGACATTCTAGTTAGCTAGCACCTGGATGTCTTCCAGTCAAAATGCTTTTGATTTAAATTAAAGCCAAACACATTTCAGCATGTACTGAGCCAACTGAGTTGCTAAATTGGTAAAATGGCACTTTCATTTCACTCATCTAAAGCAAACTTTGCTTGTTGAGGCACCTTATCTAAGATTATCTATTTTCACAGGTGCTACAGATTCATGATTTTCCTCTAGCTTAAAAAATGCAAGTTCAGACTTCATAGATCACTTAAGAAAATCAGGTAATTTTATTTACATGATGAGGTCTTTAATCTTGAAAATATCTCTCTTTATGAAATGAGTAGTTAAACAAGATTACTCCTGTAGGTAAATGGAGCATGATTAGGTGCATGAAAGCCTGAAATTTTGTCAGGTCTGAAATGGGAAACTTATCAGAATGTAGATGAGGCCTAACTTGTAATCAGAATGCAGAACAGGACACACATTTTCCTGTTTTATATTCCAACTCAGTAGTGACTAGATATTTCAGAACACATTTCAGAGTTTGGCACTGGCAGAGGAAAAGCATCATTACCATCAGTTGCTGGAGCATTCACTGCTTCACCTATCCCAGCTGCTTACCTATCACTAGCTGATGAAGAATGAAACACTGTATAGTAAAAACCATTTTTAGATTTTCTGAAAAACTGACAGGGTTGTAAACTTGCTTTTTTCCTGTGGCGTACACAATGAAGACTACCATGTATGGGAACACATTCAGCTGTTCAATTTTATCTCAGTTCTGCATGAGTTCAAAGTGCTGCCTTAGATGTGTTAGAAGAGCTGGATCACATAGCTCCCAGGCTGTACTTCAGAACTCTGTTCAAAGCTGCAGCAGACCAGTCTGAAACAGTGGTCACACTATGGCTCTCTACCAACAGAAAGTTAGGATGCCCTATGAAAGGCATCAAATAGTGCTTGATTATTTAAGGTACTTTCAGCCCTCATTTCCATTCAGTGTGAGAAGCAGGGTCATGTGATGACAGGCCAAAACCACCACTCAAGTTACCTTATGAGTTGGTGCATCAGATTTATTTTCAGAAAAACAGCTCAACAATCTTTCAATGAGATGCTTTTCTTCCTCTCTTGAAGATACAGGCAGTTGCTCTTCTTTTGCTTCGTCCAAAAATAATTCCTTGAGGAAATCATGGCTTTGCTATGCAATAACAGAAGTGTTAAAAGCCTTGAACAATTATGTCTTCAGAAATTCTACAAAAAAGGTCCTACACAAAGAAATACTCGCATACAAAGACAAAAACCAATGTTCTGATGATCTTTCAAATTATATAAAACATCAAAATGGAACAGAGTTAGAACTATGAAGCAGTTAGTTTTTCAGAGTTTCAAGTAAGAGTGGAGCAGTTCAATTGAGGAAATAATTTCTCGGGAAACATCTCTTCCAGAAGGGGTTTCAAAGCAGCAATGCTTTCGGCCAACAGCTCGATATGCAATATGCACGCATAAGAATACATTGCCCTATTCAAGTATTAACCTTGCCACTAGTCAAGCTGCAGCTCAGCCTCTCAGGACAGCCTGAACTGAAATAAATTAGAATAAGAAAGGCAGCAGCAGCTCAGCCAATACATACTTGTGAATCGTATGACTCCTCTGTGAGCTCAGCGTAACACTCCTCGATAAGCACATCCCGGACGTTCACCAGGCCTCTGCGCCCCAAGTGACGGAAAACATCCACGTGCAGGACCCCGTGCACGAGGGAATAAACCTCCACGAGCAGAGTGCACCCACTGACCAGGGAGGCAAATCTCTGGCTGGCGCTGCAGCTCCACCGCTCCCCACACACCAGCGACTTGGCAGAGGGACACATCTTGCAGATCTTGAACTCTAAAGCCTAGAGCACAAGCCATTGAAAACAACGCTTGCTGACCAGAGAATCAGCAAGGAAATACTTCACTTTCTCAACAAACTGTCTGAATTAATAACTATAAATTATTTCATAATTATTGTGGTGGCTTATGTTAATTCCTAGGGCTGCTGTAAAGCTACTGGCATAATTCCTACTCCATCACTGCCAACACATGACAGCTCATATCTCTTCAATATAGTACAGAGTTGCTAAGGAATCAGAGCAAATAGCACATAAAGGATAATTTGGTAGTAATTCACTATTCACACTGAAATCTTAGGAGGTATCTTCTCTGGAAAGAACTTCACAGTCCACAGCTGTGTTCAACTAAGGTAACAGAAAGCTTGGTAAGACCACTACAGTTCTTCTGTCCCTGGCAGGAAAGAGTAATTAAGTTCTTATGTCCACAGTCACTAGCTGTAATTATGTCTTTGAACAAATTTACAGCAGAAACCCTGGGTTTTTTCAGCCTGTCATTAAAACATCAGTCCTGAAGCAGAAATACATTTCCACTTAATTGTAGAAAATACAAAAAATGATGCTTCTTGCCAAAATTATTTTTTTCACATCAATACAAAAGAAAAGCAAACAAAATTAGCCCTATCATGATCTAATCCAATTTCTGCTGGTCCATCTCTCACTTTCATCATTAAATATTTCAGAGAATACAGTTAGTATGATACACCTGTTTCTATTAGCTTAAAAATACCTGAGTGAGCACTGAAAAACTGTATTAAAATTGAAGTATAGTTATTTTATTTGTAAGTACAGCTCAAGAGAATTATTTTTCTGGAAAACTAGACATAAAATTCCTCTAATTTGTGTCAAAAGATCATTAGATCTATAATACTCATATTTAATGATCAAGAGAGTCCTGCCTGAAAAGACCCCAGGAAAGCCAGCAGTTCAAAGAACAGCAAAGCAGCACGAAGAAAAACCAGCTTTACAAAATTAAAATTTCTCTACAGTTAAATACAGCGTAGTTCAATTACACACAAGAATTCCTGCTCTGTGAATACATACACCTCTGGAAAACACTTGCCTATTAGTAAAGGTGATCTGTAGGTACTTGCATCAGCAAAATACATATTATTTAATTATTATTTTGAAAAGCATCCTGACTTGAAGTTCACTCCTGTTTGCCAGGCCAGACAACAAAAATATCCAGTAAGCAGCAGCCAACAGAATCACCCCTACCTGGAAAGGAAGCCCTTGAAGACAGGTCGGAATCTCTTTTAATTTATTTAAAGGCACTTCTGATCTATTGCCATAATCAACAAAAAAAACCTGGAAAAAAAAATCAGAAGTATCTGCAAAGATTTCACAACATTAAAAGTGCTACTTTTAGTGCCAAGAAAAGCCATGACTTGAGTTTAAAAAATTACAGTACAACACAAACCAAGTCACATGGAAGCAAATTCAGTCTGGAAAGCATGCAAATGAAGTCATGTCAAAAAGAATATGTCAGATTTTATCATGTCTATTATTTGATCCCTTGGCCTAAATACCAACTTGTAATGCAAATAATCCACTACATCTAGAAAAGGCAAGTTTCTCTAAAAAGCTCTAAATTCTCTCCCCACGCGCACATCTGCGTAACCTTACTTCTTAAGAGTGAGTGGCACTACCTAACAACTGCAGATAAGCAAATGTGAACATGCATTCAGTGACTTATAAATAAATGTGTTTATAAATTCAAATGCAAAAGTGATGAGATTACCACTATTATTCACTAGTTTTTCATGACATTAAACCATGACATTATGCAGTATTAACTCTGTAGTGGTGACACCCAGTCAGGTTAAGAAATAAAAGAAATTCAAAGGCCAATCTTACAAGAATAAAAAAATCTGTCCTTAAAATGCTGAAAAGTATTGGCCTGAAAAATCAACACCGATCTTGAACTGTGGCATTAATTTCCACTACTCACATCAACAAAAAAAGCCAAAATATTCTGATGAATTTGTTGATGATACAGAACTCAGGCCATGTTTTCAGATTCACCGGAGGTTTTAGTCTTTATTTTATTTCACTCTGCAAAAGCTTCTCAATTTAATACTAAAAACTCCCATGTTCTGGAAAAGAAACAAATTAATCTATTCTGGCCAGAGTAATTTGCAGAAAAAATAAATAAAAAAAATAGGCAGCAAAGCTCCAAGATTGTTAACCCAATTACATGCTACCAATTCAATGTGACAGAGCACGTTACCTCAGCAAGAGCTCCATGAACATACAGAACATGAGCTCTGTAGTATCCTCTCTTTCCCAGATAAGTGAATGGTGCCAGACAAAGCACATCTACACGTGGAGGCACTGCTAAATCCATCAGGTTCTGATAGTTAATTTCAGCACTTAGAGCCTGGAGTACAGCTGTATTTTTTTCATCTGTCCTGTAACCCCAGAAGTGTCCAACTTCTACTATCTGAAAGTATAAAAATTAGACAGTAACAGATTTCATAATATTCTTCTACATCAAATACAAACCACATCTGAGCAAAATACATGAAAACACTCCTACTCCTGACACAACAGTTCACATACTGCAACAGTAAGAATTTCTGTCTCATAATTCAGTATTTTTTGGAAAATGTTTATTTTCTATGCTACTGTAACATACTTTTCATCTGAACAGATTCTGATATAAGCATTATTAAAATACAAAAAATTAGGAGAAGACTGCTTCCATTTCCTAAACCAAGTTAACATACAGAAAATACAAGGTAGACAGTTGATCAGGCAGGTGAACAGATTTGGTGCACTTTTTTTATTAGTGACAGAATACCAGTTAGTTACATGTGTCAGCACATCAGCATTGTTACTGCTATGATGAGCCATTCTTTGGGAAACTGGTGAGAACATAAACCTGTTTAAATCCAATTGAATAAAGTAAGTCATCATTTCAAATGTCTGAACTCATATAACCGTTTCAGACTTTATACTGAATGCCTATGATACAAACCAATCTTTATTCACAATCATTAAAGCTGACATATTAAAACAGAAGTAGCATAGATAGCTAAGTGACTGTAATGGGTCTGATTAAATTCACTATCATTTTTTATCCAGGAGATTTAGCTGAGTAAGAGGAGGAAAATAGTCTTTTCTCCACTTGCAAAATATGCCACTATTACAGCTGTTTTAATACTTCATCTTAGCATTTCCCCTAGCTCAGTACTTTAAATGTTTTTATTATTTCTATTTCAGCAGCATACACATTGCTATTAGTCAACTAATGAAGATGATAGCTAACACAAGATTTAAAAATCTCAGCTTCAGATTTCAGAAGTATGTGTAGATACATGTAATTTCCCCCAATACACTTCTGTACATGAAATATTTTTCTGAATGAGCATATACTACCATCAATTCATCTCATTTCTCATATGAACAGTTTCTTAAGAAAACTGGAAGTTAATAACCACATAAATGGCCCAAATACCTACTGATTTCCATTTTTATAGTTTACACAAGCACTTTACCTCTTCCATTAATTCTCTTTTTACATTTGTGCCTACTTCCAGCTAAGATTTACTGCCAGCAAATCCCACAAATTTTGTTAAGTGCAAACATGTGAGTACTGTTTAATGAAGAACTACTAAAAATAAGGCCAAGAATATTCCCCACGCTTCTTACAGACACCTCTGCACTAAAAACATTATCAGTACCCAATTTTTTAAGTTAAGCTTGTCAGCTATTCATCTCTGCTAAGCTGTCTAGGTACTAATTATTAGACATGACCTACTTCATATGTAGAACATTCCTACCTCTGTTACTCTAATGGACAGAAAACGACTTGGGACCATCTTTGACATTTGTACATCACCAAATGAGATTTCCACAGGCTCCACTGTCTGCTTCTGACAGTCCACATTTACTCTAAAATGGAATAAAGATGCTAAATATTTCACTCACAGGAGAAAACTCAAGAGGATGAATTTTTCTGCTTTCACCTCTTTCCCAAGGTATCCCTAGGGCACATTTATGTACTTAATGACTTTTATTTAGAAATACATTAATTCAATTAGAAAGGAAAATGACCACACAGAACCAAATTACTACAGAGTAACTGTTTCAACTGTAATGTAACCAAACACAGAAAGATACACACCAGGACACAACTCTGCCATCACTTTATTAAAAATTGAAAGAATTATGGCTATTAAATAGTGAGGCCTTTTGCTACGGCATTTTCTTCTAAGCTTATTTTTTAAAAATAAAGTATACAAAAACACAAATATAAATTCAGCAAATTTTTACAGAGAAATTTTAATGCATGTGTGTATATAAAGTACTCATTTTACTTGACAAAAGATTAACAACTTTAAAATTAAGTCTTTCAATCTAGGAGGCTTGAGTTCCTCAAGAACCAATTTTCACAAGGATTTTAAGTGCTGTTCTGGGCAGAGTGAAACTGCTAAAATACTTTATTAAGAGCTAAGTACAATTAACTGGAAGTAAAATACTCACCTGTACATTAACATTCCCAGTTCATTCCTGCCCTCCTATTCCAGATTTCTTATTTTAAAATACTGAAATGGCTGCAGACTAATCAGGAGGCAGGCAGAATGCCATTTTACAAGGTTACTTGTATGACCTGAAGCTTAGAATCACAGCATTCAGTAACGCTGAAACACACGTGCCAGATTTTCCTAGCAAAAGCAGGCATGGACCAAAGACACTCGCTACATTGCATTCCTCAGCATTATTTCCTATTATGTTGTTACACCTCATGTCCTTATGTTTCCCCACACTTTCTTTTGTTAAGCTCCATCTCCTCTTTCTTTTTTGTCCCCAAATGTTACTCCTTATTTATTTTGGTTATAGCAATCCCCACACTGTCTCTATCATGAACAGAAATAACTGTGTACATCCATATTTTCATATGTCAAATGAAAGCGGAGTAGAGCCTGTGGCGGGGGAGACAACTGTATACTTGCAATTCTCTTAAACAGCAAAACACTTTAACTATAAAGAAATATTTAAAACAATCATGTTATTTCTAGTCCTGCAAAAACGTTCCGCTTAGACAAAGTTTACATCTGTTTTTCAAACCTAACATTTTTTGCTTGGTGACACTTCCAAGGAAATTCCCTCTGAATGCAGCAAACCTCCTTTCGCTGCAAAGAAACACGTTTTACATACGCAATACAATTACCTCAGGAATTCCAAACCTGCAGCTCCTGCACCTTGCACTTGTTTTCCGATATCATCTGGATAATGAACACACAGCTCAAAAGGAATCTTCAGCTGTGACATCTTGACTGCCAGGTACACTTCTGGAAGAACCTTAAAGACCTCCTTTGGATTACGGGAGAACTCCACAAAAGCCCTGTTTACAAAAGAAAAAGAAAATTTTTTTTTTCTCCATGTCTTTATCTTAGCAGGCCAGCAAAAAGTAAAAGGTAGGTTCGTCACAGGCTTTGTCTACTGCTTTTATGTACCTTAAAACTTTAATTATCATGATGGTGATAAAACTTTCTAACACTGTCACCAGCACATGCCAAATTTAATGCAAATAGAAAGGATGTGAAAATATACGTGAATAAGAAAAGCATTAAGGACTGGAAAAGGAATAAGAACAGTTAGATGAATTCAACTTTGGGCAGTCATAGGCTGAAATTAGTCACATTACCGGCTCAAAAAAGCCATCAGACTGTACAAATGAGCTAAATCCAGTATAAAAGATAGAAATAAATACAGACAGATGAGCTGCAATTAAAGTCCACTGACAGAGAACAGAAGAGACAAACCAGAAGGCTCTACCTCAGCTAGCTTATCTAATGTTATTCCAACCAATGCACATCAGACTTCAAAACCACTTTTTTAAGTCTAAGCAATACATTAAAAATAAGTTAGTGATTCCAAAGAGAGAAGAAATTAACTAAATTTGTCAGTACATCACTGACAAAGAAATTGACTGCTGCATTTGTAACTGAGAACATAAGGCAGGATACTTGATTTTACACTTACCTTGATCCATTGTAGGAAATAGATTTTACCTGCCCACACTGTCTAAGCAGTGACTGCAACTGTTTATGGTATATATATCCATAGGGAGGCATGTTCTTCAGCTGTTAAGCAAAAGAGGTTAAATTTGGATACATTCAATTGCTTTAATGCACCTTCCAGTTCACCTAAATAGTTAGCTTTCTCCTTCACTTGAGCTGCAATCATTATATACAATCTAAACTCCAACAAATTTCAAAAGTGCTAAACACTATAATACATTCAAAAATCTCAAAAGACAATAAAAAGCACCATTTTGCTGCTAATAATGCTTCAAACCAGTAGATAAGCTATAAATGAAGCAAATTAACTTGTAATTATATTTATTAATCTTATATTTGTTCCAAAAAGCTGTCTGGTGTCTCTGATTTTGTTTGTAACAGAAAAATACTGGAATGCTACAATTTTTGTCCACAATTGAGAACTATATCCTATACAGTGTGCACAGCCCAGGAAACTGAAGGACCTACAGCTCCTGCATAACCTGGCAGAACTATCACATACTGAATTACTGAGGTATGGTGGGACAGCTCGCACAACTGGAAAGCGCTCTCACATGGGTACATGCCTCTTAGGGATGACAAACAGCAATCTCCTGGTCGTCTTTGTGTAGAGGAGTAACTCCAAGCTTTCACACAATTATTAATATGCAACTCTAGCCATAAAGAAATATCCATTTCTTTAACTTTTTCTTAATAATATCTCATAGGAGATCTTCATTTAATATAGAATCAAGAACTACTACATAGCAAGTTCAGACTTTGAGACTTTAAATTATTTTTCAGGGGCTATGCAACTGTCTATTATTTTCTTCGGCTCTTACAACTTCAGACAGGATAAAACAGATTATTTTTTCACAATGTTCCTATGCCTTGGAGTTACAGTATCAAGATCAGCTGCTGATCAAAACCATGCTCCAGGTTAGACTGCAGAAACTGTCTCAAGGGAACATAAATTAGAAAGATCAGAGAGTGGGAAGTTTAATTGTCTTTTATATCTTCAGCACACTATTAGGAACAGCATATGGCTGTAAGTGTCTCTCCCACTGAGAGCCTGAGGAACTTGCAGGACTTGTGCCCAAGATGATCATTTACACTGAAGAAGACACAGCAGCTACTTCTTCCTTCTTCAAGGTAACAAGCAGTTGATGTATGAGCAGATCAAGAGTTAAATACATTAAAAGTAAGTAGCTCTTTGAATCTACCATTATTCTATTAATCAATGCTGCTGTGGCAATCATCTTTATTCCACAAGATTGAGTCTAATCTAATGTTTTGCTTCAATATCCTTAAATAGAATGAAGCACAAAAAACCCCCTCATCAACAAGATTTTCTGACTCCCTCTCCTTTTTATCTAACTATTTTCTCTTGTGCCAATAAAAGTCTATTCTTTGAAGCTCCTTGGTAGGTTTTACATGTCATGGTTGTTTTACAGTGTTATACCCAGTTCAGACACACCAAACATTTTCTTAGTTTAGACTACACAGTTTTGAAAAATCAACACAGCCATTTTAAACTTGCATTTATGCAGTCAGCTGAAAAGCAATTTTAGAAGATAAAAAAGCCCAGAGCAACACCTGAGTAACCTTAAAGCAGTAAGCATGTATGCCATGCACCGACAAGCAGGAGATTACAAAAAAAGTAACACTGAAGTTGCAACAACACTACTTAAGTACTCGTTAAAAAGTACCCTTGATAGTCCTGTTCTCTTCTTCCAAGTATTTTATTAGTTTGATGGAAGCTATTTGCCTGTAACTTGCCTGTGACTAGCAACCAAATGCATAGAGGCAGTTCTCAGGAATTCTTCTAAAATTGCCCACCTACACAATGTTTATTGTATTGGAAGAATGGGAGGTGGGACAGACTTCATCAAGTGAGGATCAGAGTAGGTAACTATTTCTGTCCTTGCCCAAGACAGAACAGAACTTGAAAATACCACCCAAACACTTCATGTTTCTATTACTTGATTCTTAATTAAGTCATTCACTGTCTTAACATACCATTACAGTGGTTTTTGGATCTTTGCCAGCAAGGTCTTTCATGGCAATTTCTTCATTACATTTTCCAAAAGTATAGTAGTTTGGATAGAAAGCCCCAGCTATTGCCACCTGAGATCAAGAAAATAATTTCTGAAACACAGCTGATTATATTCAGTTTCTTGAAATGAGATACAATGGCAACATGAAGAGACACCAACAGATCTTCATATGAACAATTTTCCCTGTCTCTGTCCAGGAATTATCAGAACTGGAGACTAAACACAAATTCACACATTCTTAAAAACATTTCCGTGGAAAGAGTTCAATTTCTGGAACAATTCTACAACATTTTTAATGCTTTTCTATGCAGACTTGCTCTATTCTATTCCTTGAAAACTGTAATTGTTAGTTCTGATTTCAAGAGCCTCAATTTAAATAAGTTCACACAAAATAGCTACAGGTAAACTGTTTTGTTTTCAGGCTGCATCTTAAAATGTTTTATAATTCAGCTCCAAGAAGCTCACTGCTTACACAGTTCAACCAACTGCCACTGAAATGATAAACAGGTCTGCGAAAATAAAATCACTGCTAATCAGTCCAAATAAGACAAGAAATTTAACTGGAAATTGGACAAAGTTAAAATACGTGAAAAGACATAAAATTGCCAGCACCCCCTCCACACTAACTAACCAAGCCAGTGTTCAAAGAGAGCACCTCAAACAAGGGATCATGTAATTTTCAAATAACTAATATTAGCTGTCCTTCTACATTTGCCAATACACTGCCAAAAAAATTACTTTTTTTCCTACCCAAAATTGCAACATCCACAAAGAATTTTGAAAAACGAGTGTGATACTAGTTCACCAACATCAGTGTATGAAAATTCAGTTGCAATTTTTGTAAATAGCATCTCTTTATGACAGTAAAGCATTACCTGCAAGATGAAGCGTTGTTTGCACACATATTCCTGGTCCATAGCAGATGGCTGAGCTTTAACATGCATGTTAAATGCACTGACTCGCCTTTTCAAGTTGTGAAATAACTCTGCCACCTGAAATTTGATCTCTAAGTTACATTTAAAGTGGACCAAACCCAACCACAAATTAAAGTAAAATCTGTTAGTAAAAGTCTGAAATAATTGGGCAAACTCCCTTCCCTTTTCAGGTGACTGGTATGCATTTCACCAGTGTACTGCTTAGCACCTCTGTGTTGGAAAATAACTTCAGTACTGTGACTCAATTAGTTTCCCTTATAAAGAACAACTCTGCAGTCACAAAGTGTATTATGCATAAATGATACAGAACAAAATTAGGAAAAGAACTGAAACAACCTTTTACAAGATGATATTCTCTATTTAAATCACTTTAGGTTTGTACTTCAGGAGGTAAAAATCAACCTGGACTTCTGCACCCAACTGCAGTGGTGACCATGCTGCACCCTCAGTTTAGCAGACAACTGTGACTGCTGTGAGAGACAGCAGAACTATGCCCTCCAACAGAGTGTATTAAACTTTCCACCTTTAGCATTTCCAAGAAGCTGCCACAAGCAGCCACTGGCCCTCCGACCACACAGACCTTCACTCTCCCAACTGACTCTGGAGCAAGTAGAGAAAGTACTGTGCACACAACTTCTCTGTACCTACATCTCCCTTTCCTTTCTGCTGCTGGCGGTTCTAGGACACTGCTAGAACAACTGCCATTGCCAGAAAGGAACCCGTGTGACTGACTCAGTTCTGCAAACCCCACACAAGGGATTACGAAATCAGTATCTTTAGCTGTGGCAAATAAAAGCCCCCAAATCTTACTAAGTATTAAGTGAAGGTGACCATTCTAAACTTCTGTATTATGTCAGGCACAACCTCTTCTGGCATTATCTGAAACTGACCCAAGAGAGGCTAACATGTGAGACTGATCATTCCACTGTCCAGTTTTACATAATTTACTTTTCTCTCTTTTTTTCTTTTGTTATTGTTATCACATATCCAAGTCATAAAACTACAGTCATTTCTTCTCCAGATCGTTTCTCACTATCAAAATCTTTTTTTATTTCCTGTGCTTTTTGAACACAGGCCCTACATTGCTCATGCCAAAGGTATGAACTAGAGAAATAATGGCCAAGGCCATTCTGCTAATCAGTTACTCAGGAATTTAGCTTATTTCCCCCACAATGTATCACATTAAGCTTGAAGCCCATTGTGATGCAGAGTTTTCATTAATTGCTGCAATAATGTTTGCAACAAAGCCCCACAAATTCCAAGTCCAGGCCTCACGATGTAACTAATTGTATTTGCTTGGAGTTTTCCCAACCAGAAGACAGAAGATACTCAACAACAGACAGCAGTCACACCACAACCAGTGATCTAAGGAACCTATAAAACTAGCAAATAATACTGGAGGTTTCTTAAAAGTATTAAAAATATGTTAACAGTTAGTAATTTAACACCACTTTGTTTTCCCTTACAAAACTAAAATTCCTTTCATCTAAATTCCTACTTCATTTTAAGAAAATATACATCTATATATACTGATAGATACGTAACACAGTAGTCTTACCCAAGATCTTAACATTTATAGAGAATGAGGAAAGTTAAGTCCTTCTGCTTTATAAAACTACTACCTATTTAATCTTACCTCTTTGATCCTGTTTATATGGAGACAATTTGATCGGCCCCACTCAAGCTCTTCCTGAAAAATAAAGTTAGAAACTTTCTTCTTCTACTGCTCGTAAACTTTCTCTCACGTTCTTCTGTGTGGACCCAAATAATAGTTACATATAGCAATAGAAATATTTAATCACAATTCACAGCTTTCTTTGCATTCATATTAAGTATTATGCCATGTATGAAGGTATAAGTCAGTTTGACTAAAACTACATTCTGGTTATAACCAATGCAGTTGTGGGTCATCTGAACTTTCCATATAAATCCACAAGTCCAACTCCTCTGGCTTGCTACTAAAAAACCTACTTTAAGATCCACACCTAGAGAATCACAGGAATGTTAAGGTTCAGGAAGACCTCCAAGATCATAAGAGTCCAAACATTAATCCAGCATTGCTGTGTCCAGCACTAAACCATGTCCCCAAGTGCCACACCGTCATGCCTTTTAAACAAATACACGGATGGTGACTCCACCACTTCTCTAGGCAGCCTGCTGCAATGTTTTCAGTGAAGAAATTTTTCCTAATTCCAATCTAAACCTCTCCTGGTGCAGCTTGAGGCCATTTTCTCTCCTTCTGTAACTTGAGAGAAGGGGCCAACCCCCAACTCACTACAACCTCTTTTCAGGCAGTTGTAGTAGTAAGTCAGTCATAGTAAGTAATAAGGTCTCCTCTGAGCCCCCTTTTCTCCAGACTAAACACTCCCAGTTCCNTCATGCCTTTTAAACAAATACACGGATGGTGACTCCACCACTTCTCTAGGCAGCCTGCTGCAATGTTTTCAGTGAAGAAATTTTTCCTAATTCCAATCTAAACCTCTCCTGGTGCAGCTTGAGGCCATTTTCTCTCCTTCTGTAACTTGAGAGAAGGGGCCAACCCCCAACTCACTACAACCTCTTTTCAGGCAGTTGTAGTAGTAAGTCAGTCATAGTAAGTAATAAGGTCTCCTCTGAGCCCCCTTTTCTCCAGACTAAACACTCCCAGTTCCCTCAGCTGCTTCTTACAGTACTTGTGCTCCAGATCCTTCACCAGCTCCGTTACCCTTCTCTGGACATATTCCAGCACACCTCAAAGTCTGACATTCAGCATTTTCTACACAGGACTTAAGGTGTGGCCTCNTCTGTAACTTGAGAGAAGGGGCCAACCCCCAACTCACTACAACCTCTTTTCAGGCAGTTGTAGTAGTAAGTCAGTCATAGTAAGTAATAAGGTCTCCTCTGAGCCCCCTTTTCTCCAGACTAAACACTCCCAGTTCCCTCAGCTGCTTCTTACAGTACTTGTGCTCCAGATCCTTCACCAGCTCCGTTACCCTTCTCTGGACATATTCCAGCACACCTCAAAGTCTGACATTCAGCATTTTCTACACAGGACTTAAGGTGTGGCCTCATCAGTGCCAAGTACAGGGGGAGAAATCACTGCCCTGGTTCTGCTGGCCACACTACCGCTGATACAAGCCAGGATGCCACTAGCCTTCTTGGCATCCTGGGAACACTTCCAAAAAAACTCAAGAGCTTCTTTCTCTGAATGCACACCTTTATCAGACAGTTTCTGGTCATTTTGGCTACCTGTTGTAACTCGGTGTATGTTATGCATTGGTGTTCATAAAAGATACTACACACTGAAAGAACACGGGAAATAGAAAGGATTTTATCTCCTACACACAAAAGACGGACTGGAGGCAGTTACTGTGTGCACGCTACTGGTTTTTGTGACTGATGCACATAAACATCTTCCATCTTTCAGGGTTTTCTGAGGGGGCAGAAATGTGTGCATGTTAAAAAAAACAGAAATACTTAGGCGTATTAGAAGTATTTCTTCCAACTATGGCTCAATTTTACTTTTTAGGTTGGATTTCAAACCCTCTGGCCACTGTTGATTCATCTGTGAAAGGGACTACATAAGGGATTGTCTTCAAACAACTCTGCTCTGGATTCAAACATTCATTTTCTCTCAAAGCCTATCCCATTTATGTATGAAAAGTCGTAATTATTATAAATAAACATTGCTAGCAAAAACTCTTTACTTTTCATATTTACTATGAAAATAAAATACTTCAGCACTAAAGTCACCAACCTTGAATGGAGAAGAAATAAAGTTTAACTAACCATGGGATGTCTCAGCTTTCCTTTTAGTTTGCATGCCTGCCATGCCTAAGAAAAAAATGGTGTAGTATTCAGACAGAAAATACAGAGCTTTAGTAGTAATTACTACAAATATTAATGTGACATTTTAAACTATGAACTTTTTTTTCCGTATCAACACTGTAGGTAATTTTTTAACAACAGGCTGTCCACCTGGCTTTATGAGAGGAAATGGATGGAGTGCTAAAGCACATGCAAACATTCATAAATTAATAGAACAATTTGGATGCTTTAATTTGATGCTGTAATAAAGCAGATTACTTTCAAAACCTTTTCTTTTTCCTTGCTTTGGGACAAAAGGAAGTTAATTGACTGATTCAGGTAAGTTATGATGCAAATGCTTCCCAGGAAACAGGGCTGGAAGAGAAATTAAAATACCCAGCATATTAATGAAAATAACTTCGTTATTAAGCAGCTTATGACAGATGCCTGCAGAATCCATTTCCTCTAGTTTGACAGCAAGTCATCTCATAAAACAAAATTCCAGCTTACTGTGGACACTAACTACTAGCAAAGTTGAACAGTCAGACTGCATTTCCCTACCTTCATAGAGGCTACCCTGGAAGAAATTTCATCTGAACCAAGGAGTTTGGAAACAAACTTTACTGAACTTACCTGGTATCTTCTGATACTCAACCATTCAAAACAAAGCTTTCACATCACTCACACACAGAGATATTTCACTGGAAGCTCTGTCTGAATGTTCGTGTTTATTCTCCAGGACAACATACTGGTTTATAGAAATATCACCTTCAGATGAACAGGTGATAATTAACAGGTGACACAAGGGAAATATGGTAAGGGGAATTCAGAAAACATTATTTTTGAGACTCAGGACCAGTGGCTACATGTGGCATACATGCCCATGTGTGCTTCACAAAATGCTGACAGCAGAGTAGAAAAAACAAGTCCGTTTTGGCTGAAGGGCAACATGTTTTAAAAAAAATGAATAAACTAACTCAGCAGCTGAAGATTTTGGACTCTCTAGAAGATTACAAAACACATCAGAGCATGCATAATATAAAACGCTGGAATTTGAATAGCAGGTTCCTCTAGCAGAAGCCTTTGCTGTGCTGTACCGGCTCTGCCTATACCCAGAGGAATTACCCCTGTCCATGGTACTGACCCACCAAACAGACAAGAGTACCAAAAAACGGCATTTGCACAAAAACATCACAAAGCCAAAGCTAAGAAGTCTGGCAAAAGGTCACCAAACTCTTTCTGTACTAGAATTTACCAGTCCAAACTGTCCTTGGTTAAAAATGACCTACAAACATCATCACATCTCTGGCATTTTATTTTTGGCTTTTACAGTAGAGGCAATTGGAACTTTACACAGTCGGACAAAGACTGCAAAAAGCACCAAAATGTAGCTAGCAGTAATGTGAAGTTTTTAACAACTGCAAAGCACAAATGATGCACTGACCCTACAAAGGTGAGACTCACCGTCTTGGTCTATCAGATTTCACTGGAATCTAAGCTGGAAAAAAAGACTTACCCTAAATGCATTCACAATTGCAATACAGTCACTCCTACTATTCCCAGCAAAAAACATTTTTTTCCTGTCAACACAAACAAAAAGTATTAGCAACAGTATTTTTTTCCAAATATTGCATGTATTGCACAGCTCAGAACACTACATTAGTAACACCCTCCATGACTTTAATAAACATGATCAATACACTTATTGTAATTACTTGCCTTTATTAACATCTCCTTGCTGAAGGAGATGCACTGTATGAGAAGGATAATAATAAATAATTGTCCTTGCTATTTTAAAAACCATTTTAATAGACACTGCCACATGTTCACACGAGAAAGGCAAAGCTGAAGAATCAGGCCTTGTGCTTAGGAAAGGATGAGTCAGCTCTGTGATCTATGATCCCAAATAAAGAGATTCCAGTATAAGCTACTTGGAAAAGCTTCTTTTTGTACTGCTTGGCACTTTAACAGAAAATTAGACTCATGACACAGAAAATTATATTAAGTGATCAACTTTGCCCTCTGTTCTCAAATGCTGTTAGGAAGTTATAAGACATCTGGGATACTACCTGTATGCATCAACATGCTTTTTGAAAGGTACTGCAAAAAAACTCCGCAAAGACAGTGCTGCAGCTATAACAAAAACAAATCAAAATGAAAACCTGCAAATCATTTGGTTTTAGAGAAGTGTTCTCACATTTTCTTCTTTCAGTTACCTATAATAAGGCATTCCTCCAAGCAACCAAAGACATGCCCAAGGACTATCAATTTTCCAAGATGCAGGTCCAGTGGCAATTCTGTCAATATCGTTCCTAAGAAAGTCAGCTCACCATCATGCAGATTTTCTTCTGTTTGCACACAGGTTGTAAGTGCTCCCAGCTAGAGAAATTAAAATGTGTTCACTTGTAAAAGCTGACTAAGTAAACCTAAAACAATTTTTTAAAGCCCGGTACTTTTGAAACCAAAGCTACTACATACACTGGATATAAAAGCAAGCTACAAATGATGCAAGTATTATTTCTTATGCACTTTGGAAAAGAAAAAAGTTTAATGCAATGAAGATTCTACCCTTTATCAACTTTATAATTGAAAATCAAAATCACCATCTTCCTTGTACAGGTGAGAAAGCTATCTTCAGGCTGACCTTTATACGTAATACAGTGTAAGAGTGTGATTTATTACTTATTCATAAACAGTGTCGCTTACAGAGTTCAAGTTTTTTTTTTGCCCATTTTTCTATTCTTTCTCACCATAGATGCTAGTCCTCAAAGAGCATCATTACTCTCTGATGAAATTATAATCTTTTTTTAAGATGTAACTACAGAAATTATGCTCAAGAGGATGGTAACCCAACAACAGACCAAGGTGTGAAAGACTCTCTAGACACAGTTCATATCTGAGGTTCCAGTTAAGGTTACTACTACCTTAAATACACAGAAAACCACTTCTGCAGTATATTCCTATCACCTTGATTTTAACATTAAAAGGAAGCCTACCTCTTTCAGCTGAACTATTGTACGTTCAATGTCACCTACACTGGGTGGAGAAAGAGCTGTTGCCAGCAAGGCTTTTGGTTCCCCTATATCAAGCTTCTTTAATTTTAAGACTGTAGCTCCCAATGGACAATGCTGAAGGGAAGACAAGATTATTGTTACTTTCCCCCCACGGGAAGTGTAACAAAGTGTTTTATACAAAAAGAAGTTAAAGTTTACAATTTAGCAAAATACTAAATCAATGCTGTACAACTAGGGGCTACTCCACATCAATTCTACTGCTTATTTCTACTCCACATCAATTTTACTGCTATAATACATCTCCTTCTATAAGGCAACTGGGTGGAATGATCTCTGTCAATTAGTTACCAAGTTCAATTCTAGTCATTGCTACAGCTATTAGTAACTATTTCAATTGTCTTCATGGAAAGTAAAGGAAAGCTTCTCTGCTATAACTACATGCATTAAAGAAAACCTAACCCTAAACCCAAAAGCCTTACCAGTATCTCAGGTTCTGACTTCTCTGGAATACAGTCTGCCCAGAAGACCTTGTGTACAAGCCTGTAACAATACCCTTTGGAAACACGTCCAACACGACCTTCACATAAAAGAACAAATCACCAATTTGTAAAGTGCCCAAGTTTTTCCCAAACCCATCCATCTACAAACCCTCTGGGCAGCTGAGCAGCACACGACAGCTGATGCTGCAGGCTGTGTTCTGCTCTCTTGCGGCAGACAGGCCCAGAGGACACACAAGGGTAGGACAAAAACATTCTGCTTTCATAGGAGCAGTAACTAACAAAAGACTTACGTAAGTATTTCACTCAAATACCTCTTTCACATGACTGCCCTCAAATCAACTGTCATTTTTCTCAGCTGAACAGGCATTTCCTATTTGACTTTAAAGCTAGAAAATAATCTTCAATATAAACAACTTTTAAGATACAATGATAAACAGCAAAACATCTTTATGATCTACTATTTACAGAAAACACAGTGATTCAGAAGTCTCTCTTCACAAATCCAAACACCATTCACTTCAAACAACTAAAGGGTACTCCTCTCTGTGGGATACTCCACTAGAGAGAGAATCAGCACTTATTTTAAAGTCACATGCATAGCCAAGTTCCAGTCTTCTACACAAAATGCTATTTCTACTGGTTGTACATTGGCTGGTTGTTGTGACCTATGCTGACCCTGAACCAAAAGGAAATAAATCTGTATACTGGGGTTCACAGTGAGGTCTTGAAAGGGAGTGGCTACAGGGGTGGCTTCTGTGAGAAGCTGCTGGAAACTTCTCCCGTATCTGACAACGCAAGAGTGTGAGGAGGAAGCAGCAGCAGAAAGAACGTGTGATGAACTGACCACAGTCCCCATTTTCCATCCCCCTGCACCACTAGGGAGGAGAAGACAGAGAAACTGGGAATGAATCCAAGCCTGGGAAGGAGTGGGGGGCGGAGGCGTTTAAGACTTGGCTTTATTTCTCATTTACCGCAGACTGATTTGTCTAATAAAATTAAACTAATTTCCCCAAGCTGAGTCTGTTTTGCCTGTCATGGTAATTGCTAAGTGATCTCCCTGTTTCCATCTCAAACCTTGAGCCTTCTGTCACCATTTTTCTCCCCCTGCCCAGTTTGAGGAGAGAAGAGTAATAGAGCAGTTTGGTGGGCACCTGGCACCCAGCTGTAATTGTGAAGACCTCATAACACTTAAAATACCAGTATTTTTATATCTGAAGATGTCACTGCTATTAATTTACTTAGTACTATTTTTGACTGAAACTAAAAAGATTTTGATATTTAAGTGGACTGTCTTACTCGAAAAGCCAATAGGAAATCTTATTTATCCTTGTGCTGTGAACACTGGTGTAAATTAGAAACACTGCTGTGGATATTTCAACTCGTTTAAGAGGGACATATACACATGGAAGATTTTTTTACTGCTGAAGCTCACAAGCAGTTAATAAATACCTAGAAGTACCTATGCCTCCTTTTTAAAAATGGACTGTGACAAAAAAATTGCTATTAAGTAACAAAGAGTCCATGGTCTGCAAATTTTTATACTTTTCAATAAAATACAAAACACTCCTCTGA
Organism: Gymnorhina tibicen; assembly: GCA_013399875.1. Taxonomy (NCBI): domain Eukaryota; kingdom Metazoa; phylum Chordata; class Aves; order Passeriformes; family Artamidae; genus Gymnorhina; species Gymnorhina tibicen. The sequence goes on from VXAZ01004027.1 coordinate 631,536, forward strand.
AAATATACTTGAGAAAAAAACCCCATTCATTCAAAGTTGTTTAATCACATTTTTATATCCTGACATGCTGAAGACTTATCAAGTATTAATGGCCAAAATAATCTGTTCTTTTTACTGTTAATACAATAAAAAGCAACAAAGAATTCCTCATGAAGGTCAGCTTCTAAAATTCCTTTGCATTACCTATTGTAATCTTACCTTTTCTTTGATTACAGTTTGTTTTAGATGCCCAGCAAAGTCTCAAACTCTGGTAATTAGTTTCCTTATCGCAAAACAAAAGTTTAGTTAAGCAGAAATCTATCACTGCAAGTAAGAAAAAAAAATTCCTCATGACAGTGGAAAGAAATACACAAGAATAATCTGTATTACCAGAAAAGTAAAGTTTGAATAACTCGGATAGCAGTAAAGAGAACATCAGATTTATAAACAACCAGACCCAGGATATTCTGAATACTAATCAAAGTGCTAATAGATTTTACCATAAATATAAATCATTGTAGATGACAATCATTAAAAGGCAGTAATTTCTGCATTTAGAAACTCTGTATCAAAATTTGCTTAAACTGACATAATTACTTCAAAACATAGTCAGAATGTGATTAAAAAGCTTAACTTGTGGCATCAGGTCTAGCTGTGCTTGTTACTGCATTTAAAATTACCCCTTAGTGAAGATTTAAACCAACCTCCCACTCAGTAGCTGTATTTGTTCATATATTTCTCTGTTGTGAAAGAAAGAATTCAACACTCCAACAGCAGTGCTTTGAACAGTGACATATCATGGAGACCTAACCAAGCACAAGTACGGAAAATATTACAAATACAGTGTATACAGAATTACAAGATTTAGAAAACTTACCATACTTAACATCAGGAACTGTTATAGAGCTCTCAGCTATGTTGGTAGCTAGAATAATCTGAGTTTTGAAGCAAAAAAAAACAATGAATGCATAAACAAAAAATTACTCACACTAATGCTTCTACATGAAAAATCCAACTTGCTGCGAAGGAATATAAATGTAATGGCAACACAGCATTTCTGCTCTGCATATTAAAAAAAGCAATACCACACAAGGCAATACAATACAAGAAACCTTGTATTTTCCTGTTCTGAGCTCAAAAAAGCATAATAAAGTAGTATAGCATAGGACAGTACAGAGGAAGAATGGAAATAATTCCTTATGCTTTTGCCATACAGGAACATCACACTATTAGCAGCAATACTCTCTTAGTGATAGTAGATGAAGAAAACCAAGGCAGCAGCCAAAATGTGGGCACCAAGTGGGTCAGAGTCTCCCATACTGGGGGACTACTTTGCTATTCAGTGTCACCAGCAGCATTCCTCTGTCATGCAGGTGCACGAATCAACATGCTCAAACCATTCTGAAGGATAAAAACATCAGCATGCAACAGTTTAAGGGTAACTTCCTGTTACTGCACTTCTCTCGAGGTCTAAATACCAGTTAAAACAACAGCTTGGTAAGAAAGGCCATCAGCATAAACACTGAAAAACCAAAGTGCTTTGTTCTCACAAAATGGTTTGATTTAGAACAGCTAATAATACTTAAAGACATTATTATTTGCTATTACTACTCTAGCAAAAGGTTTCACATGCTTTAAAAGAGAAATGATTTAAAAATATTTACTTTTCTGTAGCCAGGAACTGTAGCCGAAAATACTTTACTTTGTTCCTCCAATGTCGCACATGCGTGAAGTGGGTACACATGCCACCTGAAGAAAATATAGTAGTGAAATATTTACTGATGCAAGAATACTGAAGTTGATTACACTTCTGTGCTAAACCCTATTATGTACTTAGAACTCATGCAGCTGAAAGACTCATGTTCAGATGTAACTGAACTGAAAGAAATGTGGTCTAACTTACCTTTTATACTTATCTGAGAGGCATGAATGCATGTATCTTATTTCACCTAAACCTAGGGAAAAAATAATCATGAGATTATTTTTCATTTTAGTCATCAGGAACTATTCTAAAACATCTATTTTCATTATTAATTGCCTGTCATTATTACCTCTTTTACGCCATATAATAAAATGGTAGAACACTTAAACAGCAAATGTAATAAGTCACTGAAACCCAGTGAGTCGATTTTTCAAGAATCCTTTGGCATTAATTTCACTCTTAATATAAGTGAAAGTGCAACAGCAGATTTAAAGTCCATTTGACAATATCCCATTATTACCCCTTGTTTCAGTTTCTTACAACTGACAACACTCACCACATGCTGAGTATCTGTCCAGTTTAGGCTAAAATTGGGTATTTCAGCCAAAACAAGTTCTTTCAAAGAGCAGGGCCAAGAAAAAAAAAAATATAGCTATTTCTGTCTTAGCCATCTCACCTTTGGCCATTCCTGTGCCCATTTTCTGGGGCATGCATTTCACATCTGCCAGGGGAAATCTTACGACTAAGGGATTTTTTCTATCTTCCTGAATACCTCCACAGATACAAACCTTTCTGAGCAGCTCAGTTTACTTCTTATTGGGACTTCAATTCCAAAAGCTCTATTTTCAAAAATATGTCCAACACTGGACTCCCCTGGAAGTTGTTTTTATGATTAAAAACAACTAAAAGAAGTTTGATTCATGTTTGGCAGAGCAGACTCTGCATCATCACTGTTAACAGTAATTATTAATCAGCCTAGTAATTACTGACTAGACACAGCAGGCAGTATCTGCTGACCAGTTTTAGAAATGACAAGACCATGGTTGACTGACCATGACACCTACAGAACACAAGGATCCCACCAGGAGACAAAGGTCTGCAATGAAACAGGAACTAGTAACAAAATGTGTCCGGCAAACATACAAGGACAATAAGGAGAGCAGGGCATGGAGAAGTGCAAAAGAAAATATGGAACAGACAAAATGAGATCAACACAAGTACAACAGATAAAATTACATCACTTGGAGCATATTCATGCCTGTATATTAAGAAAATTACAGTGTAATATAGCACTTCCTACCACCCGTTATGTACAGGGAGACAAGCTCTGGGAACAAAGGAGAGTTGAATATTTATCTATAAAGAATAAGACTTGGTAGCATTACAAAAAAAAAAATTAAGCAGTGAACAAGACAGGCAATTACAAGGGAAAACATGGCATCCTGCTTAAGACAGCTGCAGCTCCTTCTGGAAGCAGATTCTGCCCCATGACCGAGTCCCCCAAAGACAGTGGGCAAAAATCACTTAACAGCATCCTCAGCAGAGCACTGCTCTTTCTGGCTGCTGCTGCACACTCAACTTGACAAGTCAGTGGGAGTGTTATTTTTAATGTTCAAAATGCTATATAATCATTAGCACTCAAATAATCTAAGCATCTCAAATCAACATCCTAAATGTGGATGTTAAATGTGTAAAAATAACCCAAAGCTCTGTCTCAGCTGCTGTCTTGTAAACTGAAGGCTCTCCTCCCCTTTTCTCCAGTTCTGTATAAAAACAGAACTGTTTGTGAGGAAAATTTCAAGGGGTATTTGCTAATCCTGTGTTCAGGATCAGTCTTGAGTATCCAGTTTAAAACCAGACAAGGTCAAATGCTGAACAAATAAAACACAAACCTGAGTGTACCATCTCATTCAGAAAGCACTACCTGCACAGGTTTCCACAAATTTACCAAAAATATTTAAACAAAATAAAAATCAGTATATCATTTGCGGTTATAAGCCATCAGGGATAGCAGCACAGTAAACTAAAACAAAAAGCAAACAACCCACAAAAAACCCCAAAACAAAAAACTCAAAGTGAAAGATAAATCTTTAGGATTTGAAACTGCTAAAGAGTAATTTCAGACTGAAATAAAACTCAAGAGGGCCTGAGGAAGTCTGAAAACACACCAGACAAACGCCAATATCAGAGGCCAGAGGCAACAGAGATGGTCTCCCTATGTTATTAATCACAAACTGGAATGGGCCTTACACTGACACAGTGAAATAATTCCTTCTACCCATTAATTTTATAGAGAAGGTGATTCCAAGAAAGGCAGCTCTAATACCTTTTAGCTGATGGGGAACACTCACCACTGAAAGTTACTCCACAAGTGCAGTGTATCTTTGAGCTGGTGTGCTGTACTTGCAGCCCTAGCACTGGCATGCCTATTCCTGAGCTCAACACAGCAGAGAAATGACATCCATAAACATTTTACAGAGTAAGAAAATCCTGGTAGGGACACAGACCTCACTGTATCCAAGGAAATAGCTGCTCTGGACTTCAAGGTGACTCTCCACTGGAACATAACCAAGTCTTTTCAAAATTTTCAACTAACAAATTTTCAGCTCATTAAGTAAAAGAATACTTGAAACCACCAGGTAACAGATCTGTGATATTCAGGAAAACTACTCTGCAGGCTAGTTACACTGCCTCTAAAATCCAAACTATCCAAACTAACAAGTTCAAATAAGAGTGACAGTCAAAAGAAAAGCCTACAATAATTTTTATGCAAGACAACTTAGGTTTTATTCTTTACAGAAGACTCTAACTATGTACAGTCAGTCTTTTGATCATTAATTGCTATGTCATCATGTGTGATTATGAGCATGCCAACTACACCAACCAATGTACATGGAAAGAAAAAAGTGAATTTGAACTTTTACAACAACAATCTAAATAAAGACCACACTACATGCAGATAAGGACACACCTCTGAAAGAATCCTAGGAACTTCATACAATAAGTAACTGCACTAAAATATTGAGCAACTGCATTTCTCTAGATTAACTACAGAATTAATTTTATTATTTTTAAAATACATAAAATCTTAATTTTTGACTCACAGCTTTTGCAATTACCTGCCACAATTAAAAAAGTTTCCAAGAAAAATGCTCAGAGACCAATGAACCTCATTTAAGCATGTGTTTAGCAAGTCCCTGGAAGAAGTGCCAGAAGCAAGCTCGTTAGATGACAAGTAACAAAAAAGAAAGTTAAGACATATACTCACCTGGTAAAAACACGAGCACGCTGCCACGTTCCAATGTACCACTCAAGTTCTTTTTCTCCCTAACAAGAAAACACAACTTCATTAGTTTCACAATCTCAGTCTGCTTCATTACCCCAAGTTATTTTATTCTGGAAGAACAAGCAGAAGTGCGCACTTTTTGTAACACGCATTATTTAAACTTCCTGAAGAAATGATGTTGAGTATCTGAAAATGTAATAAAGTTGCTTCTACAACTTTTGTCCAACAGTGAGTGTGTATTAAGTAACCTAATTATGACTAACTTCATTGCAGAATGAGAATGTTTCTTTTTGTCATAGTTTTGAAGAAAAAAACGAAACCTAATACTCTGGTTCCAGCGTTTATATACTGAGTTTTTCAGAAGGTATAGCTGTAAATAATGGTTGAAATTTCAATTTACAAAACACAGACCAGCAAAATCCAGTATTTACTTATTTCAAATGACATTAAGGCATTAAACAGCCAGGGAAAATTAATGCCTAGGTTTTATCCTTTGTTTTCCATGAAAGAATGTATGTTTTAGGTTATAATATAAAATAGTAGCTCTGGTTTCATTCTTGATATAAATACTCCTCAGCTCTGGTCTACAGCGAAGAATATAGTTTCCATATGACATGGCTGTCTTCAACAGTCACTCACACTCCAGGGCATGAAGTGCACTTTAAGGACAGAGGGTACAAATCAAACAGATATATAAAATGAAGGCAGAGATGCAAGTAAAATTAAGTTTCCACTAATAATCATGGGCTGCTGCTGTTGCTTAATTAGCTTCTCACTTCCCCAAGAGCCACTGATTCCAGATCTTGAACTGTATCTTACCTATTGCTCCTCTTTTCAAACTCATCAAATGACTGAATCAGACACACTGCGACTTGATACATTTTCTTTTCTATCACTGGTTCCCCAAGGCTCTGAGGATGAAGCTGTTTGGAGAAGAAAGTAATGAGGTTAACACAGTGTAACAGGCTAAAAAACTGGAGTTCACATACATATTTCAATTTATCAAGTGCTTGCAATTAAAAGTGATCCAGTACAGAAGCTTGTACAAAAAAGTAACTTCATCTGATACACTCATTACCTTCTAAATAGACATTTTTCTTCAAGCATACTACCATTTTAATGCTAAAGAAATACTTCTGATATTTACCTACTTAAGCACTAGGCCACCCTCCTTTTGTTTGCAGGACATGCTCCTTATCCTGAAGTGTCAAGCACATGGGACCCATCACAACCAGTGGATGACAAGGAAGAATTTGTGCAAGGGAGGTGCAGTGCTTCTCACAGCTACTATTACACACACCTTTCTACCTGCCTGCACGTAAATCATGTACCTCTTTCTTATTTAAATAGTTTTTGCATTTAATGGGTCTTGTGGTTTTGGTCACACTCTGTCAAAGAATTACTCTTCTGTTGTGCTGAACAGAACCATGATGATTCTGTCTACACTGTTTCCTAGCACTCTGTACAAACTCAAGGCTTTAGTATTTAAGAACACAAACCATCAAGTCTTCAGAGGAAAGACAGTAACTTAATCACTTTCTAGTCTTAAAATAAAACTCTTAATGAACCAGACCCGCTTTGAAGAAGGTCTATAGTATTACACATTTTTCCCTGGTAGGCAAAATGGTTTTTAATCATTGCTCACCTTTCATTCTCAGAGTCTCTCCTCATTGTAGTGCAAACTCTTTGCTGGACAAAGTGTTTCAGAGAACTAAAACCACAGACAACTGAACTATCTAAACTACTAAAATGAAATTAGTTATTTTTCTACCAGTTTCCCTTTGTAAAGGAGCTCATAACAATGACAAAAGCACTGCTCCTAGCACTAGTCTGGCAACACTGATTTAGATCAGCATTTGCTACTGCAACCTCAGTTCTCAGCTTCATTAGCCCATGAGAAACCTCAAAAACACTTGATTGTTTTCTTCAAAGTTATTTTTGCCCTAATGTATATGAAAAACCTAAGGAAGTTACCTCTTCTGGGCTGCTTGAACATAAGATTTTTTTTGTTTTATATTATCCCTGCTTAAATAACTGTCAAATTTGTCTTTTCAATTTTGCTACTGATTGTACCTTCAGTATTCTTTAACATGACAAGGCTTCCACATCACTCCTAATAAAAGGTAACAATGTCACAAACAGCAAATCCAAAAGCCCAGTCAAACCTGACTGAAATAATACAATATAATCAGAACAGCTTTTGACAGCAGCTCACTACCTTCCATCAGGACTCTGACTCCAGTTCTGCAGATACGAAAGAGTTTTCACCCTTGCAAGCCAAAAATGGCTTGCATTTTTGCACTTTGCCTCATTTTTAAAATTTGCATTTCATATCTACAACACTATCCAGAACAACAGGCAAGCATTTACACAACTAGCTTTAAAATTGCCTATAGATAGAGCCTTCATGCATTTTTCATGAAACTTGTGTTTCAATGATTCTTGGGGCTTAGAGGTTGCTGGTAGGACAGAATCACAATTCTGTTAAACATCCAGAACAACGTGCTTACAAACTCCACTACGCCAAAAGAAAAATAAACTAATTTTTGTAAGCCTATGTTCACAAATTAAACAGTACACCTATAATTGACCCAGTATCTGGGCAAGAGTAAGCCAGTGCTACACTGAAAAATGTTTCTCCCTTCTTCCCCTCTTATTTTTATTCTTTCCTACAAATGCAGTAATTCAAGTAGAAAGCTTTATCTTTGATTCAGCTAGATGTCTGTCTAGCCACAGCAGAGGGTTTACTGCAAACAGGCATACAGAAGGAAAAATAATGACTGGCGCTTTTATTTATCTTCCAAATGACAATGGCATCAATGAATTGACAAATTAATCAAGTCAAAACTACCCCCCAAAATTTTTATTTTCAAGCACAGTTTTAAAACATTATCACATGCAGAAATGAGTGATGTATTAATGCCAAGAGCTCTGCAGGATTCACAAAAGAATTCTACATTTATACAGTAACACCGAATTATTTTAAGATTTTTTGAAAAGGGACTAAGGTGCACATTTCACAGCCCAGAGACAGTTACAAAGGACTAAACTGATTTTGACTGAGATGCTTTAAGAAATGAGTTTAAGATTTATGTAATCTGGTTTTATAGTTATTAATTTTAAAATCAAAAGGAAACTTAGAAAAATTTATCTAAAGAGCAAAGATTGCATTTACTTTTAACTGCTGTGTTCTTTTATGTGAATTTTACAGGCTTTTATAAGTGAAAATAAAACATTAAGAACTAAAGTCTGAAGCCTGTACCTCAGGCAGCTATCTAACTTATTTAGATTTTGCATGATGAAAGATGGGCCCCTGCCTCCATATGGCAGCATTAATTCATTAAATGTCTTAACATTAGAAAAAAGATTTCATTTTACTGGGATGTTATACAAATCATCTTAGATCTTCCACATTTTAATTTTTTAACTGGAACTAGTACTTAGAGATAATCTTCACACACAGCACTGTAAGAAACAAGACTGAGACTAAGAATCAGTGCTTTAGAATTCAATTTCATCCTTCTTTAATATATATAAAAAAAAGAAAATCTAGAGCACTTATGTGCTTCTACTGTTGCCCTAAGGCACAAGAAACATCTTGGACAAACATACTCTCCCCATCCTGCTGAAAAACAGAATGGCTATAGATAGGACAACACAAGATAAAGAATCAGATGAAAACTTTGGAAAAAAAAACTCATTGAAAATAAAATGTATAAAAAGGCCTAAGCATTGAAAGCCGTTCCTTTGTTCGTGATCTCTGAGGTGAAAGGTGTGCAAGTTGACATTCAGCTCCAAGTGCAGCTATGACAAATCCAACTTGACTGAACTAAACTTCTTACTCAATTTCCTGGTTATCTTTTTGTTGTCATCGTCAAAAATCTTTTACAAAACCCCATGTATTACATAATCTCCTCCACATTATCTGTCTGAGCTGCCATACTAATGTATAAATACTGATGGGCCAACTGCTATAAGCACTGAGTTTATTTTCTTGTTTGCATTAAAACTTCAACAATTGACAGCCTTTTATTTCAGCTTGCCTGTGTTGAGGCATAACCAATGCCTGTGCTGTGTACAGCATAAGCAATTATGTTCTTCCGGGCTTTTCAAACTACCTGTCTATTTTATTTTGCTATTTTATTTTCTGCAGAATCGATGGATGATAGCTAAATAATAACAGCGTGTTCACCCACTGCTGCTTTTTAAGTGCATCCCCCATCTTCTTCATTGTAATAACATTCTAATAATGTTTTGAATTATCAAAACTGACCAATAATTACACCCATGTCCCACTTATTTTTAGTCTGGGTATCATAATACAGGCCTGAGTGCATTTGTTCTACTCTGCTTTAACCTGTTTATTTTGCCTTGAACCATAATACTGAAAGAGTTCACTCAAGTGAATTCCTACACAGCTGTTTCTCAAACATAAAATAAACTCCTATTATAAAACCACAGAAAACAGATTAACTCATATTTACATTCATTCCTTCATTACCTGATGTCTACAGAGATATCTGCTATAATGTCAGGAGCTCTACAAACAAACATATCCAAAATACATTCAGTGCAGCTTACAAGCTAAAGATTGATAAAGCAAACACATCTTCAGCCAGTACCTACCACCCTCCTTAGGCATCAGAGAAGCAGTACTCCAGCACAGCACACCAGGGATCTGAGAGGTGTCTGTTATTCTAACACGTTTTCATTACTCAAAATTACACATTTGCTATGGTGGCCTACACGGTTACAACAGAAATAGGTTCAAAACTACTGTGTAACATCTCTGGCATTATTAAAAAAAAAAAAAAGAAAAAAGAAAAATAGGAAAGCCTCAGCTGATAGAGAAGCCAACTTGATAACATCAAAGTTCTAATCATAAATGCTTGTTTTCTCTTCATTGCAGAGCACTTTCTGCCCTTCTGCCTGATACATAACAACAACATGAACCAACCCAGGAAATATTCCCTGATTTTGTCAGCTATATTCAAAGAGATCTGTAAGTCTTTTAAAGTTACTTTCCACACACACTTCAACATCATTCATCTTGAATGCAAACTATCAAACAAAATGCCTCATACTATTGAAACATTTCTGTTACATTAAGGGAGTAGTTTGCTCGGAAGAAGACTCCTGTTTCATCATCATCTATTAATTCTTACCTAGAATTGCAATATAAAAGTGGCTATATGTCATTTTATTACACAGTTTTCAACTGACTGTTCCAATTTCTTATTACGTCCAAAGAAATGAAATTATATTTACAATACCTGGAAATCAAAAATGTCCTTCAAGTCATCAAGATAATATTCTTCAACTGCAAAAGGTCTGCCTTCCACCTTAAATACACAGACTGGATTCAGACCATTATGAACTGGAAGTGCAAAGTAATCAGCTAATTCTTTAGAGTTGATGGAAGCAGACATCAATATTACCTGTTAAAAAAATGTACACCAAATGTAAAGCTTAATTTTAACACAAACTGTCCTGCTACATGGTAATCTCCACTTCCTCTTTATGCTAAGTGGTCTAATTCTGGTTACTACAGGTACACGACCTAAGTATATTTAAGACAATCAAACGAAATGCTTAAGGTAACCTAGCTAGCACGTGGAGACAGGTAAGCACCTGTAAGAGAATGGCTCAGGCTAGATGCCTAGGGCAGACAACACTGTGAAAAGTTCAACCAAAAACATACAGTACTCTTGATAAAGGTATCACCACCCAAACCAGAAATGCCATAAAAAACCAAGAGCATCCCCCTTACAAAATGACAGGAAGGCAAATTAATGAAGTGGGCATTGTACCACTGTGCTCAGCTCCAAAGCACATGTAAAGCACAAGGAACACATGGAGAGGGCAGGCTAAACCATGAAGTTTTCTAAAATGATCCTGAAAGGAGAAATTTGAAAGGACATAATTCTGCAAATATACGAAACCTGTCCTGCTACAGCATGGACTGCCTCATGGCTCAACAGACAGTGGCTCACCTATGTCAGGCTAACAGGCTAAATGTAACCTCCCCTGAAGGCTATCAAAACAAAATCCAATCTAAATCTGCAGTTACAGGCAAGGAATATTAAACTACCCCTTCTTCTAGACAATCTTTGTGATCTGGACTCTAATCTGCATGGAATCCTACCAAAGTGGAAAGAAATGACAGATTCTTACAGAGTGCCTGAAGGATCATATAAGTGAACCAAGAGCTTGATTTCCTCCTAAAGCAGAAATTCAACAAGCACATATCACCGACACGGCAGACGAACACATCAGAATAGAGGGCAATCAAAGAAGACAGTTCAAGATCAAGCAGTACAAAACCACTTGTACAGCATGGATATGTCCGAAGACCCACTAGATTACACCAAAAAGTGTTACTAGTCACTATGGAAACTGCACTGTTTGGTCTGACCCAATAGAGCCAGTCTTAAGCCTCAGGTTTTCTTTCAACAACCCTATCTCAGCAAGATCAACCTCAGAACAATCCAGTGCCTGCTCTGTGATCTAAAAATAATAATCTGCAGCAGCCATCTGCCAGAAAATCCAGCATAGTTTAATAGTTTAGATAGTTCAGCAGGGAGATCTCGTCCTCAGTACATCAGAATCACTGAACTAACTCCTGTTAGTTGATGCAATGTTCAGTTGCCTGCGAACTCTGAGGTCTGTAACATTCAAACTAGGAAACAAACAGCCCACGTGTATTTCATACCACCCTGAGTTAAAAATGCTTTGTTTCCTCTCTTGAATAGGGATCCTTGCACCCTTTTGTTTCATGAACCCAGGGAGGATGGGAGAAGAACCTTACATTTTCCAAATTAATTTGCCACATCAAAGCTCCCTTCCTCTGTATTTTTTCAAAAGGGGCTGAAAAGGGATGAAGTAGGAGACACTGGGCTTAGTATATAAATTCAAACTGAATATCCCATCCCACTCTGCTAAAGGCCAGCAAGTGAGATCAAGAGTTTACCCTTCTTCAACATAAAAAAAATTCAAAAGGACATCCCCCCACTCTCTCAAATATAGGCCTCTCTCAGGTTTGTACAATATTAAAAAACTGTCATCTGCAGAAACAACTGCAGAGAACAATATAAAGGGAATAGAATTTTTCAGTGTCAATTCTGAGAGACTGAAATGGAACTATAGAGGAAAATGAAAAATTTTCCAGGAACCTCTAACAAAAAAATGTTTTCTAACAGAAAAGATGACAGGGCCTGTAGGGATTCCTGCCATTGAAACCAACCAGATAATCAGCATCAAGGGCAAACTTCTCACAAACGCAGTTTGATCAAATTATTGCTCTTCTCAGTAGGCAGAGCCAAGTGCTAAAAAAGGCTGAATAGTTTCACATTACTGTCTCTGAATTTAAAGACAAGAGTTTTCTCTAAAATCTAAATCAGCATAAAAAGGGATAAAAAGTGAAAGATGTGAAGTGCACAGCCGTGCCCTAGGCCAACTTAAAGGAACACTTTCAGTGACAGCATGTTTGGAAGATCTAAAGACCAAGTTTGGATCAATGTGATGGACTGCACATAAAAACACATATCCCCTTCCAATGGCAACAAAACCAGCCAACCTAGACTATGTCGAACAGAAAAACTGACATTGAACAATTAACTGAAGCACTTAAGAGACATGTAGTCTCACAAAATATCTGCACTCCCAAATAGGCTAACTCAGTATCTTTCTGTGCAGCTAACTCCATCACTTGTATTTAATTTCTTACGTTTCAAGAGTTCACTACTCTGGGACCCCAAAGACTAAACACATCATGCTAAATGTCTGCAAATTCTGCTTTAGTACAAAGCAGAATTGCCTAACATGCAGAGAAAAGCCTCAGCCACGTCTTCCTACCAGTTCTGCCCAAAAATTACAGTACAGCATTTCTGGTCTTTTGCTATTTCTTCAAATACGTCGTCCCACTTAAACAGTTATTTCCAAGAGTTAATGCTACCATTTTAACCAAGGATAAGCACTGCCCTCAATACCCAATATGTAATTCTGGTCAAATATCCATAGTGCATTTTTTAGCCTTAAGCAGGCTTTAGAAACTAATGCATTTTAACATGAGGAGAAAAAAAAAGAAGTCTCTCAGAACACATTACAGCAGTCAGGAAAAGAATGCCCCTTAGCTTGCTTACTTATGAGGAGTGGCAAACTAAATAATATTTTAGTAAAAAGCAGTAACATAGTAATTTGTGGTAAATTCTTTAAAAATGGGGCCTTCATAGATGAACGACATACAAAAATTTTCTTGCAAGAAAAAATAGCAGAATTCAGTTTGAACCCACCTTTACAGACTGTGAATTTGTACACAACAGTTTTCGGGTCACCAACAGCAAGAAATCAATTTCTTCTGTACGCTCATGTACCTGGAAGACATTATCCATAATTTAATTTTCATTAATTCATTGTCTTCTTTTCGACAGTCTGTTACTTTCCTACTCAATTTTATGCTTTATTTTAGTAACTTGGAATAACAATACATTTTCATAGAATAAAGCACACCTTTTGAGCCTAGGCATGTTAATAACACTTTGAAATCCCAAGAAGAGTCTTCAGATGACTACAGCACCCTTTGTGAAAATCGTGTCACTAATAATTTATGAAAATCTAGAATAATGACTAGAGAATCAATCTTGAGCTCTAGCCACTGGTTCTACTAGAGTTGATAGTAACAGATGAAGTCTGATACCAATACTGGGTAAATCAACTGTACTGGTAAGATCCCAAATGATCCAGGGACTGTATTGGTTTGTCTGAAAACTAAGCAGATTGAACAGATGTGCCTCATTCCCAATGGCTTCCAGCTATGATCCAAATACACAACTGCTTTCTAAAACATTAATTTACACCCAATTCTTTATATATCCTAGCACCTGAGCCTTCTGACTGCTCCTTACAGTTCAGCAAATACTTCTTCCCAACATTACCCATGATGACCATATCCCTTTCTTGAATTACAGTTCAAGTATTTTAAGTGCAGCAGCTTTTTCTGGAGTTCAGCCTTCACAAGTCAATACTCATCTCCTGGGAGCTAATTAGCTGATTCTAACATAATATAAAGATAAGACTTATACTCAACACTGTCCCATTACAAGAACAAATTTAGCTAAGGTAGTTTTCAGGCTGCTAGTGAGGTGATGTAAGATGTCCAGATTTTTGGTCCTAGTTTGTTTAAGTGCGCTCCCAAATGTCTGCAGTACTCTTAGAGGGATGAGAGCTGCCACTAAAAATGTCATGGAGAACATTCAGTTGTTAAAAACAGTGACTGTGAGCTCAAGATCACAATCTCTGTAGTAAGTGTGGGGGAAAAGGTGGCATATGGGCAACAGGAGGGACTAGAATTCTAGGGAAGCAGAACACGCATACAGTCTTGCCAGACAGATGCTGCTGAAACAAGCAGTACAAGCCAATAGCATCAGTTCAAATTACAGCACCTAAGAAAACAAAGTTTTAAAAACCTCTGCATAAACTCATTCTCTTGTTTAAGGGGCCAGAAAACCTCACTCTTTAATTTTCGTATGTAATTAATAAATTTGAAAACGAAAGGAACAGTAACACTCTCTGTCTATGCACCTTCTATGGTTCAACTTTAGAATCTACATTTAACCTGCATTTCCTTATTAAAGGAAACATTAAGGTTTCCAACACTCTGCTAATACACTGGAGTGTTCAAATCTTTTCCATGAAGACCACCAATGAGATTCTACAGGCTTTGGGGTTTTTTTTGTTCTTTTGTCTGTTTGAATGAAGTACTAAATTTTCTTCATACAAAAATGTACCTACTTGCCTCATCTTTTCCAGGTTTCCAATGTACCATTTCAAGTGCAGTCATGACAGCCTTGTTACTGTAACAGCCTAATGGTACACTAAGTACCGTGTCCCTGATCCTCAAATATCCAAGAATTAAAGTAGCTCTCAGCTACAATACCAGTAATAGGATAAAAATGAAAAATGGCGTTTATAAAAAAATACAAGCTATAACAGAACACAAAAGAACCCCCAAAAAACCAACCCCAACCAACCAACCCCCCTCCAAAACCCCACCACCCAAAACCCCAAACCCTTAAGTCCTCTTCTGTATCACTACATCCCAAGATGTTGTACATCTTACACGTGATTTACATTCCTGATTTGTGACCACACAATTTCACATCTGACTATGATTAACAGTCAAATATTGCTTTCCATATAAAATAAGCATATACACATGTAAAAATGGACAAATTACAAGTGTATTTTCTTTAGCTTTTTAGTGAAGTGACAGCAACAATAATGAAATCCGTATGAGTGAAATGTACCTACAGCCAGGAGACAGAACTGTCACAGAGCTATTTTTCAGGACACACCTGAAGAACAGACTTTGTAATATCCAAGTGAGTGAAAATTAGCCACCTCCCCCTGACAGGCCTACCTGGACAGGTTCTTGAACTCCACAAGATGGATTTCAAAAAACATTTAAAGGCACCTGTATCAAATATTAAGCACTTCCAAAAACCCTCCCCCCACCCTCAGTTCTAAACTTGTTTCTCAAAGGAATGCTGACAAGCCTATTTCAGTTACCTTAGACAACTTATATAAAACATCTTTAAAAGCAGATGTCTGCATTTCTCCTTTCTTGCACGGTAAGAGACAAAAGAGGCGGCCTTCTTAATATGAAAATTAAACTTACTTCCAACAACTTACTTCATCAATGAAAATATGCGTGAACTGAGTGAGGCTCTTGGCAGAAACGATTCTCTGAAGAAGAACTCCAGTTGTCATATACAGCAACCTCGTCTCCTTTGTCGAAACGTTCTCTAAACTTAACTAACAACAGTAAGAAAAACAGTTACTAGCTGGAAACAGGTATTTAATGTAGTTACAGAAACATGCATCTGAAAGAACTCCAAAATGAAACACAGTGTAAACCCATCAAATTATTTACTCAAACTTGCACAAGTCTCTGTACAGAAGTGTTCTTACAAGAACCAATTAACTGGTTTTTCTTTGGGGTAAATTTTTGAAAAATTTAAAACTGAAGTTTTATGAATTATCAAAATTCCTTGCTGGGGACTTTAGACAGAGAATTCTTCAAAGACTTCTAAAGGTACAACTATACACAATTCTTTCCACTGATATAAAGAGCAAGAAAAAGGTTTTGCCAAAATGTAGTTGCTCACAGGACAGGAAAAGGGAAGAGGTTTAAGTTATCACCAAGACCAATTCCTGAGAGGAAAGTTCCACAACCCTATGTTAAATAGATTTTTGAACTGTAAAGTACTTCTGTAATTTTAGCTCTCTCAGGTGCAACCTACCCAGGGAAAGAAGAGCTGTGACCATCTTTTCACATGCAGCTTCACATCACCCTAGCAGACACATCTGTGCTCCACCATTTCCCTCTGTTTCTGCTCAGCTCACACTAGTGCTGGTGAAACAAGCACAGCACATGCACATACACTGTCCTGAAGACAGTCTGGAAGCACCACTTTATGTCTTTGACACTCACTAGGCTAATGACTCAATTTAGCAATTTTATGACTAATTAATTCAAGGCATCAAAAATCACAACAAAGGCTTTATATAGAAACTACTTTGAAAAAAACATTACACATAACTGTCCTGGTTTTGGCTGGGATAGAGTTAATTTCTTCTTAGTAGCTGGTACAGTGCTGTGGTTTTGGGATTTAGTAGGAGAAGAATGTTGATAACACACTGGTGTTTTGATTATTGCTGTAGTGTGTAAGATGTGGCACAGAAGAAAGCAGATACGGGATAACAGATGAAGCAGAAGCCTGACACTGAAGAGCCCATGCTATGAACAACTGTCACAGTCAGTTAAAAATCAACCCCCCAGGGGTTGAAAATGGTACAAAATCAGATTTAAGGGTAACAAAGAACACCTAACACACATAAATGGCACCATATGCAGCATATTAGGAAGTAACCTGAAGCTGCAGACCTATGAAGAAAAAGAAAGCTTTAAATGCATGTTAGCAAACATATACATATTACCCTAAGGGGAAGAAAGAAAGGAAGAAACAACAAGAAACACAATGAAGCAGAGAGGTAAGAAAAACCCAGCAAATATTCCTCCCAGCAAAGGACTCCAGAAGCAGACAACTCTTCAGGAACATCCCTCCCCACTGTCGACACCAGTGCAGCTCATCCAGAGACAGCTGTTGCCCAACTAACAATGAAGCCACCATCACAGCAGCTTAGTGTGGGTACTGACAAGGAGCTGATCAAAGCACCAGGACCTGTGACCAAAGGGGAAAGTGGCATCAAGTTTATAAACAGAAGGAGAGACCTGAGCTTGAAGCTGAGTTGAACAAAGCAAAAGGAGGACACAGATTTAAGAAAAAAAACAAGTTCAAGTTTTTCACACATTAAAAAGGAACAACTGGATGTTCACAAAACAACCTGGTCATAAATGCATGAATATTTTGACAGATCTGATAGGTAAATGTAGTGAAGTCAAACAGATAAAACATGTTACTCAAGGAGTTCAAAGGAAAAATGACAGAATATAGTTCTCCTGCAACAATTTCAGTGATTAATAATGTAGATGTGCCCAATGCAGACAAATATTTCTGTTGGGAGTGCCACCAGGATTTGTATCTGTTCAAATTTACAAGATGATTTAATTATAAGCATTTAGCAGGAGGCAGATAAAAAACAGCAATTCCACTTTAAAAGCAGATTCTCTGGCATTTCTTCAGTATGGTTACAAGCAATCAAGACAGAATATACAGTACTTTTTAATGCATTTTAAAACACAATCTGAATTTTTCTCATACCTGGTATCCTACAAATCCACCTAGTTTCCATGATCGCTCCTTGCTAATCCACCTGGCAAGGCTGCTGGCACTAATTTTCCGAGGCTGTGTAACAGCAATGTTGCAGGGCATAGACTGGTTCATGCAATAATCCAAAATATATTGTGGAATCTGCGTGCTCTTTCCACTGCCCGTTGCTCCTTCTACAATCACAACTGAATTGTTTTGTATCAGAGACACTATCTGAAACAATTTTTCAAGAAAACTCATTAAGTCTACGAAACAACTCAAAACAGGTTTCAAACAGATTTGAAATATCAACAGCTTCCAGGCCACAAAGCAAGGTTCTCTAAACACTGTGCCATCTTTTCTATCATCTTGTGGGCATCTGGAGATAACTGGAATCCTAAAACACATCAGAAGATCACAGAAAAGACTATGGGCACACACTCACATACATATTTTACATGATTACCTATAAACAAAAAGTTTAACAGCAATGTTTCTTCCTCTAAGAAATTTTATGCAACGGTTTTGTAAAAAACTCAAAAGTTTTGTACAGTGTTTAAAACAGGAACAGAAGTTTCCTTCTAAAAAACAACAATAACAAAAACAAACAAACCACCCCAAAGCCACAACAGAACATTATTTTCAGCTTTATTCCATGAGAGAAAGTACACTGACATTACCTTTTCCCTGTGTTTGGCTGTAGGCATATCCAAATATTTACACTTACTTATTGGTATAGAAGTTGATTCACACTGAGACAATGAAGTACCTAGGCACAAAAATAACCAAGAGTAACTTATTTCAATAGAGAAAGGGAAAGACCAGCAGGAGATTATGACAACAATATTTGGAAACCTAACTTCTCTAAAATGTGAACTGCATACTGTAAGTATTAAAAGAATTGATATTTTTTAATATTAGTAAATTGAAGATATTTTGTGTTTATTCAACTGCTGTTTTACTGGAAGCAACTCCGAAAAACATTGCTTCTATGTGTAAACCACCATCAGTGTAAAGGATGTATACAACTCCATATGCTTTTCTCTTAATTTAAAAAACTGGATTTTTGCAGTTTGCATTACAACTGCCAATTCTACCTGTACACCTAAGAATTTCCTACACTACTGAAAAAATATATGCCTTATTCATGCACACGTGTTGTTTCCCTTGAAGGCTATTGGATCCACAGTACAAAATAACCCGTAATTTGACAGGAAGACCATTGTATTTCTACCACTTAGCAATTAAGATAAATCTGTTTTTAGCACCATGATGACCTTTCAGTGTGATACTATACTCTGCAGTCTCTTGGCAGGAGTTAGTCATCATTATCACTAATACAAGGTAAGAACTCTTCAGTGCCAGCATGAGTTTCTGCTCAGAGGTCTGCAGTTGGTTTGACCATGAAAAACAAAAGAACAGGTCTGGAGGTGTAGAAGGGGAAAACCTGGACAAGGCTGTGATAAACAACAATTTCGCAAGTTACGATAAACAATTTAGCTAAAAAACCCACAGCATAATGAAATCAAAAGTGGAAATGCTTTCCATTTCAAATGAGTTTCACCAGGTATTATGGTGAAATGGATATTTACGGGTAGTAAAACCTTATACTTCTTTTTATGTCATTTCTCTAAGAAGTAAGAGTAGCAAGATGAACTCTTTATTATTTTTACAAAGGCAATAATTACTTTAAAATAAAGGCTAGAGCCTAAATACTTGACTGCAGTCACAGCTCCCTTTCTTTGGAAAGGTTCTAACAATCTCACACAGCAGTGAAGCAGAAGCAGGCAGAACAGCATCTTAGCTCTGTGCCATACTTCCATGTGTTCCAAGCCCCCAAATTGTCTCAAAGTGTCAAGGAATACAAATTAAGTTATTCTAACATTAAAACAAAGCCCCACAAGCTGGACAGCTCACTATGACAGTTTAATAACGCACTAAAAAACAGAATTCTCCTAAAGCCACATTATGCAACAGGAAAAATTCTTTTACCTGGACTCTGTAATGCAACAGTGAAAGGTAATCACTGCACAGGGATCTACTTAGCACTACTAAACACAAACAAAACCAGAACTTGATAGCAGCATCCCTTCAAATATTAACTGTCCTTTTTAAAATACTTTTGGTCAAGTTTCTAAATATATTCCCCAGTAAAATTCACATATATAGCATTCTGCCACAGCAACACTGTACAAAGGCTGAGTAGCTTCCCTCTGGCACAAACATGTCACAACTGAGACATCCATAGCTGTGTGTGATTTGACCAGTGCTGGAAGAAACCTCAAGCTGCTAGGGAACAGATCCTAGTGTGAGCAGATTCCTGCTAAAGCAACATAACCTTCCCACCTCTGTCAGGTTTTCAAAGAAACACCTGCAATTTCGAAAAGTTAAAATGTTAAAAGAAGAAAGTAACAATTTTTAAAAGCGTTTATAAATAAGGAGGGAGGCACAAAAAATTTAAATGGTAGGATTCATATAATAACCCTCTGTAATTCAGTAAAAACCCCACTGTATTAGTAATAAATCATTAACCTAAAATTCAATTAAGAATTTTATTTTAAAAACACAAAGGAACAAACGAGAAGTAAAGAAAGAGCCACTAGTATTCATGTACTGCTGAAAAACAATTTAATTTGGTATATATAATCTTTTTCACTGATGAAGCGTAACTTTTTTTAATACTGCTTTTTATATAACAGTTCTAGGACTGCAATATCTTACCCTCTCCTAAGCATAGGAGTTTGGAAAAAAAATGGTATCAGAAGTAAATGGTGATTCAATGTTAGCCACAATCACCATGCAGAACTTAAGAACTCACAGCCATATAATCATGCTGCAAGTACTAAATACTGTACGGTTTGGGTTTTTTCTCTTCAAGACATGTCTTCCGTGCTTAAACTGAAAGAAACATTACTGAGTTTGCTTGGGGAGCTAATACCATGACAACTGTGAGACTTCTGGCTGGAGAGACAGAACAGTTTTGGGCCTCAGCAAATGGGCAAGTTGAGATAAACACTGATGAACACTGAACAGCAACGAAAGTGCCCCACCCTAACAAACTGAGGATAAACTCCATCTGAAATCTATTATGATCCTGAGTAAAAAACAAAACAAAATGAAATTGGGATGGGGAACTTGAGCAACCATCTCAAAAGACCTTAAAACTTTCACCTTCATTTTTTAAACATGAAAGTTGTTGTTCTGAACCATGAAGACCTGCTGCAGAAGAGAACATTTGAATGTACACCCCTATGAAAAGTTCCAATGTTATTCTACTGATTTAAATAACCATTCAACTATGGACTCTATACCATACAGTGTAATTACCTTCAAACGTTTGAGTTTGCTTGGGGTTTTTCTTTTTGATTTCTCACATCTAGTATGTAATAAATCCCCCAGTGAGAACTGGCCTTCAGAAAAGTAGGTCATTCCTTTTAATACAGACACATCTAAAAATTCAGCTGCAGGTCTACACAAGTATCAGCAAGAAAGGCACAAACTTTTGCTTTTTCAATTGCTTATACCTTCTGAAAAACATTATTAAGACTTGGACAAGTGACCCAACCAGTGCACACTTTTGTAAGGCATCATGCTCTAATCTTGAATTCTGACATAGAATGCAGGATGCTTCCAATCTAAAAATAGAAAATTGAGGAAGCATGCAACTGCCACCTATGCTGGTTTAGGACGAGCAAAATATTTCAGTGTATAAGAAGCATTAATGCCAGTCCAGAATAAATAATATTAATTTCTCTATTCAGAGTCAGTGCAAAGAAGAAACAGAAAACTGAGTTATGGAAAAGATGAATTTGCCTGCTCACTTCATCTTCAATTATTATCAAAGTTCTGTATAGATGTGCCGACTGCCATAACTAAAACAGTCTAGTGCCCATGGAAAGAGCAATTTTTCAGTATCTCAATTATTACAGCCCATATAGCAGATGTACTCCCTTCCCTTGAAGGGATCCTTTAACGTGAGATTAATTTTTCTATTCACCAGTTCTGGGAGAAGAGATTGTACAGATGGATCTTGGTATCTACCACTAAGCAAATTAAAATGAGATGCTTAAAACAAAATATACTTGTAAGTACTTGTTAGATGAGTCAAATGAGATGCTTAGTAAATCACTGATCATTCTTCTGCTGAGCTACAAACACACAAAGTGATTACAGTTTGCAAGGAAGCTCATAAGAAAGGAAAGCCACAGATAACAACTGGCTCCTACACTGAGCCAAAAAGCAAAAGGATTTCCCAGAACATGGTGCTACCTCAGTCAAACACCAAGTACACGTAGTCACTGCTGACTGATCCTTGATGAGCTTAATCCTGAGAATTCCTAAGAAAATACTTGTCTGATGAGACTTCTCTACTGCAATCCTCTTGAACCCGCACATATTTTATATACAAAAGGTTTTGGGGTGAGGATCTGTGGTATGATTAATTTTCCTGGCATGCAACTGAATTCAAAATATTAAAGGAACTTAAACCTTCCGTTTCTTTTATGTCAGAAACAATGTTTAAATTGTTTCTTCTCTGAAAGCAATTACTTCGGGTGGAACCTAGAAGATCTCCAGAAGATACACATTTAATAGAATGAAAATCACGAAGACAGAGACATAAAAAAATGCTGCCGTCCACAAAGCTTCATAAAAAGAAGTCTGTGTGTCCTTTTAAGAAAAAAAAGAAAGAACTAAGGATTTTAGAAGCTTTGTGAAGCACAAAGCTCTAGTCTGTACAGTTCAGAATTCCCAAATTCAGAAAAAAAGTATTTTCTACAAGATGCTTGAAGTGGCAAGTGTCCCATACACTTGGCTCTGGAAGGTTTCTCTCTGCACAACGTCCTATGACCTCACTGAATGAAAAAGGCTGGAAGAGCCAGTACCAAATGTGAAGTGAGCCTGGTGGGCCAGGGAAGAACTGCTAATGCTCTACTTGTTTGGGGTAACAGTTACGACAAAGAATTTTCTCTACTTTTATTTAATCACTTCAACTTCCTTTTCACAGCAGTGTCATTTCTACCATGTTCTGCAGAAGCAGAACTCTAAATGCAGTTCCCTGATGATCTGTTTCCCCAACATAGAAGCCGATCAAGCATTTCTGTTTGTCCTCTCAGTATAAAAGCATACGTTCTTTCAAAGAAATTGGAAAGCACAAGATTTAAACTCAATAGAATTTCATAAAATAACAAGGCACAAGCAGTACAAACACAAGCAGTTTCAGTAGCTGCAACATTTAAAACGGGCTATCAATTTGCACAGAAAATACTGCCTATAGTCAGAATAGCAACTCTGGGAGAAAGAAGCTACAAAAAGGGGTACCAATTCAGAACCTTCAGAGCCAATCAGTTTCTCATTTCCATGTTGCGAAGGTTATTTCTTGACTACATTTGTATTCAACACAGCTTGACTCATAGGTCCTGGTTTAGAGAAGTCCTTGATCATTTATGACAATTCTCATGTTCTTGAGGAGAACATACACTTCCAGATCAATATAGCTGATACTTAGAAATACATCTTGAAGCTCTTGAAATCTGAATAATGAGCATATTACATTAGAGAAAAGCGGTCTCAAATGTGGAAAAATGCACACAAACTATAAACTATAAAATTAACAGTACAATTCTTATGCTCACTTACTGAGCTTTTTTATTCTGCTATCCTATATTTCTGAGTCTATCTGTAAGTCAAAGCTAATAACAGTAAGAACCAGGATTTTCTGAAGCTTTTATGTTATTCTACATCTAGGTGGGGTTTGGCAGCTCAGTCTCAGAATGCCGTAGGAATGTTCCGGTCCTGTCACTCTCCAGTTTGCTTAGAGTCTGCCACTGGATCACATACTGCTGGGAGCAGAGCACTGATGAGAGCAGGCAGGCATCAACACTGCATGGAACAGCTCCTGAAGCAACTGAGACTCCAGACAATGAGACAGACAAAGAACAGAACAGGGAGAAGGGGGGCAAGGGACTGAGGAAAATATCTAATAGATTAATAGTAAGAGATTATGTAATATGCCAATACTTCAGTGGTTCCTGAAGGTCATTTGCCAACTAGATGCTGTTTCAGTAAGTTACAACTGGGAGGCGAGAATAAATATTAGAAGGTATAAATTTCAAGGACAAATATTTTAGGGTAGACCAAGAGAAAATTGGTATTTATAAAATAAAGTACCACGATGACTACACAGAAATATTTCCTAAAATGCCTAAGTTATAATCCTGTTTCTTTTACAGAAGGAACATTGCTAGCATCAGTCCCATCCAAAGTCATGCAGGCCACTAGTGCTGCTGAAGTTGCTAGTCTATTTTAGACAGAATTCTGATTTAATAGGTAAAAGGCATTGAATGAGCTATGGTATTTCTTTGCATTAATCAATACCACTGTATTATTAAAGAAACATCTACAGAACTTAATCAACTTGTTGCTGTCTCTCCTTAGCGAGTAAAGCACACAAAAGACTAGGGAACACCACATTCCTGAATTACAACATTGGAAGCTCCTTCCACTCTCTTTATTCCCCCATTTCCACCTTTTAATACCTCCTCTCCCACATATTTTATGTAATGTCAAGAGAACAAGAGACAGTATTTTGTGGTCAGGACAGAAGATGAGGTGCACTGCACATGCTGAACTGGACAAGGGCCCCTACTACATCTCAGCTGAGGACAGATCCCACAAGTGGCTTCATCAGCCTGAGTTCCAGAAGCCAGAGAATTTGCAGATGCACCGAAGGACAGTAATTTCTAGAAAATTTCTCAATTTGTCACATTTTGGTATGCCAGCAAAGGTATACAGAAAGGATTAAGAGAATGACACACATATAAAGAGAGATAAAACATAAACGTCCTTTTCTCAGGAAATCAGCTACGTTAACAAATTTGGAAATTAAGAGGCACAGTAAGAGTTTGAAGCTGAGCTGCCCTGACAAGTGAGTCAGCCTCACAGTGCTTTTACAGAGCTCCTAGGAAAGAAGTGCAATCAAATTTCTCTCTGAAGGCAGCTCAAAGCAACCATCAAGTACACAGAGAAATACGAATAGAAAATGGGACAACAGAACAAAGGCATGAATCTAATGAGTGGTATCTTTTCCTTGTAGATTTATTTCAATCACATATCTACATTTGCCAGTACAACAAGCCAGATACGTGCACATTTATCTATGCAACAGCATTATACGTTGTGGTTTCCAGAGAATGAAGTGTTTACTTTTTAATACTGTGCTTTATATGTAACAAACTCATGCACATACATCATTAAACTAACAAATACATTCAGAGTTTTGTTTAGAGAAGGAGACAGGGTAAAGACAATGGGAAGAAAAAAGGACAGGTATATGCGAGTTTATAGTAAGAATAATTAATTAAAATTAAATAATTAAAATAAATAATTTTATTTCTTTTTTTACCTGGTTTATAGACAAGCTGATCATCTCCAGCTACATTCAGCTCTTGTTCCTCTGCTTGTCTGTATTTTGTAGCATATTCAGTTCCAACACTCTCTGAGATAGGCAGTCTGAAGAGGAAAGAAATGATAAATCAATAATGCTTCCTAATCCAAGTCTTTGGTATCTCTGGAAATAATAGCATTATGCAGGAAGTTCTCCATGTCATGCAGGAACTACTTCAATGAAGAAACTTCAGAAAAAAAATTAGTCTATGCATTTAGATAATAGCCTGAGAAAAATGCCACATTAAATCTTTTTGTTTATAGACTCAAAAAGATTGAGCTCCCAAAATATTGTCCTTTAAGTCTTCAATACCTAGGAATTTCTCTTCTAATGACAGACTACAATTTCTTCTGAACAAAGATGAAATAGCTCTGTTTCATCAATTCTTGACACATACAATTAGGAAAATACATGTAATTCTTGCATGATTCCCTGCAGACAGGGGAAGTAGACAGAAGGAAACACAATCATCTCGCTGCTTTTAAGAATAAAATTTTGACTTGAAGCTAAGAAATTATGTTGCTCAGGGAAAAAACATTAACACAATCATCTGATCACTGGATTTTATGGAAATCTATTACACAGAAGAAATAATCATGATATAAATGTAATGAAATGAGATTTTTAAAAGCCTTTTCTACATAAACAGTGTGAAGAAATCCATATGAAATTCACTAGAGAATGAAGTAACATGTAAACAATGACTGACTGTATAGTTAGTAAATCACAGATGAACTTCAACATAGAAGACTTTTGAACCCATCAAAAGTGGTTTTTTTTAAACAAAATACAAACTAGGGGTTGAAACTACAGTTTTCCACATTAACTCAAACTGGGCCCTGTGCAAGCCTTTCCTATGCAGCAATTCACTAAGGCACAGCAAATCTGTTTCTGTGTTTTATGAAAGGGTAGTGCTGCAGAAGTTTTATTTCTTGACCCAAAAAATAGGCAATGCTGACTCCAGAAACAGTGACACTGAAAGCTACATGAGATTTTTACACGGCATTACGTCACAGAGCCCTCAACAGGGGGGAATTCCCAAGATTTTGATGCCACAGAGCACCCACCTTCTCTGCCAAGGCAAACTCTGTGCCAGCTTGGCTCTGCTACAGACAATACAATTCACTCAGCCCAGTTCAGAACAGAACACTAAGTACTTGCCACCTACTGCTGCCAACAAAGTAGGAAATAGCTTCTGATCCAATTTTAACAATATTTTGGGCATAGAGCTACAGCAATTTCCCCCAGACCTCAAGTATTTCTTAAGGCAAGATTCAGCAGGGTTGCACCCATCTGCACAACGGCTACGTGAGCAACAGCTGCCTCCTTCCAACACTTGCATAACTCAAACCCTTCTGAAACACTCCTCAAAAGGTCTGAATCTGAGATAATATATACAAAAATTCATACATAGGATGTCAGACTGCTTGCAATGTAAGTTATTCTACTGAGTGTACATAAAACCCAAAAATTCAATGATGGTATCAAAGTCAAGCATTCAGTAGCTGAAAAGACCATAACAAAGCTTGGCTGCACAATCTCACTTGGGCAGCATTGTATGCACATACTGTCCAGATTTTACTGATATAACCAATTATTTTTTCACTTCCATAAACCAGCAGCCTCACTGAGTGCACTGGACACACATCTTCTGAAAATAAAACCTGGTTACACAGTAAATGTAACTTGTCCTTAGGTTCTCCACGAGAAGAAAAGCCATCCAGTGCAAGCAGTCAGCGCTGTCAGAGAGGAGCAGGTATTGCTCGATGTTCAGAGCCCTGAGCAACAGCAAGCAAATCACTGCAACAGAAAACTCCCACTGAGGGGCTAAGGCTGGGAAAGGTGGGACTGTGCACCTCGCTTGCAGCCAAGGCCTTGCAGATGCATCAGTATTAAGCAGTAGCTGAAATCAGTTAAGGAACAGATAAGGAATGGTAATAACTAAATAAAAAAGCAAATAAACTTATTAATTAATTGTATCTCCTGGAATTTTAAGAGTCTTAAGCATTTCAAAACAGGCTCCCAGAAGTATACATACATATGTGCTTTCAACCTTTGCCTGTACAGCTTGAGGAAAATGAGGGCAGCATGACCTCAGTCATTTGTGAGAATAGATTAATTTTTTTTTTTATATCTGAATATTTTATTTCAATAATTAGGTTTTCTGTCTTCAGAAAACAGAAAGCAGTAAATAAACCTCAGGCTACACAATGAATAAACAAGAAATTTAATAGCCAGTCATTAGGAATGAACATTGCGCACTTAACGTACCAAATCAGGCTCAACTCTTGAGCAAAATCATATGCAACTGGAAAATTACATATGGGAATATGAAATGAACAAATAAGCTTTGCTACATCATTTATTGTTGTTCTAATGCTGCACTTTTCAGCATTAACAAAATTAAAAGCTCACAGAATAATGGGGGGTTTTAAGCAAAATGGAAAGGAATCCCTATCGAGCCCTCTGGAGCTGTCCTGAATCACCAGAATGATATAATCCTTGTAAGTAATCATTAATACGCTATCAGTGGTAGGTATCACCCTATATACCTGGAGAAAGAAACTTCCCTTAGGTGGAAATCTAACGATTTTCAACAAAATTTGCTGACAGCAAAAGAATAACAAAATTCAGAAATTCAAATCCATTCCAGGCTAGAAAAGGGCAATGCTAATGAAGGGACTTTTCTGGATTCTACTTATGAATCACCTGTCTGTTCCATACACCAGTTATTTCTTCCCCATTTCTATTCCTCTTGACAGTGAAAACCCGCCTTTGGTACACCTGCCATGTTATACTATATATTCCTTAGGCTTTTCAGATTCCAGCCCTCTCAGCTGCACGTACCAAACAGTCAAAATTCTACCAAGTTAAGAAGCAGTAAAAAGCATTTTTGTGACTAACACAATCACCGAAATTTCAAGTCACCAACTGAAGGAAACAAGTTTAGAGATTTTAAATATTCTGGTTTTTCTTCCTTGCTCCTCATTTCAAAAAGTAGGTGAATTTGATCTTATGCATATCAAGGGCATATTTCATCCTCTAAAGCAGCCAGATTTCTATGACTGAATCTGCAAATATGTGACATTATGTTCACCCCAAGTGGACAAAGGCAGACAGAGTTATAAAGCGCTGCGAACACAATCAATCAGTGACCTCACTCAGTAAGTTACTCTTGCTACATCCTCAGATCTACCCCATGAAGGTGTGTACATTTCAAGACCTATGTATTTACAGAAACTCTCTCAGAAGTATTTACAGAACCTCTCTCAGAAGTAGCAGACAGAACTTTGAGCCTTGCAAGCAGTGGCCAGCAGGACCCCTTCCATCAAGGCAAACAGGTACATTCCTGTGATTGGAAAAGAATTAACACGGTCTTAAGAAGTAACAGGATTATTTCCTCATTCCATATCATGTGGTTTAACTACTATAATATTTTTCTGAAATGTGAGTGGTCTTGGTACACATGCCCAGTCAAACTAATTTTGAGCATTTGATTGAAACAAGGTATTTTTAAACACAAAATTAAATACGAGCTGCCACTTCAGGGGAATTACTGGAAGGGAAACACAGTTTAACACCAAAAATTGTTGACACATTTGATAATAAATGCTTTCAAATACACTGAGGGTGCCTTTCTTTAAACAAATTCAGAGAGAGAGAGGTCTTTCTTTTCTTCAAGCTATAGAATGACCTCTAATAAGTCAACAAGGCCGTAACAGAGTATCCTAAGTAAAAAATTGTATTTGAGCCCTCGAAATAATAACCAAAGCATTTTTGTATACATTCAAGTTGCCAAAAATAGAATCAACTGCCCAATCTCAACCACAACTATGACAGATAATTTGTCTGGCCCTTTCCGATGACATACATTAACTACAATGCCAATGTCTATACTGAACACAGTTAGTGCTTCTGGAAGAAATGCTTAAAAAAAGCTTTATTAAACTAACACATACATGTAATCTTATTCCCTGAAAAAAAATAAAATAAACATTGCTTATGCAACACACCTGACTGTATGAAGAAAATATCCAGGCACGCAATGAAATTCCAAGGATTAAGATGCTTGCTTATCCAATTTAAAAAAAAATTTCTATTAACCACTTAATTTTGGGGTAGAAGCTCCTATTCAAGGCCATATAACTTCTAGAACATCTCCATCTTAGAGACAAAACTGAAACATCAAAGTCTTCTGGGATTCTGTTTCTTAAAATTCTTGTATGTGTACTTTCTACTTATTTATGTTCTGCCTCATTTAACACAAAAAATCGTGTGCACATGGGACTAGAAGTTGAACATAAAACTAGTGTCACCCATTTCACAGATGACAAGAGGACTGCCTCAAGTCATGGCTTCTGTCACGCACACGAACTGTTCACCTATTTACAGACCTTTGGGGAGGGGGGAATCACTTGAAAAAAAAACACTTAGCCTTATAACATACAGAGCAATATTTTGCCGTACAATTTTACTAAGATATATACAGCAGACCGTTTCAAAGCTTCTCTTCTGAAACTAAAGTAATGTGACACTTTACATAACTGAACATTTGCCACGACAGTAAATAACCTTCCACTGGGTTTACTGAAGGACATACTAAAAATTACTTTAACTGGAAATTGGCTTTCTATACAAAAGATCGGTCCTACCTGCAGAAATACACTAACTTCAATAAAATCACATACTGTCATTCAAAAGCCACATTTCAACCACAAAAACTAGACTATTAATAGAATCCAGAATTAAATGTAACCTATTAGAAACTAAAATACAGATTCCACAAAGTCACTACATATTATTTCAAGAATCTAAGAATCAGTAAGGTACAGGCTTTTTTTCCAGCAAGAGAGCTCTTCTAAAATGTAATTTGCTAGATTTAGTGATAAAGTCTTCATATACAAGCATTTAAAAAGGCTTGCACTGCTCTTACAGCTGTAATTCAGATTGCCTGTTTTAAAACCTTAACTAGTTGGGGAGCGACAGGAGGAAAGACTGAGCAAGAGTACTAAAACAACCTTGTGGAATCCTGAAAAACTCAAATGCAAATGTTTGGAATTGGATAGACTATGGAAACTCAACAACATTTCACATATGTCAAACTAATAACTCTGCACCTTATCCACAGTTAAAATCCAAGAAACATAACAAGCACAAATGCCCGGATGAAACAGCCCAAATCCTCAAATTTACTTTCTTCTGCTCTGGGATTTTATGTCAGTGGGATGAACTGCTGGGCTTCAAAGAACTGGACTCTTCTAGGAGATGGGCTGCTGATGAGCTTCTCTTTCTGCATTTGGTTACCAACTTGGTAAAATCCAGATTAAATAAACCTCTGAAAAAAATAAAATGCAAGAGACTGCTCTGAATTTAGAAGAATGCTCCTGAAGATTAGTATTAAAAGCACGATAGCCTCAATTTCAAATTGATGCCTATAACTCTCCTGCCTATTAGTGAAGTGCCATCAGCACCAGAGACATTAATGCTACACAGTCCAACTGGAAGAAACAGCTTCAAACACCTCCGGATTTTATTCATCTCAGCACGAGAAGTGCAGTAATAGCTTACACAAACTTTTGTCAGTTAATACCACTAAAAGAAAATTATTCTGTTGTTCACTGTCACAGCAAAGGACCAAACATGGAGTCTTACCAAGAGGCCTTGTGTAGGCTCATGGCAAATTACACTCATAACTGTTAAAAAACCAAAAGCAGTAGTCAAATGCTGCCTGAAGTGATCAGAGGAGGTAGACTCACCATCTGTCTGCAGCCCAAAACAGCCAGATCAAGTTGTTCTGTCAAATCAAAAGAAAAATACACACAGAGCTGATTAAACCCAAAAAGTGGTGCTGCATTTATAAATGGAAGGAAACCATCCAGCCTGCTAGCTATGGATAAATTATATTATGAAATCTCTCTCTGCTCAGTTGATTGGTATCCTGTGTGTGTAACTGTTCTGGAGCTGGCTGGGATTACGGTTATTTTCTTCATAGCAGCTCTATGATGCTGTGTTTTAAAACTGTGACTAAATCAGCACTTCTGAAAACAAATGTCTTAAGTTACTGCTGAACAGCATTTGCACAGCATCAAGGACCTCCCTGTTTCTCACACTATACCTTCTCCTGCTCC
Source organism: Gymnorhina tibicen (assembly GCA_013399875.1). Classification (NCBI taxonomy): domain Eukaryota; kingdom Metazoa; phylum Chordata; class Aves; order Passeriformes; family Artamidae; genus Gymnorhina; species Gymnorhina tibicen. The sequence continues at coordinate 662,845 of VXAZ01004027.1, forward strand.
ATAAATAGGCTGGAGGGTGCACAAGGGTTTGGGAGGGGGCATAACCAGGAGGGCAACACAAACAAACCAGAGAGATGCACGTGGTGTCATGCTTGCCAACAAAAAGGGAGAAGAGTGGGGTTTCAGTTCAGTTTGCCATCTACTGTTCAGAACTTGGCTGGGCATTGCCAAGTCTGCCCATGACAGGTGATGTGTGGCTGCCTCTGCATCACTTTCTTTGTTTTCTTTCTCTCTTGTTCCACTTCTTAGAACAGCTTTTATTTTGAACCCAAGAGGTTTTTTTTTCTTTCTTTGTTCCATTCCTCATCCCCTATTCCACTGAGGGGGATGAGAGGGTAAGTGAGGGGCTGTGTGGTGCTTAGGTATCTTACCGGGCTTAACCCACAACAACCACCAGCCGTTCACACAAAATCTGTGGCAGCAAATCACAGTACATGATTATTAGCAACAGATACTAAGAAAGAATTATGGAACATGTAACACTACACCAATGTGTTGAAATGTTAGCTAGGTAGCAATGGTTATGACCTGCTATCAGCACTTTTGTTCAAGTAAGAATTAGGATAATCATTTCTCAGTGTCACACTGAGTCTCATTCATAAAGAGAGCTGTATTTCTTGTCCCTTTCAACTACAAGAGTCAATAGCATCTCAGATAGTACAGATGCTATAAAATGTTCCAAAAAAAACAGTAAGAAGCTTTTCCTCCAACTATTCTCACTACTTATCATGCCTGGATGTTCACATCAGTGTAATATTTGGTTAAATGGAGCTGGTTTTGAACAAACTGCTGTTCAGCACCAACTTCTTCTCAAACTGGCTTTGTCAAAAAAAAAAAAAAAAAAGGGGTGTTGTCCAACAGCACACCCCATCAGCACAAATGAGCACTGGATTTGTAGACCTTAAAGACAGGCACAGCAGCAGTCCCAGGTTTAACTAGACTGCCTTATTTATTACAGGAGCTGGTTGTCAGTTTAGGAACTTCATGTATGTGATGTTGAGACACGTCTTATGACTAAAGTCTTCTTGCTGTACTCAGAGCTGACTTTAATTTGCAGCTTTTTTCTCTCAGAATACAGTTGGAGCAATAGTTGCTCATAAGAAAACACTGCACTTGGAAAAACAGCTGATCCCTAGAGAACATTTATTCTTTCTGAGAGTACCAGATTTTGCAAGCATGATAAGCCTGTTTCAGGAATATGCCTTCTGCATTATCACAGTAAGTTATTCATTACTGTAGTGTTGAAAGGTTATACTCAGAATGTACAACTTATTTAATCACACATCATGCAAATATTTAAGTTTCCTGTGGTAAAATAAACATCTTTTGTCATCTCTTTTTAGCCAAGAAACATTATCTTGCCATAAACAGACACATCTTCTCAAAGTAAATGGTATTGTTAATCACGATGATTTTTCAAGTAAGAATTCACTCATGTCTAATGCTAATGTCCTGCGAATATCCACAAAACCACCCCCCTGCTATTCTTAACGCACTCCTTTGGAGTTATGCTTTGCTATTGCACCGAAGAAGCCAAAATCCAGGCATATTCAGCACCCTCAAAACATGCATTCTCTATATCCCTATGGTAAGTTTCAACTACTTAAATCTGTACGTTGCCTGCTGTGTACTCACGTCCTAAGTGTACATACGTATCTTTACTCTGTAGCTGTGCTATGCCTTCAACATAGAACTTGACAAGGAGAGACTCAGAAGTTTTCACTTAAAAAAAATTAAAAGCAAGCAATATTTCTAAGTTACATCTTAATTGTCAAGTTCCCCCTTACACCTGTGATATCAAACAGGAAGAGACAAAAGAGGAATTACTTGAATAGATGAGATTTTGAGTACCAGGTATTTTCAGGTTAATAGAGCCATGAACCATACCTGCACTCCTTCACACCGAACCACCCACATGGCAGAACAAAACCACTTTGAAAATGAGGGTTCTCTCAGCAATGCTGGGTTCGGTTGCAGCTCTTCAGTAGAAACCATACCCAGAAGACACCCATCACCATGGGTGCGAACACCACCTTTGGAGGAATTCTTTTACCATGACAAATACTAACACGACACTGACGATCCTTTCACCTCAGACAAATTAAGAACTAATAACAGACTCCCTAAATATACCTTGCAAAATCAAGGAGTAAATGGAACTGTGTGTAATTTATATTCAGGGTAAAAGAAAATAACAGAATAAACCCTAAATTACTATAGGAACTGTTCTGCACATGCACCAGGGAACGCTTGTTATTCCGACTGAGGATGCACAGAGTTATTATTAACTAAGTTACTAATGAAGACAAACTCCACAGTGCCTTCATGGAACTGACCCACTGTCAGCCTAAGTCAAGCCAAAACTTCCACCCCGACACAGCACTGCAGATCCACAAGTACATTAGGGATAGCTGCGTAGAATTTTAACTCTTAAAAAAGCTTCCAGGAGATAACCACGGATATAAACTGCATAAACTACTGCTCCACTTTTGAGGTCCAGTTTCCAGTGCCAGCCCCACACGAGCAGTCATCTCTTCCTGAACACACACCTGAATTGCATACGAAAGTAGAAGCAATACTAATTTTCAGCTTCAATGCTCTCCTATCAATGGAAACATAAACATAATCCTCAGGATCCTGCCTTGAATCTTCAATGATGCAACCAAACATTAGGTTAGAAATAAAAGTTGTAGGTTTCTCATTTAATTACTTTGCACACCTTCCAGTATGCATGTCTAATTTACAAAGACACTATAATGGTTTTACACTGTACAGCAGTTTACTTGCAGATTGATACAGTGGAAAAAAGTGGTAACATGTTAACTGTGCTGTAAAGGAGGTGGCAAGGAGCATTCTAATTTCATCTGAAAATCTGTCAGGACAGTTCTGTCATCATAAACCTAGCTCCCTTCCTTTTTCATAGTACCACATACAATGCAATGTGAAAACCTTCCAGTTGAAGAGGATTAATACTGACATTTGAATTTTTCCAATGCATAAGTAGTATCAGCTTTAATAACAGCAATACACGTCATCCTTTATGTTGTATGACATCTAGAACAAATTTAGAGAACCTTTGTTCTCCCAACAGTTCAACACACCAGTGGAGGGAAAAAAGTAGGAATGAAAAATACTTAAGAGGAGCAAAGACAGTCATTAGAACAAGGGCAAGAAGAAAGGCGGCGTTTCTTATACCACGGCTACTGTTTAGATTAATAGGAAGAGACCGGATAACTGGAACGGAAAATGGCTCCTTCAGCGACCTTTAGTGTGCACAGTGCCATCCCCGAGAATGAACCTTAAAAATGGATATGCTCAAAATATTCATCAAGGAAAGAGGGAGCAGGCAGCTGACAGCCAGTTCAGAGAGAAGCAATGTCTATGGTAAGACTTACAATTCTGGGCTTTTTAGATCAGTTTGACCTCAATTTGCATCTCCTTATCATTCTATTCCTTTAATTAGATTAACGTGTCTTTCATGGCACACTGTAGGTGTTACAGCCTGGCTTCTTTAAACACATTTGAAATGTTAATTAAAAATGCTAACAGCTATGCACAGTAATGAAAAAGTATAGAACCATGAGATTGATGAAATTCATCTGGAAGAAGCATTTAATGTAGCGACAAAATCCTGAGCAACTGTCAAATACCTCTCTTCTGTCAACACTCACTTAACAAAAGCTTTAGATTATCTTTACTAGAGAAAAACTATTCTTAGCTGTTTAAAAATGACAGCAGAACAGCCTGATCCCCCTCTAATGGGAGATAAGTCTTCCAGCATCTCAATGGCCTGAAAGTTTAGTTTGATGATAAAAGCAACATAGTTATTTTTAGCACTCTACAGGCATAAAAATACAGCTCTAAACTGTGACCTACAGCTATGCACAGCCAAGCATCACATCATACGACAGCCTTAACTTTAGCTACAAGCACGTCTGTAGTTGCTTCAGACTATCATTATTCATTTCACTGCCAACAATACATTTGGATGCATTTAGCAACAAGCACTTGAAATTGTTACCATCTTTTTTCAAACTGCTGCCATCGGCAGAACTCAATTCAAAGGTAGGAGATCTTAATGGACTTGGTAGAAAGTATTTGAAGAGACCATGTTAGGTTAAATGGATTACTGCTTCTCTCCAGTACAGAGGATGAAAAAGAACCTTAAAAGCAGAAAAACTTAAACTGTCATATTCAGTACAGAAAGTCGTTTTTCCTGAGCACAGTTTGAGTAAATGAAAAAAAAAAAAAAAAAAGGAAAAAGAGAAAAAAACCCTTGTTTTCTTCCAGCAGTACTAACAACCTGCAAACGGGATATGCTAGAGTAAGAGACCTTCAAGCAAACTCACCTGAAACAACACTGTTCACAGACAACTGCAAAGGTAATTTATGTAATTTTATTCCAATTTGCGTGCTTGTGTGTGCATGATTTCTTACAAACTGCAATTTAAAAGTCTATTCTACCATATTTCTGTTTCCAGATGATGTGAACAATAATTTAATTAAAATATTTAAAATAAAAATTGATACCTAAGTTGTAAAACCAGATCTTGGAAAGTTCCAGTACTTAACTATTAATTAATTTCATTTTTAAATCTATGTGTAACTTCAAATTTTGGAGGTTTGGGGCTTTGTGTTTTGTTGGGAGGGAGTGTTCTTATTTGACTGGATTTTTTGTGGGGTTTGGGGGTGTTTTCTGTTAGCTTGTTTGATGGGGTTTGTGGGCTTTTTTCCTGGTTTTTTGTTCGGCTTTTTTTAAATCATATATACTCTCAGGATAAAATATGAAATATTTTCAAGATGACAGATACACACTTTCAAATGCTGTAAATTTCAATAGAATGTTAACTCAGAAAAGAGACAAGAAATATTGTAAGGTGTAAAGCTTGTCATATTTCATTATGGCCTGGTGATTTTGTACAGCAAACTATTTTAGGATCATTAATAAAGTTTCATTCAAACATTCAGTTCCTAAGAAGGAAGTCTACAGGTAAAAAGAACAAATCAGTTGGACAGACACAAGCAAAATCCATTTTTTTCCTCTCCCCTCACAGCTTAAAAATGCCACTTTTCGGCTGGATGAAATGGTCAAAAACTGATTCCTACAAACCCGCAAGATGTCCTGGGTCAGAACTAGTTACAAAAACCCTATTGAGGGAGTTGAAATGGCACCTGAAAGAGCGTGAGAGATGGGTGCAAGAGATTGAAAATGAACAGAAAGTCCAGAAAACTGGCATGGATTATAACTGGCTCAAGAACTACCAAAACCCTCAAGCAACAATTCCAGCTACTGAGCAACGGCAGCTCGAAGTTCTGTGCTCACAAATCCAGCCTTGCCAAACAGGAACTGTTCTCAGCAGGTAATTGTTTCGTATTTCCCTGACTCTGAGCTCTCTATCACAATTAAGATGTTTCTCTGCCTAATCGAAGTTTGTATCTGGCCCTGGTCTTCAAAAGTAGCAATGACAAGCAACTGAAGCGCATTTTTACAGGTGTTTCAGAAATTACATCTTCACTTTAATATGTTGCACTTGAAGGAAGTTTTAAATCAGGATTCTCCTGGTCTAATCCAAACAAAGGAAATCTCGTATGACCTTTCAATGATTCCAGTCTTTCCTGTTACTTATCCCTTTTATTTATTAAATAGCAACCCAGGAACTAAAAACCAAATAAAAGGACTAATGCAATGCACTATTATGCAGAAATCCAGCCTTACTGTCCACAATACCAGAAAGCTCCTAAAAAATAAAAAATCCTTGTAAATGTTAAAAAAAAAAAAAAAAAATCAAACCCAAAAAAACCCACATTTTATGAAGAAAATTGCTCCTATGCCTGCATTTTAAGTACATTTTCTGGGAACTCACAGAAATGACAGAATAAGTCCATTTGCCTTTTAAAGCCCAGAATATACCTAAGGGCAAAGTCAGTTTAAATCAAGTTACCCAGATGGGCCAAAGAAAAAAAAAAAAAGAAAGAAAAAAAAAAAGCCTACCCAATCACAGCCACTTTCAATCCACAATAGCTGGAGCACATCCAGTGCATTGTTAGAGCTCTTTTCCTCTTACAATCTTCTGGGGGAGGTGAGCGGGGAAATGTGGCAGCAAGGAAAAAATGACACTAGAACGCAGTCATTTCCTCCTCCCCAACCCCCAAATGACCAGAGAGGAAAGAGAAAAGTTTTCAGTGCCGATGATTAGATTTCAATTTTTGTTTGTTTCTAGATTTCGTGAAGTTTTGGCAGAAAATGATGTTTTACCCTGGGAAATAGTCTACATATTCAAGCAAGTTTTGAAAGATTTTCTTACCACCATTGAGAGAGAAAACCAAGCAGAGCAGCTGGCAGATGCATGGAATACAAATTGCTCTGAACATTTCAGTCCGCATGGCGACAGCTCCAGCAAGTCGGACAAAGACGAAATCCCCACGGTTTCAAGTTATGTTGACAAAAACACACAAAGCATGTTTCCCACCTTCTCGCACAGAATCTGGAATCTACCCTATTACTACCCATCGAGTTAAGTTGGTTTGTGTTACTTTCAAAAAGTTACGTAGCCATCTGCATTCCTTTCTTGTAATTGCCATCCAGACATAGGAGTAAGAAATGTGACATGCTCCCCTTTTTATTCTAAATTCAGAAATTAAAATCCTTTGTAACAGCTAGTATGCAGTAACTTTAAGTATCAACTCGCCTTTTATCTTTATAGTTTCTTAGAGCTGTTGTGTTTTAAGCCATCTTTTAATCAAAAATGTAGATGTTTCTGAAAAAAACTCTGAAGCACTTTAATTTTTAGCCGTATAGTGCTAGAAGTATTTAAACAACAAAAAAAGATTGCTTTCCATATTTTGAAATAGCATCAATCCACAGAGTGTTAGACAAAAACTTCTGTGTTTGCCACATAGCTTTTAGGTTCTATGGGAACTTTACACTGTGTAAAAGAAACTGTTTAATATAATATCAGTTACATGAAATACACTGGTAAATACTTTTTGGAGCTGAATAATTATTTCTTAACTTCAAGAATAAGTTGCATGAAAACACTGATGGAACTTACAACATGCTGCATGTACTATTTCTGTATTTTTTTCTAAACTATAGTCTGCTCATGTAAGTATGTGAAGGTGGACAGCTGAACAAAACCACTAGATATTTAACAGCATTTAACAACTAGCTCTCTATTCTTGAAAAATTATTGAATTATTTAATTTCAAATAGCCATTTTTCATTTGACTTACTGGAAGCTGTCCTGAAATCCAAATTCTGCATTAAACTTTTAACATTTTGATCAAATCAGGTGGTACTTCTCTAGACTAGCCAAGGAATCAACAGATCATTTCCAACACACAAGCTGTTAATCCTCAATTTACACGTAACGAAATTTAATGTTTTTCAGCTGCCATTATCTATCACTGTGGGTTCACAAAGTTTTACAAGATTAATCGCATACGTAGCAGTCACGGTCACAGCAGGCAATTAGAGCAGAAAATCAGTGAAAACATATGCCAGAATTCAGTTGGCTACATTTCCAATTGTGCTCTCATCACTGTATGTAATAAGTTTTTACATGTCTTATATAACCTCTTCTTCTCCATACTTCCTTTTAATCTGACTGCCAGATCAGAAAAAACAGGCAAGACTCACATGGCCCAGTTCACAGAATACACTACTTCACAAACAAAACTGCTTCCTCTGGTATTTTATTCAAACGTACTGAAGAAGACATTCAGATTTCATCAAGCTGGTAACACAACTCCAAGGCATCTTAAGCTCCACAGCTGTCTCTCCCACTCCAGGAAGAATTTACTAATAATGCAATATAAATTGGATGAACAAATGGCACAATCTTTTACTAAACACTTTTAATTTTTTAAAGAACACTGTTTAAAAAAAACTTTTGAAAAGCTTATGACATAGAGAACATTTCATGTAGGAAAGTAAAACATAATATACACAGAAGATAAAACAATGAGAACTCCTACATTCACCTGAAGGACAAAGCACTGGAGGACTAGAGCAAAAAATTTCCAACAGGTTTAAAATAATAAAATCTGCAACTCAATACCAAAAGTAACCAGTACCTCCACTTCCCATAAATTAAATACACAAAGCTTCACAAGCATGTGCAAACTTGTTATATCTGCACTCAGAGCAGCTATGAACTTTTTGCCCTCTTCTTGTCAGTTGTCAGTCTGTGGATTAATAACAAAAATGCTGTTCTAAACTTATTCTGCCCTACTGATGCAGCACCAGGAGCTCGAGATTCTTCTCCTGCAGTTCTAATCTAATCCCTGCATGAGGGCAGCAAAGAAAGATTTTTCCTCAGTGATAAAACTCTCCCAAGTATTAAATGACAAGTACCTTTTCTACAAGAAGGAGGGCAACAGGTACTGAGTATTTAAAAGGCATTGGCAGAATTAGTATTACTCTGAGAATGAACATCCATAATGCTGGTTTCAGATAGCTTTTAAGTGGTCAAATGTGCAAGATTCCTGCAATGGCAATTCACCTAAGTTTATTTCTTAAAATGGTATCCTCACAGCTTTCCATCAAAAAATTGGTAAAAAAACTTCTAAAAATGAGGCTTCCAAATTTTAGTTTATGGAAAATGAAAGGCCAGTACCATGGAAGATTCACTTACCTTAATGATCACCAAAATGGGTAGGGAAAGCAAACAAAAACAACTCCACAAGATAACCCCAGATACAACTTACTTATTCTTTGTAAACTTCACTTCGATTCCACTTTAACATGAGCAAATGCAGTTTTCTAAGCCCAGAAACAAGGACTATCCACTATGCCATATTCTAAAAGGCAGTCGCTGCATAATAGCTTAAAAATATAGTGGGCATCATAGCTAATTCCATGTTAAATCCCTATACAATGCCAAGCAAATGCACAAAAAGGCTTACCTAACTTTTATATGCATGTTTTAATCAGCATCCAGTTGTAGTGTCCACACTTGGAGAGAAAGGAGAAGGAGAAAGCAAAGGAGAACTGCAGAAGGTATAGGAAAAAAATTATCCACCGGCTGAGAAAATGCGATCCTCTAAGACCTCGTTTTATCCATTTTTTCAAATACTGAAATGTGAGGTAACTTCATGAGTACAAGCACTTCCTCTTGACCAAATTGTTATATACTCTAGTTAAAAAGCACAAAAAAGCATAGAAAAAGCAATGGTGTAAGGGCAAGAAGCCAAACTAAAAATGTTAAACATGTTTTACAGAAATCTGTTAGGTTTACCGCAATATGCTGCCAAGATAATCTGTTCCTCAGCTCACCAGCTGAGACAAGCCATTTTCTAGGATTATGCTTACCCTTAGAATTCAGCTACATCAGACAGGAGTAAGATTGCTGGAGGCCAGTCACCACTACCCTGTGGGAGATCACTGTCCAAGAACTGTACAACTGCTTCTTTAGGTATTTTTTATTTATGCCCACACAACTGGCCTGAGGTGTTCAGAAACTACATCGTCCCTTACACTGAGCTGGCAGGTATTTCTGAAATAGGCAGGCAGCCAACACAAACCACTCTGGTGACAGAAAGGTGAGTGGTAGTAATTCCAAAGGATAGCGAAGTCTCCCACCTGCACAAGTATCAACCAAAGCAAACAGCATGCCATGTTTCCGGCCAAGTAAGTCAGAGCACCTTCAAAAAGGTGCTAACTTGTGAAAGGTACACCCACTAAACGCAGGAAATAAAGGAGAGAATAACCACTTTTTCCACATTTAAGCCATTAAGTGTGAACACAATTGTGTTGATAACAAGGAAGGATTTAAGGGTCTAAATTTCTTCTCTTTCAGTTAAACATAATCAGAGGAATTAAAAAGTTAATCATCCAGCTATTCAAGGATCAAAATTCCAGCCACACTCTCTGTGGTTTCTATTTCTATTACCTTTCCCTAACAGCCTCAATTACTAATACTGCTATTCTAGAGGTAATTCAGGAAACAATCTTAAAAGCCTTGGAAAATGAGGCATCATTGGTAAAGAACACATTCCACATCTCTTTTTAAGGGAGACATGAGGCTTTTAGATCCTATTAAACAATCTCAGTAACATTTTTGTAAAATATTACTACACACACTTGTGTGCGGTAACACACCTGTTATTACCATTACCAATTTGGCATTAAACCCACACATTCTTACATATAAATTTAGACAAAAGTGGTAGGCAGACAAGTCTCCATCAGTAATTGTAAATCCAGCTTCAAATAAATACAAATAAGCATTTGAAAAATCTGAGTAACTCTGGTTTTGACTTACCCAAGGAACCAACAAAGAATTTTGAAAGAAATAGACAATTATGCTAGAAGCAGCCTCAACAAAAGAGGAGAAATTCTTTTGGTTTTTAGCTCTTCAAACTCATAAGAAGTCAGTGAATAAAATACAAGCATTTCTTTTCCATCTAACCACTTGAACCTAAACCTCCTATAGAGACTTCAAGTTCTACAAAAACTCTCTAAATCAATCAGATCTAAATCACCAGAGCTGTGAAACAGAAGGGAGCATGGAAACAAAACACACCTAAACCAACACAGCTTCTCATAGATTCCTTCCATTCTGTGGCAGCACACACATGCACCTATCATCTATGCTCAAAGATTTTACAGCTATTGGTAAGGAATTCTGTCCACACTTACCTAAGTGGTCATATAGGATGCATGTCACCTCTGCCCCCCTCGGATGTGGGGAAAAAAATTTTAAAAACCAAATCTGTAAAAACATATTTTTCCCCTACTAACACAACTGTCAAACTCACAATTAGGTTATCTGCTAAAACTCGTGAGTGGAAAGAGGTATCTGTCCAACCAAAAATAAAGATTTGCCTCCGCCTAGGCACACAAGGCTCGATGAATCTTGCTCATTTCTCCTGTGTACAGGAAATGTACAAAATAGATTTTGTGGCTTAGTGCTCAGCTGGGTTCAAGAATCTCTTGCCAAACACATCGTAAGTACTACAGAAATGTTAATGTCACCAAACTAAAGACTAAGAAGTCATAAACACCTTGTGTGTACTGGGCTGAGGAATCACATTCACAGAAGTAACTTTAAAGAACTGTAAAATTTTGTCTGGTCACTTCTGGAAAATTTTAACTACTTGCACAAAACCCAGTAGCTCTTGGTTAGTGATTCAGAGCTTGGCAGCACCTTTACACTGAAAGATAAAAACAGATAGATATTTAGAGGTGCCAGTTTTATCCTTCACTGACGCAAAGACAGAAACACGGATAGCCTAAACAGTCTCTGCTGAAGTATCAGACTGCCTGATAGCAAGATATTATGCAAACAGTTCATTCTTTCTCAGATGCCACTATACACCTTTTAAGAGAGTTCCTGAAATACAGCAACCTCTACTGCTGTGCATCACACATGGAAAAATAAAACCCAAAACACTCACTCTAGAGTGTATGCCCAGCTCATTTTGAAAACTACTTTACTATATGGAAATGTATACAAAACACTTTTCTATGGCAACCACAGATACACTACCACACCTGGTCTAAATACCAAGATTAGTATGCACTGCCACAGTCCAGGCAGCATCCAGGAGAAAGTATTTTTTGGATTTCAATATTCAGACTCCAGAGAAACCAAATGTATGTGGCTGCTATGCAAACACATACACTTCTCGTTGCCGTAAACTCTGCCAGCAGAGAGTAATGCATAAGGAGCAATATATCAATATACCTCTGCCTTGCTTTACTCTGCTAACTTAAATGCTTCAGTTAGGTCACTAACGGAGAGCAATGAACTTGTGAATCTCGTTTGTCACTTGCCACTGATAAAATTTTAAGTTCATGCACCTGAATCAGAATAAACTGAGTCTAATACAGTTCTACAGTTTTTCAACAGGACGAGGTACAGCTGCACACCCGTGCTAACGCACTTCGGAGAAAGCAAACCCTACACACAACACATCTAGTGATGATGGAGACAACAGAGCTAAGTAGCAAATCAGAAAAGAACAGTAAGTATTAAACGCACAAATACACATCAACCACAAACGCCACCGGGGTGTTAGGCTGGAATCCAACAAATGCACACCCCGGGCCTATGCAGAGCAGGGGAGCCAGAGGAGGCTGCCCCGACTCTGGGTAATGCCCGGCACACCCGGGGCCGCGGGCACGCACTGAGAGAGAGAGGCCACCAAGAGCGGCGGCCCAGCGCCCCGCACTCACCCCGCAGCCGTCAGGGGTTGCCGTGAGGGGTGGCGGGGGGAAGCGCCAGAGCGGCCGACCCGCGCCTCCTGGCCCAAGAGCTCGACGGCGGTGACGGCCCCGCCGATGGTGAACCAGTCTCGGCTCTGCTCCTCGGTGAGTTTCCGCAGCATGGCGGCGGATGGCGGCGGATGGCGGCGGATGGCGGCGGATGGCGGCGGATGGCGGCGGATGGCGGCTCCAGGCACGCGGTCCCCCGCCACCGCCCTTCCCGGCACGCGCACGCCTTCCCACCCTCCGCCCGACCCCACCCCCGGCGGGAGCGCTCCCGGCTGACATCCGCCCTCCCTTCCCAGCCAATTCACCTGTGGCTGCGGGCTGAATTCCTCTAAACCGACCCCCAAAACTTATTAAAGCCTTGCTTAGAAAGGCAGGACATACAGACGCCGACCAAAAGTATATGGGAGGGTCAAACACTAAAGCCTGTCATCCCTACTGGATAAATTTCAAAAGAAGAATAGAAACTAAAATAAACGTGTCACTTGAACTTCCCTTTCATCCTGTCATCCCCTCTTCTGAAATAACTGAAAACATCTGTGTGTAATTTGTTAAATCAGATAAATAATAAAACCAATACAAACACAGGATAGCCCCTTATGCCCTATGAAAGGATCATCTCCACACTGAGTACCTGATCCAGTGCAGATATTTGGCTGCTTTAGAACTGTTACTGTCAGAGAACTAAATACAAATCTAGGGTATTTGTAGAGAAATAAGGATACCACAGCCTCTGGTTGCTTAATGCATCAGCCTCAAAATCCTAAATTAAAGAAAGAAATAGATTGTCCTCACAAAAATGTCAAGAGATTTTGAAAGTTCTACATGAAGGAGGTGAGGTACATGCAATATTTCATCAACGTAAGTTGTTCTCCTATATTAAATGCAAAAAAGCCCCATGTAAGATCCAAGAAATCTTGCCCTGTGTGACAATGCTCATATGTAGCAAATCTATACACTTGCAGATTATGCAAATCACTCAGTAGGAAAGTAATTGCAGCCTGTGATCCCACTAAAGCACTTTTTAAAAGGTCTGAGCTCTGCTTTCCTTTCATGGCCATGGGAGACCTGCGTAGTCATTCCCCCCCTCACCACACAGAACAGTGCCTGAGCACAGCTCTGGAATTCCAGTCACCCTGTCCTTCCCGGCACCTGGAAGAAATGGCCTGCAAGGCACGTAGGTGCCTCAGACCTGCTAAATCCGGCCCAGTAGGTGCCTCTGGCTCCTCCAGGACAAGCTCTTCCCTAAGGGACACAATACATAGACTGTGACAGGCCCTTCCCAGCATTGTCTTGGCACGGGACACCTGCTGTGCTTGTTCTTGGGAAGCAGGACTGAGGTGAAGATGTGCATTAGAAGAGCACTGCCAGCAGGTCGAGGGAGGTGATCCTGCCCCTCTGCTCAGCCCTGGGGAGGTGAATGTGGAGTTTTGTGTCCAGTTCTCTGCTACTCAGTCCTAGAGAGATGTGGAGCTCCTGGAGCAGGTCCAGTGGAGGACAACAGAGAATGACTGGGAGGCTGGAGCATCTCTCTGATGAGAAAAGGCTGACGGAGCTGGGCTTGTCCAGCCTTGAGAAGAGACAACCGAGAGGGGACCTCATCAGTGTGTATAAATATCTGAAGGGAGGGTGGCAAGAGGATGGAACCAGGCTTCGTGGTGCTGAGCGACAGAACAAGAGGCAACGGGCAGAAACTGACGCCCAGGAAGTTCCACCCGAGCATGAGGAAGAACTTCTTTACTATGCAGTGACCATGCACTGGAACAGGTTGCCCAGAGAAGATGTGGAGTCTCCCTCACTTGAGATATTAAAGAACTGTCTGGATGCAATCCTGTGCCACGTGCTCTGGGATGACCCTGCTTGAGCAGGGAGGTTGGACCAGGTGCTTCACTGCGGTCCCTTCCCGCCTGACCCATTCCGTGATACTGAAGGAAGCACGGCTGGCACCGCCGCGGTGCGGGGACGCTGTGGTCCTCCTCGGCCATAGGGGGCGCTGTCCCCGCTCGCCGCGCGTCCCTTCCCGGCGGACCCCGCGGCGGCACCGGACCCGTTCCCGTCCCCGTCCCGGAGTGTGACCTTCGCCGCTCCGCTGGCACGGTGGGTCCGAGCCCGGCGAGCCCTGGCTGGGTCCTGGCGGGCACCGCTCAGAGGTGTCTCGGGTGGGGGCGGCGCTGGTTCAGCCTGTGAAGGGAAGAAGGGAAAAAGGGAATGCGGCCCGCGGAGCTGGAATTTTGCCGTTACCCGCCCACTCCCGTGCAGCGGGTCGGGCCTCGGGCGGGCCGCAGATGCCCTGGGCTGCGGGGGGTTGTGGCGGGGAGGTCAAGGAGACAGCAAATAGAACGTTGTTCCGGGTAGATTTCAGAAAAAAAATAGTCAGAACGACGTTGCTCCAGAGCAGGCCTTGGGGAAAGGTCTCTGCCGGGCTTTAGCACGGTGTTAAGTGGAAACAGCACTGCTTATTCCCTGTGTTTTGCAGCGGTGGGGAAATCTTGCCTTCCTGTTCTGTTCGGTCTCCTTGTTTGTTAGTATGTCTTGATATTCTGCTATAGCAGAGTGACTGTTTGTAGTCCACTGTTCATCTGAAACTACAAACACTGGAAATTTAAGTGAGCAGGGTCCTTAATGCAGTGTCCTTAATAGTGCTGGTGAAAGCACAAAGGTGTTTCAGGAACTTTTGCCACAATAATAAATGATTGAAATGACTGTCCATAAACAGAGGTAAATGTGGGTTTGTCTGTAATTATACATGAATTGCCTCAAAGTTGCTTTCATTCTTTAAGGAGAACCTAGATTTTTCCACTTGTTTTAACACTGGCTGCCCTTGTTCCTCTTCTCTTTGAGGCTTGCCAAACGAAGCTTTGCATTTATCAGATAAGTAAGTGAGCATTACCTCAGAGAAGTTTAACTCTGCTTTTCTTTCCTGGGTCTCTGGTTTACCATATATTGTCTATATGTGTGTATAGCTCACTTTATTGGGTTGTAATAAGCGTAAATAGTGACTATTAGGTGAAGTGCTGTGCATAAGACAGTAGAACATGGGGCATCTCAGTGCAGTGTGGTGCAAATGTGAACTAACATTTATGGGAGTTAGGATAAGCTTTATTTTAAAACTTCCTATAATTTTCTCTTTGTCTAACAAAGCTGCATGGAAAGGAAAAAAAAACCACCAACACTGACAGGCTTCTTGCTCTTGGGGCATATTTTGAAAGTCAAATAGTCATGATAAAGCATGAATTCATTAGCTTAACATAATTTATTTTGCTATTTTGAGTAGAAATTACCATGCTGGAAGAGACAGCTGCAAGGGAGGGAAGATAAATTGGTAGTGCAAGGAAGGAGCCTCTCTGGCTTGTCTGGAATGAGACTTCCTCCTGAGGAAATCTGGAAACATTAAGAAAAGGCTGTCACTGATAGGCAGAGAGAAGTCTAGCTATTGCTGCTCTGTAAATGTTCTGTTGACTCATCTTTGAACCCTTTCATCAGCTGTAATTTGAAATTTTTTTGTGTGTTAGCCCATAAATTGTAACTTTAACTCTGAATTTTCATTTCTTTGCCTTGGAATAAGTACTTTGGCATGCTTGGGGATTTTTTTAACCTGTAAACTGCTGCTGATACGTTATCAGGAGTGTGTGTGTGCATACATAAAGGTAGATGTATAAATGCATGTGTGTGTCTGTATGTTAAAAACCCAGCAGAAGAATACAACTGCAAAACTTTAAATGACAATACTTTTTTATAATTTTCAGATGGTGCAGGCCATGATTCCAAAGACATTGAGACCCATGAAATTCTACTTCTCTACCGTGTATCAAGAAATATGGGTTGGTGTAGCATTAACAGGTTATGCCTACTACAAGATTTCATATGGGGGTAAGTTACACATTATAGCCTTTGTTAGCTGTTACCTTATAGATCCGGCTTATATATGAGAATACCCCCAACAGAAATCAGTCATTGAAGATATCCAGCAAATAAGAAATTAACACTCTTACTTAGGGCCAGGTCTTTGCTACAAAAATTTAGATGTTTTAAATGCTCGTTGTAGAAGGTTCCACTAACAAAAATACTCAAATATCAGTGTAACTGTGCATACATTATGAAGATTAGGTAATGTAGGAATTGGTTTTTAAAATGCAGATCTAACTTACTTGTTAGAGATTTTGAAAATAAATTGTTTTTAAAAGGTTTTCTCACGTGAACTTGTGAAAGTGTATTTTAGGCTGATGGCACCTCAAAATGTGAGCTACATCACTGAACATGAGAATGTGTGTTACTTTGTGACATTGGATGACTTTCTCAGAGAAAGAAACAGAATATCTAATATAAAAATAATAAATTTGAATGGGCCAGGTCTGTTAAAGCAGAAGGGTACAAGAGATTATGGTGTCTTAAAGGTCCTGTTTGTCAATTGAGGCTATGCTCAAAAAATCCCAAGTCAAACCCTTTAGTGGCTGTCGTGAACAATGAAGTGTTTTAAGTTGTAGGCAAAGTTCCCAGAGACAGGAACCCCTTGCTGTGGGAACAGCTGAGAGATGTTACCTCCGCATTTCTCTAGCTTTGTCCAAATAATGTGTAGCATTCCAAAACTGATACACTGCACTTACAAGCTTAAGTAAATGTAAGTAGTTGAGCTTAATGAGTATTTAATGAGTATTAAGTAAATATAAGTAGTTGAGGTAGAGAGGAAGGAAAAAGGTTTAACTTTTGCTTTAATGTTTTATTTCAGGGAGAGTTCAAAATGGACAGACTATTTCAAATTTGTGTTCATGTCATGCTACTTTAATTCATGACTTAGACAGATGTCCGTGTGTCAGGTTTTGAGGGCCAAAAAACCTGGATAAATGGCAACTGTATATTAAGCTTTATATGGAAGTAAAAATAGTTTTTAATAGCAGTAGCCCTTTCTGCACTTGGGGAACAATTTTGCAAATAATACATGGAATAAATTGGGATAAATTGGAGCGGACCTCTTGAGGTCACCTAGTCGAAACTAGTGCTTGAAGCTGTTAGATCAAAGTTAGATCAGATTGCTTATCACCTTACTCATAATTTAAGCGAGTATTTCCAAGGATGGAGATTGTACAATCTCTTACAACTGTCTTCGTTATGAAGCGTTTTATTTTTGATCACTGTGAATCAGTATTTTAGGTGAACAATTGCAATGGGAATGTAAAATACAAAGGAAAATTTTAAAGCAAACATTTCATTTCCGTTTACATCCATATATAGTGTGTGTGTATATATATATCCATATATTACATAAAATAGTAACATTCCATAGATGTTTCTTTTGAATTATGGCAGAAGTCTTGGTGATTATAATTTCTAAATGCATGGAGTCTTGGTTAATTAGATTAATTAATTAGATTAATTAATTAGGTTAATTAGATTAATTTTAGAAATCAATATAAAGTTTACAGAGATGTACCATGGAAAGTACATGTTGTACACTTAAAATTTTTGTTTAAGCTAATAATAAGCTAATTAAATTTTATCTGCAAAAAGTAAATAGGAAATATATTTTTAACTGTCATTGTTCAGCTTATTTTTTTTTTCTTCTTTTTCCAGGCAAAAAATCAGCGGGAAATAGTAAGTATCAGATATCTAATACTTTGGTGTAATTTTTAAATGAGTGCAGTAAAAATTAGCTCAGAATATTTTACATCACATAAATTTGGGGCTTAAGTTACAGATTTAGCAAATGTTTAAAAACTTCTTCGAAATGAGTAATTTTGGTTGTATTGATGATTTTATAACCTAGAAGAATCTGTCGATCTGCACATAAATTGTCTTTTGTGTAGGTTTTAGGAGTAGAATGGAAGTTCTATATCTTGACTGTGTGGGCGAGGAATTTTTTTAAATATTAGTAACAACCGTTTAATGGAATTACTTAAATCAGCATGCTTTCAAGAGTACCTGCTATTTTAGCTGTCAAGCAACTAGAAAGTATAAACTCATGCTTTGAATTTGTATTTTTGTATCTTTATAAAGTAGTGTTTAGGTATTTATGGACATTTTCTTCTGGCATCACACTGGAATTTATTTTTTCATGAACTGCTATATCTCAGTTCACTTTTTGCACCATGAGAGAGAACCCATTTGCTCCCAGTTGAATTTGTACATGCTAAAATTATTTACATTTTTAAATGTGCAATTGGAGAAAATACTGCCTAGTAGACTTAGAATAATAGTGTAAATAAACTTCAGTTCTGGAAGAACCACAACAAAACCAAGGAAGAATGAGTGTTTGACTGTAATAGTGCTTTAAAACTTGCAACGGAGGATTTTTAATATTTGTTAAGCTTACTTACATACACATTCTGTGGTTATTGTTGTATTTGAATAGCCAATTCTTGTGCTCAGATGTAAGTACAGTTGTCAGTTCTAGGACCTGCACTACATTCCTGAATTGATTTGCTTTACTGTATGAACAGTCTAAATCATGTCTTTGTTTCAGAGTCCTCTGGTTCTGGCCATCATTAAAGATCTCTTCTCTTCTTGGAATATGAATTTGGTGGTTCATCATCTCTACTCCAAATGAAGCAAGTTACAGCCATAGGGAAATTAATGCTAGAACTGTACCTGATCCATCTGCTGTAATTGGAAAAAGAATAAATCCATTGAGCAAAAAGTAATTAAAGATGTTGGACAATATATGCTGGACTGCAGTGTTAACCTAATTTTTAGAATAAGCTTCTACAGTACTTCTAAGTACCATGTTAAACTTTTTCAACAATACTTTAAAAGGGACAAAATCTTTATAACTAAACTTCTTAATAGAATTAGATTCTTTTTTTTCCCCCTAATAATAGCTTTTTTGGTTATTTACTTTTAAAATGTCATTTAATACATTTAAAATGCCAAGTACGAGGACTTATCACCCATCTTTTTGTCAACTTGTGGTGCAGTAATCAAGGGTACCAAAAATTGTATTTTAAACCTTACATTTTTTAAAGAGTTCTTAGGTCTGCAAGGTTTAAAAGCGAAAGTTATATTGTTATGAAAACACCGTGGAAAACATATACAAATATTTTTTAGAAGTGCATTATTCGCAATTATATTTTTTTGTTCTTCATATTCAGTAGAGCTAAGGAATTATTCTGAAGGGCTTTTTCTTTAGTCACAAATTTTGCAAAGGAATAAGTAATAACGTGCCCATATTTATAAGAAAATTGGTATTACATGGACTTTCATTTGCCACTGGAGCTTACAAAAATCTCAGAATTTAAAGGGAATAATGAAATCATGCACTGGCAGCAGCTGGTATGAGCACAAACATTTACCTGACTTCAAGGAGTTTTCCTTTTTCCTGAAAATGTAGAGGTAATACATGTATTATTAGGATGGGTCATTAGTGGTTTTTGCAGATAGCTGTTAGAAAGATCTCCATAGCAATTATATTTTGGAGACTGTAGGAACATATGCTATCTTACGAAAATCAGTGTTCAGAACTATACATACTGAACTCTGTACCAAGGATACATAGTGCGTAAAACCAAAACTAGACTTCATGTCATGTTTTGTTTAAATTTAGCCTAATCTGCCTTTGAGAAGATTAAGAGGCTTAAGTCATTTTAATGACTTAATGCTTACGTACATCTTTTTAACTACTTCACTGAAACATCTTAAATCTTTCAGCTTGATTAAAGTTTTGCTTTTCAATCTCCTGAATGCAGTATCTGGCCATAGCGTAAATGTTTTGTATTTGAACACTCAGGAACTTGATCATCTTACCTGCTTATGGTAAACATTCCAAATACTGTTGCCTTTAATTTCTTCAAAATTTATGTTTAATAGCTGTACCTTCTGAATAGAGTAAAATTACGAGTCTTACTTCTCTGAAAGCTTTTTTTAAAGAAGGCAAGTATAGCATCACTGAATTTGAAAAGGTGACATCTGTCTTTCATGTATTTTTGCCATTTATTCCACCTTCCACAGTTTTCTTTGTTGCACCTTTCCTTGATATGTTTTAGCTGATTCTTTAATAATTTCTATATTGGTTTTTCTGTTTCCTCACCACGGAAGAATGAATGAGAAATCAGAAGAACTCACTACTTGATTTTTTTACATAAAATCAAAAGCATCCAAAAGAAGGGAATAGAAAATAAAAACTAGAAGAAAATGGAACTTAAATGAACAGATATTAGGCCAGTGGTAATTACAGGGTGAGGGAGTTGTGGTATACTTAATAAGCAGTTCAGACTGAAAATTTATGCCAAGTAAGGAGCTATAAGAGCATTTGTAATGTAAATTTATGATCACTAAGTTTTAGTTCCTAAGATACCACACATACTTCAAATGACGTGCTTTAGCAATTTTCAATTACAGAGCTCAGGCAAACAGACCAGGAAAAAAACATTAATCACTGCAGGATTTGCTTCACCTTAGCCAGACCATTGGCACTGAGGTACATCAACATGCTCTTCTGATCTCCTGGGTTGGAAGGCAAGAAGAGCTTCTGCTGACCTGCCCTTGGAGCACACTTAACTGCACTTCTAGGTAAACTTAACCTACTTCAAGTCTTAACACTTCTTTCTATCTGACTTGCTTGATTTTTTAGTAGGGAAAGAAAGTACATATGGGCAGTAGTGTGTGGGTTATAAAAATGATAGTTTCTACTGAAACAATGCCATACACAACTGGTTCTTCCATTGGTGCTTCTCTGTCAGGAATTTATATGAAGGCTACAGAATATTCCCTCCTTTGTGATCCTTAACACAAATATCTACAAAAGATAGGGGAAGTAAGGCTGGTGTTTATATTTAAATAGATGTTTTGTTTTTGTTTTTTACTTGTAGCCTACAGAAGGAGGAAATTCAGTCAGTGGCTTGACTCGAAAGCAGAAATCAACACACCCATAACATGCAACACCTGTAGTACTATCTCTATACTTCCTGTAACTCCATGGTGAAGTAATGTAAAACACAATAGAGGAAAGCAAAGTGAGGCATTGTAAGAGCCACTGCATATTTACAGTGAGGTGTGGAAAGAGTAATCAATTTTCATTGCAGTACTAGCACCTGGAGCAAAGCCCTAGGCAGATAAATATTTCAAGGAGTACCCACCCTTGAACTGAATACTCTCATTTTAGAATATGTGCCTTTTTTCTTTTTTAGTAATTTAGCTAAGGTGATTTCTAAAGCTAACTTAAAAAGATTTTCTTGTTCCAGGTAAGTGTCTATATAGACAATACTCAGCTCCTGAACAGACCCATTCGCTATGCAAATGACTATGTAAGATCAGGACTTTAATCCATGGATGTAATATTCATCATGATTCATAACTAAACACTGGTGAGGGATATGCTTACTGCACATTGATGGATCATGTTGCTTCCCTTTAGCTGCTGCCTCTTTATGTTGCTGACATTTCTAAAACAGGATTACATTTGAACTTTATGTAGTGAAATAGTTAAGCAACTGCATTCTTAATCTGTTGCCTGTGACAAGGCATCAGCAATGACAAAACCTGTTTACTACCTTTGCCATGTTAGTGGAACAACAAACATCTTTAGGGGTTGAAGAACCTCATACGATTACCGCAGCACCCTCTTGACTAAGTTTTGTTGTGGCACTGGTAATTGATTCTTTTTTTAGTCAATACTCAATTCTTTTTTTGCTCAGCAGTAGGAAACTGTATTAATAATGACAATGCTAATGCAACATGTCTCTTTACAGTACAAATACTTCTGTATTTGACCCTCCCATGTTGCATCTTACTTGTGACTGGCATTTCTCATTCTGGAGCTTGGAGATTTCTCGAACATTTCAAGTGCTGTCCTACAATTAGGAATCTCAGAGTTTCTCCTGCATGCTAATAAAGTATGATAGAATGCTCTAGGGGTGCAGCAAAATACAGTCAGAGCCAAGGAAACATTAGTCACAAGGCCCAACCTACTTAACCTCCTTAATGGCTAACTTGGAAAAAACCCAAATGTGTATTCATGTTAATTGTGAGGATGAGTAAAGCTGCAGGAAATGATCCAAAGTAACTAAAACAGCTGAACTAATCTTCTGTTTATCTGAATCATGATAGCAATCCACTGTTTGTAGTACAAATGCCGATACTGGTATGTGCATGTGTCTTGTACTTTCAGTCCCTAAGGAAGGAACAGTATCAGGTGCTTGTTAGACACAGGTGATTGTGTGTGACATCACCACCAGCTGGCTGAAATGAAACGGAGGAAATCAGTGTGTGAAACCTCTATTGTTTCACTCACGGAAATCTGTAAAGTTACTAGGAAGGAAAGAATAGTAAAATGGAGATTCCCTGAGGCATTAAATATGTTAGTTAACAATTCATTAAATGGAGGAACAAGAAGTGACAAGATAGTGCTTGAACAGCAAACTCTTCAAACTATAATTCTATGACCTTTAGCAACTAACATTTAGCAGCTGATATTTTTAAGAACATAAAGCCACATGGCTGATTTGGTAATTTATTAAAAACTCATAAATAAGACCGTCTTGTGTAGTTACTCCACTGCTGCAGGCAAAGCACTTGGAAACAATTACTTTCTCCTAACTCAAAATGAACTGACCACCACAAGAATGGATGATTTGGACGTTTTAATTAAATTCTGCTAAGGGTTTTAACATGTGTTTAGTTGTGGTTTAACAGTACGAGTACTCTGGCAGCTACACCAGCTTGTAGAGTTTGCACCCTCACCACAGTGCCTTGCTCCTCACAGTTGTGCTGATACAACTATTTGTGAATCAGATCAGGCAATTTTTCATAATTTAAGGGTTTTTCCCCCTCTAAAATAACAAAACAAGCACTTGTTGGGGTTTTTTTCCATTTTAATTTGGACCCATCTGATTCTGTTTACAGCAAAGCTACTTTATAACTAGATTATAGCACAACAGTTTGGGGGGGAGAGGGGGTTTGCAGAAAAAGGGCAGAAGAATCAGAATTTCTATCTTCGCATTCACTCAGCCAAGTTCCCTAAGTCATTGTGTCCCTCATAATAAGGCAGTGCAAGTTTCCTCCTCATCCACAGCTACGCACATGATCAAAGCACTGTCTCTCCTGGAAGAACTGTCAGCAGCGTCAACAGTCGGAGCAATAAAAAGAATGCAGAACTCCACCCTGTATACAAATCAGGAGTGACAGCTTGTGCTCCAGCAAAGGCAGAGCCTTGGTTCCTTCTTCTGGGACAGCACATCGCTTTCTCAAGTTTGTACTATCACCTAATTAATTGGGACAAATGAACAAACAAACAGGGGACAGGGAGAACCACTGGCTGATGATATCCTAATGCTCAATACTAGCAGGAAGAATACTTTTACTTATAAAGTATAAAATTGGTAGTGGTTCGTCAAATTATATTGTTGGTTGTCAAAGAATGAAAATATGCTTAATTATTATGACCTTCTAAAGTATCCTAAAGGAATGTTTTTTAATTGATATGACCTTTAACTTTTATATCCATGTCATGACAGTACCTTCAGTGATCTGCTGGGAGAGACAATAGAGATTTCTTCAGAGCTAATGAAGTGTGTTTGCTAGGAAATGATAATGGGGATTATGTGGGTGGTAGAACTAGGAGCAGTATATTGAATGAATCCCATCTGTGGTGACTTCTGCCTACACAGATTTTTTTTCTGCAGTATTAGTTGTAGTCTTCATTTCTTGTTTTAACCTGTTGTGTTTAGCATGCTTTTGATAATACTAAGAATTGCTGCAATTAAGGGGGAATTCTTTAGGTATGAAGTAGAAACTGTTGTGAGGTATTTCATATGGAATGCTATGTAAACAAGCAAAATGGCAACAGCTAAACTGAAAAGAAGCAGAGTATTAGGGGAGGAAAAAGGAGGAATTAATAAAGTGGACTAGAATGTGAACAGCCATTTGATAGAGGACCAAGAATACAAGGAGGGATACCTTTTTTGGGAGAGGTCTAACCAAAAGCACTTCCACTTTTATAATTAACTCTATTGTTTATTTTGTCTATATATATATGTCTCAAGCTATGCTTTTTTCAGCACTGTTATTGACTCTTTACTCTTGATGCTTCAGGTATATCTTTTAATTTAGTGCAGTTGTACAGAGAAATAGCTTTGTTTAAATTCACTTGTACCTGACATTACAATTCTCTCCTTATACTCCTGATGTATTCCACATATCACATACAGCTTGAAAAGAAAATTCTTTTGGTCTCAGTTAGGGTCTCTAGACCCTTCTTTAAAATAATTAGCTAAAATTTAAATTCTGCATTTCTTTCAGTAAGCTAAGAATTTGAGTCATAGCAATTTTAACAAAGGACCTGACTCTTGGTTTAAGTAAACACTGAGACATAACACTATTTAGCATACTTTGATTTAGGTAATTCTTTTGGCATTAGAAACTAGAAAAGGAATCTTGAAAAAATATTTTTACTTTGCTTTCAAGTTATGTATTATTAATGCTAACTATCACACCTCTTTTTAAATTAAGTCTAGTAAGTTCAACATGTACTCAGGTCTTTCTAGAAGGAAGAAGGGCAGAAGGCAAGAAAAAAAATGTTTCCCATAGGAAGTGGAAGAAATAGAAAAAAGATTCCAGTACCTTGTGCTGTAGCTTGTCCATTTACAGAATAGAAATACTGGTTTTGAATTTGAGACATAAGCAGTAGACAAACCTTTTAAGTAGCATCTAATCATCCCTCAGCAAGTAGGTTATTATTGGGTGTACTCCTCCGTGATGAACACGGAGGAGCCTTTTAAATATTCTCAGGTTCAGCTGCATATTATGGTATCTTCTTTGAATAAGTCAACCTAAAATAGATTCTAACACATACCAGTGATGCATTTTCTACTGTCACTATTTCTAGAGCTTTTCACTGAATCATTTTCAATAAGGTTCCATCAATGCCCTACACAATTCATCTGTCTCTACTGTTGACATTCTTCTGTTTATGCAGCTAAGAATTGTAGTAAACCTTGTTGTAGGATCACAGCAGTAAAAATAAAAATTATTTAGAAATGTATTTCTGGAATATTGCAAAACAGGGCACTTGGAGACAGAATCAACTTGTCTCATTAATGTTCCCTGGACTAGAACATTGTTGCTTTATGTGGAAGAGGAATATTTACAGAAACAGAAGGGATAACCTTAAGCATCAATAAGGCACAAATTCATTATTTTCATAACATGCAAAAAACATCATTGCAAATGGTAGATTACATCTGCTGGTCAGATTATCTGAGTGCAGGTGCTCTTCTATTAAAAGGCACTACCAAAATAGTGTTTGTGACTGAAAAACTTGGATTCACAATAAATTGTATACACCTGTATAGAAGACAGCCATGCTCTGATGATTTTTGGTAATCAAAAAGCCCAAAAAGTGATAATGTAAGGTGGTGGTTTTATATATACACATATCTATATCTATATATGTATCTCTATCTATATAGGTATAGGTGAGAGAGTGCAGAAATGTTTTCCATAGAGATGTATGTTAAATCAGAACCTGTTTCACATCTGCAATGGTGTTTTATTTAAACAGATTCAATACTCTGTACTGTATTTTTGGGAGGAGACTTATGTTGTGTATTCTAATCTGGAAAATCTGTGATGAGTACGTACACGAAAAAAAGGTAAAGAATGTTATTTCCATTAGTGTAGTCTTAATAACGTAGTTGTTTAAATACTACGTATAAACAGATTAGGGTTTTTTTAAATACACATTTAATTTGGTTTATAATTTTTTTCTCCTGCTCTACAGCAGAAGAGCATTCTTCTGCTCAGAGGCATGTTTTCCTCTCTAAGCCTCCTTTGCTCATCACTTTGTCAGTAATTGCTAGAAAATACCTTTCAGTATATCCCAGACTTCAGAAGTGAGCAGAGGACTTTCCCAATCTCCCCTTCATTACTAAGTCCAACAGCAGGAAGCATGAGCTTCATTACACGATACCCCTTTCATGTTTGTTCTTACTAGATCTATTTACCTCAAGAAAGGTAATTAAGAAAAGGACAAATTCTCATAGGAGATGCACATTTCAGGTCAGGAATTACTCAGTTTGAATATTGCAGTAATACAAATCTAATATGAAAACAAACCTGCATCTGATACAGCAGTAAACATAAGAAAAGAAAGGAGACTGGTTTCAATTATATTAAATAAGTAGTTGGCCATCTAGAACAAGGGAATTATGTAGTTAATAGAAAAGTTGAAGACAACCACCCACCATTTTTGCAACATGAGGGAAAAACTAATCATGTATCACAGAATTCTGCATGAGGCTTTTAGCTGAAAGTATTTGAGATCACTTCATACAGAAATTGTTAAAAACACTTAAGTACTTAACTCACTAAGTCATGGATGAGGTACATGAGAACAATTTTAGTCTTACAGTAACAAATTAAATAGCTGGACTCAAAACATGACCCATCCTTTTTCCCCTCACATTAACCAAGTGGTACACTCAAAACACAGTAGCACATAAAAGAGGAGTAACAAGTGAAGGATTGACTGTCCCCTTCCTAATTAATGTTTCAACTAATAACCCATCATCTGGCTCAGCTCAGATACTTGCACTCCTCATAGGCATATTGAAAATCTTAAGAAGGATTTTTATAAAGAGAGCGCAAATGGCTATAAAGCCTAAGAGTACAAGCAGAGAGAACTTCTCCCAGGACATTAAAGTTCTTGTTTTCTCCATCTCTTTGCGTATAGTTAATGGCTTCATTGTTATAGGGGAGCAGATCAAGATTTTCCATCTCTTAAGATGGTGGCATGTCATCTGTCTTATAGGACTGTATCTTCTGTAGCTACAATACAAAACAATACCTTTTAGTGTAATAATTTTACAAGAGTGGATAGCAACACGGTCCCAATGAGATCACAGCATTTTCCACTAAGTACGTGCTTTTGCATCATGTGTATTGGATTAAGTGTACAATTTCTGTTATTGTTTAAAGAAATTACCTCTAATCCACCAAATGCAGGGCTGGAACACATGACATACCAGACACCCAAATCCCAGGAAGTGCACACAGCTATGCTACACACACATAATGCTTCACTCCTGCTTTAATTGTTACACTTCTCAGAATGATGCACCGAGTGCTGGGCCATGGAAACTTCAGATCATGAGTCACCTAGTCCAGCATACGTTACTTTAGAATATTACAAGGCAGTGATGAAAAAGTATCTTCCTCCTGTTCACGTGTCTTAAATACTGTATACCAAACAGACATCAAAGTGTTTCCTTTAGGTTAGTATTTGTAGTTTATTTATCTCTGAACAGGTTTGGTGGGGTTTGAAATGCATTGGCTGTATGTGAATTCAAGCATGGCAGCATATGACTATTGTTCAGTACGAACACTTTATTGCTGCAGCCTTAGGAAGTCAGCTTGATTCTGGAATGAAAGGCTACTTAAGGCCACAGTAACAAATTAATATACCTTTCCTTTAAATATACACTCTTACTTTACACTGTATTTCACTAAAGATTTTAGGCTCCTGGTGTGAAACTCCCAAACTTTAGGTCTTCTTGTTTGTATCACCTGTCACACAGCACTGCACTGTAGCCACCACATTAACTGCCTGGCAAGTTAGAAGTACTTCTGTCATTCAGCTTCTTAAATTGCTTACCTACTCAGAGCCAGTTCCTCCTGCATTACAGCAAATGCAACATACAATTTTTGAAAGGAGAGTTGTATTCTGCAATAAAGTAATCCACTCATTCATTTAGCAAAGAGATATAATTTTCTTTTAATACACACGCACAACCCCAGTGCTCCTACCTGTACTCACTTCTAGAGATTTTATTCTACCAGTTGTAAGGGAACCCGTCTGAACTGTAGTCATCCAAAAGTCTGCTCTCTAATCAGAGCTAGTCATCCAGGCTCCATCTTAAATCAATACAGAGATAGGCACCTTCAAAGACCAAGAGATTTAGATAGCGGGATGAGTATCATGGACGTGAATGAATTACTTGCAGAACTGCCTCTCTCCCCTCCCCGTCCCTATTTATCTGTAGAAGCAGCCTCAATGACTGATTGAAATGACACATCTAACTCCTACATTGGTAAAGTTGGATAAGATGGATCCCACCCTAAATGTTTGACCTCTGACACTGTTGCTGGCTATAAATAGCAGTATCTGTTATTTAAAATAATACCACATGAAAAGAAAAAGTGTTACATTAATTCAGAATTATTTTCCTGTGACACCTCCAAAGCGTGAAAACATTTTCCTATGTTCTAGAAAAGCATCTTAACAAGTGAATGCAAAACTGGAAAACACTTGAATCTCAGAAGGTAGGAAAGCTCATTTTCCTCCTTTAGTCTATGCATAGAAAAGAAGTAGGAGAGATTCAGACATACTAGTTTTTAAATTTTTAAAAACATCTCCATTTGAAAATCTTGCTAGAAGATACTTAGAAAACCCAAGTAGGATTTGGAATTACAGCAGGAGTGCTCCTAAAAATTTCATTAGTCTCCCACCTGTATCTTTGGGAATTTCTGCTTGTCGTAAGAAGAATGATGATCAAATAAGAGGCCTGGCAATTTATTAACAGCAGTTAAAACCCCCTTTTCCAAGAAACCTAGGTTAAATACACACCATGTTTTGGTCATTTTTGTCTATGTACCCATAAAGTCCCAAGTGTTTTAACAAAACACTAGAAGACAGTTTATGCATTTCAGTCAAATTTCAGTTTCTTGGTAAATAAGACTTCTGCACATCTCAAAAACTCACCATACCATGAACAATAAGCACTAATTCTTAATTTTTTTATATATTGTTATTTGAATAAATGTCTGTTAAGCTGTAGTGGTTTCAATTTGCAAAGTTAAATAGAATTGCTGGGTTTTCTTAAGAACCAAGAGAAGAATAAAAGGTATTTGTATAACATGTTTTAATACTTACACCAACAAATAAGCACAAACCCTTTCCTTTAGAAAGAGGTCAACAAAATTAGAACACCTTTCACAAAGGAAGCGGATTTGGAAGCAAATAATTTGGGTTTAGTACCTCTGGCTTTATCTGCTTCCATAACCAAATTCTCTTCCCTTATCTTCTTAGGCGTTCCCCAAATCCTGACTGCTTTCATTCAGTTATCCAAGAAAGGCAACTAAAATGAAGATATCACTGGCCCCTTGGGCCAAGCACCATAATTTCAACAAAATTGGACCAGTCATTTGGTACGGAAATGCATGGGCAATGGGGAAAAAAAATTTATATTATGATAAGTGACTATCTTTCTGCCCATAGTAGAGAGATTTCTGTTATAACTTGGAATCAAAAAATTTTATAAAGGCTGCTTTGTCTCTTGACTGCTAAGAGAGTGGTTTCCCAAAAAGATGTGGGAGAAGTGTTAAATAATTTCCCATGCTGCAGGTAGAATTTTAAGTCTTATAAATAAATATTGGTTAATATTTTTTTTCTTTCCTCATTTCTATAGGAAAATGGAGATAGGAAGAGATGAGGCAAGTGGTGTTTTCAAGGGAAGCAGAAATAGGAGTAGGAGCAGACTTGCATATAAAGTACATACTCTACCTTTTGAAGACATTTCCTCCCAGCCCTCGGTATCCAGTCTGTCTGGTTGCTGCATTGGCTGAACCTTCATCTGCCAAAAGCAACACAGTGTCGACAAACTTTTATACTACAGGCCATTGTTCCAACAGAGGAGTTGCGTGGAGGAGTGTCTGCATCCCCGGCAATTGTCTACATCATATTCTCCCATTTTTCATTTTGTAGGCATTCCTGCTGTTGCAGTGGAAAAGCAATAGTGGGATAATATTTACAGTGCTTTATTTTTTATTATTATTCACTGAATACAGGGAAAAGTCAGCTATCAAGTAGACCTGAAAAAAAAATACAGACCATCGTTCAAGAATTGCTGGCAATGAAAATAAACCTGGCTAATGAGAAAGAGTAATTTTTATAGAATAAGGGTGACAAAAGGTGCACAATTCCCTTGTTGTTAAAATTAGAATTTTAGAATTTCTAGTTTGTTAAAATTAGAATTACTATAAGTAGTAAGAGGACAAGTAAATTTCTACTCACTGTTACTATTTTGTTGATTAAAGTTCAATATGAATTTGATGAAGATAAATGACTCGCCCCTATTTTTTAAGACAGATGACTATGAGCATTTTAGAGCCTGTTTTATTCAGGTCAGCCTAGTTGCAGGGTTAATATTCTTCTGCGTAGATCTGGGAATTGTCTGTGGGGTTTGAAGTACCATAGTCTAACCTATTTCCAAACTTCATGTGTGAGGTGGAATCACAGTCTACAAGAACCTGAGGATGATAATAGTGTGATTGCTAGCAAGTAGCACTCCAATTAGTACTTGCAAAATAATGTTACTGGCAAAGTACTATCTTGTGATGCTAATACATTTTCCTTATAGGACCACTTCAGTAAAAGAGGCAGAGGCTTTGACCTGTCACAAAGCTGACACCAGAGCCTGCAAATGTACCGAGAAGGATACACAGCGAAATCTTAAGCATGTATCTATTAAGATAATTTACTCAATTATCTGTTACAGAATCTTACATGAATAGGGTATGCTTACCGTACAGGCTCATACATTGAGATTATTATGCTATTATCACTTACCCTGAAAGACTTACACAAACATTATCTAAGCTCCTCAAAAACGTGCCAAGTTAACATTTTTTTCCACTCCTAGCTGAGATCTGTCGCGGTGTTCTGCAAATAAAGTAACAAAGACTGGAAACCAGCCATTTTCAGAAACAGTTGGAGCACTGGGTAGGTCCATGTATGCTGTAGATTAGGATTTAAGACTCACAGCAATATGAAATTTGTCTACATTGGGTGTGTTGCAGTACTAACATATGGTGATGTTTTGACTTCTAGATGAGCTTGGCTTCTTCCAAGCTGTTAACTTTCATCTTGCTGTTGTAACTCTACAGAATGAGAGACCAGAAAATGAAGGAAATTGAACCTTACTTTCGAACACGAGACCAGATCTCATGAGTCTGACATCAGGACAAAAATACCTTCCCCTCCTGCTGCTAAGCAGAATTTTGTAGATCAGGCAGATTTCACAAGGAAGGGACGGTGGAAGGAAGGTGACGCTAAACATGACGCTATCCAAGGTGTATTTCGTTAGACCAGGACAAGCTGTTGGGAAGCGACCTCATATCACAGGCACGGGAGACCACCGACCCCCGTCTTACCGCCCAGCTCCCCCCGCACGCCCAGCGGGTCGCGGGCAGCTACAGCGGCGGGCCCGGCCGGGCCGGGTCGGGCGGAGCCTCCCCGCATTCCCCGCATTCCGGGGGCTGAGAGCGCCCGGGGCCGCTACCCCTTCCTCCACCACCCGGGCCCGGGGGCAATCGGTCCCGGGCAGCCCGCCCAGAGGAGGCGGTGCCCGCCGCGGCCCGGCCCGGGGGCAGGGCGGCAGAGCGCCGGGAGGAGGAGGAGGTCGGACCCGGGAAGAACCAGCGGGGCGAGGCTCACGCTCAGCACGGCGCTGGGGGAGCGAGAGGGTCCCGGTGGGGACGGGAAGCGGGTGCGGATCCCGGTCCCGCATTCCCGGCCCGGCCCGGCGGTCACGTGCGGTCCCGGAGCGCCTCCCCGCGCGGCCCCGCCCCGGCAAGGAGGCGGTGGCGGGGGTTAACCCGTGGCGGGGCGGCGCGGGCGGAGCGGAGCAGAGCAGGAAGCGCCCGGGGAGGGAGGCGGGAGAGGCGGCCGTGCTCCGGAGGAGGAGGAAGGGGGTTGGGAGCCCGGCCGCCGTCGCCGCCTTCGCCTCTTCCTTCCGCCCGCTGCGCGGAGCGAGGCGCGCGGGAGGCACCTGTCACAGCCGCCAGGGCGAGCGCGGCGTCCTCCGCGGTGAGAGGCGGCGGCGGCGGTGGCGGCGGCGGCAGGAGAGGCCCGGCACGGCTCGGCGGGCCCGGCGCGGGGAAGGCTGCGGAGATGATGCCGGTGAGTGAGAACGGGGAGAGTTCGCGTCGTTGCTCCCCGGCCTGGCGCCGCGCTGCCGGGCGCTGGGACGCCTCGCCTTTTCCTGCGGGGCTGCCGGCGGCGGATGGAGTGCGCGGCGCCGCCGTCATCCCTGGTGGAGCTCCGGCCAGCCGGGGCAGAGGGCTGCGGGGCTGCGGAGACGCCGGCGGGCTCCGCGCCGGGGGTGGGGCCGCGGGTCACCGTCGTCCCTGGCTGTGGGGGGGCACGACCTGCCCCCGCCCCTCCACCCGCGGGGGCTGTACCGGCCGTGACAGGTCGGGGGCCACGTCCCCCCGGGTCGCCCCCCGGTCGCTGCCGGCCGCCGAGGCCCGCCGTGAGGCGTGGGGGGTGCGCTCTGTTTGGGTGAGTGGGTGTGCGGGGGGTGTGTCTGTTTGTTTCGGGGTTTTCCACCCAAACCCCGATCGCTCTCCGCCCGGGTGCGGGGAAGGGCTGAACCGTCCCGGGGCAGGCGGCTCCGGCCCTCCTGCCGGGGTCAAGCGAGCGCAGGCGGCAGCTCCGTGTCAGCCTGGCTCCCTCCTCGGTTCCTGTCACCGCTTTTGTGAAACCGTCGCTTATTTATCGAAGACAAACCCCTTCATTTTCCCACGAACAACCTTGATTGTCTTCTGTGACAGAATCCCTGTCCGTTTCCTGCCCCCCGCTTCCCTCCCCTGTCGCTGTGGGCTGGTGCAGTGGTCAGAAGAGAGTTGTTCCTGATGACTGTTCGTTTTATGACAAGATCCTCTGGGACGGAGTAATAAACAATCACATTCCTTTTGTTGATTTCTTTCAAACTCTATTTGATCTCAAATGTGGCTTTATGAGATAGTACCTTATATGGAGTATCTCCCATGTTTTCTCTAATTCCAGTAGAAATTAGCTTTTTATTTACAGTTCCTCTGCAGTGTTTGCAGCCGAAGCACTGCAGCAGAATGTTTCTCTGTGAGAACATTAAAGACATCTTTTATAAAATTTTATTGCTCTAAATTTGTTTTGTGACTGGGAGGAGAAAATAAATAGCTGAAACTGCATGTAAAATTTCAGATTGAAGAGCACAGGTAGTGTTTAAAAGCCAGGTATTATGACAAGCTTTTTAACATCATGTGCTCTTCAACTTCTAGCTGCTGGGTGCCAAAGTACTCTGTGGACACTGATGAGAATTGCAGTGCACTGGGCACGTTAGAAACCACCAACAAAATTCATGGAGTTACAGGCTTGTGCCATGAACATATGGATGTTAGCTTGTAGAAACAAGAACAAGGTGACAGCTTCATCTTCCATCTCAACCTGGGTTATGCTTTACATTCATAAAATTCCTGTTGAAAACCCAGCACGCCAATGACATGCTAAGTCAGAACAAATATATTTGCTTGCGATTACTAACCCATGTGTGGGTTTCAGGTTAACGTCATAACTTGGGTAGTGCAGTGATTGACTTTTTAAAAAGTTTCTTTTTACCTATTTGCGTGTTTCTGCCAGTGTCTTGTGTTACCTTCTTGCTTGTTCAGTTGTGGTAGTTGTTGTAATTATTGGAAGGTGGTTGAAGATTCAGACTTTTTACTATGTTTTTGAAACACACTTCAAAGAATTTTTAAATGACGGATGTATTTTAATAAAAACAAATTACCTTGCTACAGGGGTAGTAATGTTGCAGATTAGGCCTTACTGAGTCCAAGTCCTAAAATAATACGTTCTTTTTCTAAAGACATTTTAGATGCTATTATGGAGAGTCTATCAGTCAGGAATATGTATTTTTAAATAAATATGGATATTTAAATGGACTCGTGACAGTGCCTTTAGTCTTTCAGTTTTTCACCCCAGCTGGACCACAAGGATGAAAATACCCAACTCCATTTAGTGGACTCATCAACATATAATATCAAAATGATGTGAACATATGGCTGTAGAACTGGACCAAGTGTTTTAGGTTTTTTACTCAATATTTTGTATTCTGAGAAGGAAAAAATTAGTGATCTAACTTTTTACCTTAGAGAATTCCTTGACTTTGTATTCATGGAAGCTTTTTTTCCCCCCTAAACCTGTTGGGTTTTTGTTTGTGGGTATTTTGGGCTTTGAGTTTTTTTATATAATTAGCAAAAGTGTAAAATAGCAAGAGGAGAGATTTTAATACTACTAGACTTACCTAGTTGTTACAACAGTTCATCACCATAGTTTTGCGTCAAGAAATTAAAACTAAATGTCAACAAACTTTTGTAGTTTCTTTAGATTCACATTTATTAGACTTAAGTAATTGATCTGGGCCATTTTTGGATTGGTAATTTTTTTGGCATTTTGTACAACCACTTTGAAGAGTGAAGTAGTATCTGAAATCCCTGTTTTTCTCCTTTTGTGTGTGTTGTGATTTTTTTTTCTCCCCTCACATGAGGTACAGTGTTACTTCTCAGAGGTTTTTATCAATTACAGTTTCTTTTGTAAGTGGCATACTTACCACTCTGTTCTTCAGCATCCTTTTTTTACAAGGATTTTATTCATTATCCTTTTTCATATTGCTTACTCTGGTTCTGAAAAATACAGAATAACTATATTCTTGGTCCTGAACACAGTTGAAGAAGAATTAATGATTTAGACTACAGTTTTCTCACCTGTTTTTCTTTTTTCCCCTTTGCTTTGCTGACAAGAGATGTCAATCAGAAACCCTTTCATTGCCTTCAGGACATAAGGGCTATGTGTACAATGAGCTTATGATGCTACAGTGAATATCACCTCTGCTAAGTGTTCCTATAAGTATGCCTTGAATATAGGGATACTTTTTCACTGAAAAATAAAGGTTAGTGTTTCTTGCATTCTTGGAATAAAGTGTGCAAACCCGGAACTATGTGGTATCCTTTCAGAGAGGAAATCTTCTGGGTTAAAACAACCACAGTTGTATTTATTTGCAAAAATATTGTGGATATAGCTCCTTTTTCAGCCACATAATCTATAACCTGATCGGAGGAGCCTAGTTATGTATATTTTTGTCTATTTGCCCCAGTAGAGATGCTTTTTTGTCATAATACTTTAGAGTTTGTGTTTGAAAGAATGTTGGAAATTTTTCCTTAAGTAATGCCATTAATGCTTTTTCTTCTGGGATGGTAGTTCCAGAATTACCTCTTCTGTCAAGTATTGGCATTTTCCTTGGGCACAAGAGTGCACACAAGAAAAAAGTCACTTACAAGGAGCACTGTTTTCCCACTTACTAAGAAATACAATGCAAATAAGAAACTGATAAGAAATATAATGCAATAAGGAACTGATATGTTGGAGCAGCGTGTAACACTTCCCCTTTTTTTGCCTTAATTTTGGGTATAGTTCTTCCACAGCATGTGAGGTAACAACACACAAAAGGCATAGAACTGTGTAGAGACTGTATACCATCAATGAAGTGATAAGATAGGTCATGGTGGGTGCTGTGCAAGAAATTGTGATGGATCGAATCTTTTAGGAGGAATAGTTGGTATTGCATGTTCTCCTAGCAGGGCTTTTCTGGTTTGGCCTTTAACTTATGAATGTCAGTGAGATTGCAGTCATCATTCCTCCATCTAGAAGGAACCGTACGGGACTTTGTGTGAGGCTTAGATTTGCTGGACACATCTGTGTGTGTAGGATCGGGTAGTTGGGATGGTTGTTTTCATAGAAGGGCGATTGAAAAGTTCAGAGAGTGTTTAGTGGGGTTATTTTTTTTTTTTCCAGTTAATTTTTTGGAACACTACAAGTCTTCTCTGAAGATGCCCATGACTGATGAATATTTTATGTTTGACTAGAGAATTTATATGTAAGCTCCTGACCTATGAAGATGAATAATATGACTGGTAAAATACAAAGCAAAGATGGATATCTGCAGGAGTTATTTTTCAATTAAGCTGAATTAAGAAAAAGTGGGGGCTTTGGTGGGCTTTTTGTTGTTTGGTTGGGTGGTTGGGGGTTTTTATTGTTTGTTTTAAAATGAGTATACACTTGTCCTGTGTTCAGTCTGAAACATTTCCCAAAAAGTCCAAAGTGGGCATTGTTTATTATATTGCTTATAATTTAAAACCAAAATATTCTTAAATCACTGTCCCCTGTTCTCTTTCCCTAGGAAGGTTGCTACTGATATAATTATACATTGTAAAGGAAGATGTGTCACTGTAATACACTTAAATCAATATTATGAATTTTCATTACATTAATATAAGCAATTTCCAGCGATATGGAGATAAAATATATTGTGATTAATTCAGAACTGTATAGTTCTCAGCAATACTGATATCCTTGTTTGCTGAATAAATCTGAACTGACTGTAGAGAATAATTTGCAAGTTTATCAGCCATTATTAATGGAGTTATTTATTGCAACAAAGCTTAAAGGCCATTTCATGTTTTTTTGGATCGTGTCACTGGTTTTTTAGGTTGACAGAATATGGCCTATTCCATGGTAAAAATAAGTTCATCAGCTTCACCATGTCAACAAAAAGTACTATTCATATGCTAGTCTGATAATAGAATATTTAAATATATTTATTAGATATGTGTGGGTCTGTTGAAATGCATGAGAATTTTGAGGGAAAGGATACTCTCTCATATGTTAGCATAGATGAGTTTGTTGTCCATTGCAGACTTCAGAGAAAATAAGTATTTGTTTGGCAACAAAATTCCATTCCACCAGATTGGTTTATCTAACAAAGCCAAGTTTGATATGAAATACATTATTTAAAAAACCTTGCTTATTCACATATTTATATTTATATGCATACAGCTATGGAACGGCCCCCATTATGCCAAGAGTTGCCCATAGATAGAATAAAGGCAAGGCTTTTTTTTGTAAAGAATTTGAAGTCTAATGCTTCGTATTAAAATCAGAGCTCATGTTAGTTATCTTTTTAAATGTGCAGGGGGGTTAGATAATTTTTTTGGTCTTTATAAACTATAGGCATCTTTAAAAATAAAAAAATCATTGTTGGGAGTAGAGGTTTGAAGAAGGAAACAAATTATTGCCTGATTAGGGGGAAGGCATCTTGCTCCCTTTCCCTCATGACTCACTGTTGGAATTTACAAGTCTTATGTGTTTGTCTAAATTAAAAGCTTAGTATTACCATACATTAATTACTAGCACAAGATAGCTCAAAATACTTCACCTCTTAAATGAACGTGCGAGCCTGGGATATAGGAGGTTCATTCCTGGGTTTGTATCAGACCTCAGCAGAAAGAGATTTTTAAATTTTTTTCTTAAATTGAAAAATTATTATAGGTGATCCCAAATACCTTTGAAGTCTTTCTGTGTTTATGAACAGTTTTTCCATCAGTCTTGAATCCTGTGTCTCATTTGTTCTTAAATTATGGTGAGATTTTTAAGTAAACAAATATTCTAAGATATTAATTTTAACACTTCAGGCTGGTACATTTTTCTGGGAGTTGGGAAATCTGCCATTGTAATCTATTAAACTTGAAAGCATGTAATAATCTTGAATGTGTTAGGCAATTTATCAGTGGAGTGTGCTCAATGTTTTGAGGTTCTGGAAGCAATTTTTTTATGACAGACAATAATAGAATTATATTGTGCAATAATAGACACCATCCTTCAGAAGCAGATTTGTGTGTCAAAGGCAACAATGGTACCTGGAGGACAAAGTGTAAATTCTGTAATAACTCAAAGGACCAGCAAGAATATGAACTGCTTAGTGTAGGAAAAAAAATGTTTTGAACTTCAAATTTCAGTCACTTTACCTGGGTTTTAGGTCACCCTGTTATTTTTCTTAGATCATGCTTAGAAGCAAGTACATGTGCTGTACTGGAGAGCAGGTTTATCGTTGTGGTGCAGTAGGATGTCGGAGCAGCTGAATTCCTTTCGGGGCTGAGGTTTCACAATAGGGATGAGCTGGGTTAACCATTTCCTGCAGCTCTGGAAGAGGCTGCTTCCTTTTCCTTGCTGCTCATTCCCACCATTGGTTGTGAGTGGACTGCACTGTTTGTCTCAGTAAACTGATCCAGCTCACTGAAAATAAATGTAAAAATAGCTGTATCCAAAGAACACTGAAGAGATTTATGTACACATGTATATATGTGAGTATATGCATGTACGTGTGTGTGCGTGTTGCATTACGACTGTTGTCTTGTCCGTGTTGGTACAGGAGGGAGTAGACTGCTTGGCTAAGATTGATAACAGGGAAGGGGATGGGCAAGTGGAATCTCTCTCTTCAAGTCTTTTTGTTTATTCAGTTTAGTTTATTGTGGAGCTCTACCCCAGGCGATGTATTTTGAACAGGTGAGTAGAACAGCGAGGTGAAACTAAAGGTCTCTGCAGTGCGGTAATGTTGTTACTTCAGAGATAAGTTATGGTTTCACCAGTTTCCACATCTTTATTGCATACCCAGTAACACTTCACATTTTCTCTGAAATGGGAAAAAGTAAGGGATATTGGTTTTTTGGTAAAATATGTGGTCTTTGAGGAAATCTTGGGAAACAAATATAAAACTGGGACACAAAAAAAATGGAAAACCAATAAAACTTAACTGGCAGTTGCTAGTCTGCCATCATTTCCCACTCCTCACTTTGGAGTATTGCATTCCTTCTAATTTCTGCCCATTATTTCCTTATTCTCTAGATTCATAGTGTATTCTAGCCTAGTTCTTCAGTAGTGGAAGTACAATTAAGATTTTTGTTTTAGTTTCCAGTTCACTGCTTTGCTTAGCAGCAGAATTCTATTTATGTGTGAAGAGTCTGTAGCTATAAAATACTTTATTTGAGGAATTCAAACTCCAGCAGGAAGCAATCTCATCTAAACGTGCAGATGTTGCAGACACTGTACCCATGTATCCTTATGTCTAAGTTTGACAAAAGGATTTCAGCGGTGGCATGGTTAAACTTTTGTTTATAAATTGAGAATGGGGGAGGAAACTGAGGCTTCAGTTATGTGTAGGTGAAATGGATGTAACTGCAGGGGTTGCTGAAGTCCTGCATCCCTGCTGCCCCATCTCTTGTATTGGCTCTCTCTGGTGTTTGTCTGTTTCTGTGCTGAGCTGTTTGCAAACTCAGCAGGAAGTTGTTTGCCTTTACTTTTTTTTTTTTTTTTTTATTCCTTTGTTTCTTTTTTTTTTCCCCCCCAGGATACTTTTCTGCCAGCTGAGCACACTGAAACTGACTTGGTGCAGGGTCAGATAAGCATTGGAACCAGCACAAGAAAGGGCAGAAGTGTGTAGACTGAAGGATGCAATCAGTTTTATCAGTTTAGGTTTGGATTTTGTAGCCTGAAACGGCTCCATGGTGGTGAATGAATCGGGGGAGATGGATTCATACAAAAGCATCTAGATCTATGTCCAAAATGGCAAAGAAGCGTAACTTCCCTGCTCTCTGAATTCAGAACAAGTAAACAGTGAGTTTCCAAGGTCTCTGCTAGGCTGATCTGGCAGAATCTTTCCAGTCCCAAATCCCATGCTCATAAGCACAGGGCATTGACTAGAATCTGGATTAATTCTGTGTTCTAATCTCTTGGGAGCCAGTTGGATTCTGGGAGACCAGTAAGCCTTGTTCTCTTTACATCCAGAATGTGCCTGTCCAGGCCTACTAAGGTGAATAGAGAATTGTTTAGAGTTCCCGTATATGATGAAAAATGTAGAAAGCTGCATGAATGTGTGGAGACAAGTCTTGCCTGCATTGCTGTCTGGTATATAAAGGGAAAGAAACAGAGTGGTTTGAGACCAGCAGGGTTTACCACAGCCATTAAGTACAGGCTTATCTGCCTGTACTTTTTTTTTTTTTAGTTTCTCCAAGAAGCTGGGTGAAGTCTTAGTTTATAGTAACATGTACAGTTTTAAGTTGAGAAGACATACTTTGAATGCATTTTTGCATGAGAAAATCCTTTTCTAATCCTGTTTCCTAATGCAATTTGTCTAATTTATGTTTCAAGACAGTGCTGCACCTGTTGGTATTCTTACTGCTGCTCTGCAGGTGATACTTTCAACATACTGATGGTACTTTAAACATAATTCACCTTTTTTTCTTTCCTCCTCCTCCCCCAGTGCTTACTACTTTATAAACAAACAGGCTTCAGAAAGACTGAACTATCTGACTATCTTCTAAAAGCTTAACCAGGGTGTTGGTCAAAATCTGTCCTGAATTTATTCTAGCTAGCCAGAGGGGGTTTCAAATTACTTATGTCCAAAGCGTTGTCCTAATATGTCTTTAATAAATGTTACTGATATCTCAATCACCTCCTTTGAAAAGATAAAATGTAAGGAGAGGATATTTTCACATTGTTGTGGTATAATTGACGTCTGTAAAATGGTTGTCAGGCTGTTAGTGTTTTGTAGAGAGAACAATGTGATAGCCAGAGCTTAAACCGTGTGATGGCATAGATACTAGTATCCCTGACAAGTTTAAACACTTCAACCAGTGGTTATTTGACTGAAACTGTTATCCACTGACAGCTTAACTAACTTGTTTGGGCATCTGGGAAAGCATCTATGAAGCCATTGCTTACAAATCCTACAAGATATTTTTTATACTACATGGGTATGTTAGATATCTTAACTTACTCAAATACATACATCGAAGTAGTCAAACCGGGTTCTTAGTGTTAAAGTTGCTATTCAGATCCCTCCACAGAGAAGTAGTTAGATTTTACTGGTGTGTACTTAAAATGCAAGTTCTTGGAACTGAAATTTTGAATGATTCTGCAGGCTAGTGAATAGGTTAATTACTATTCAGGCACCAAACAGTTGGACTGTAGGTACTCTTTGGGAGATGACTGAGTTCTTGAAACAGTGTCTTGTAAAAATAAACTATGAAACTCATCTCTGTGTGCAGCTTCTTCTCTGCATGCAGCTCTGAATGTCTCAGCATGCCTGATGCTTAATTTCCTAATGTACTGTTTTATTGTCCCAAGTCATCTAAGTTTCAGTCAATTTTGGCTGCAAGTCTGAATCACGTAGTTCTGATTGTGGAATAAAGATCTGTAATGGTTGACCTCCTTTACACTTCTAGATCATGTCAGGACCAATGCAATTATTTTAAAACCATATCACATGGATTGGAGTCTATTCTAGCCCATGTCACTTGGAAATCTTTTCAGTCCTTTTTCTGAATACTTTTTTTGGTGTGCTAATAGTACAGTGTAGCTGTTATTTTATTATTATTTATTAACACTTCAGCAAGGGGTTATTGGATATGGGAAGATGCTATACATGTCCAAGCTTTACAAGCAAACAAATAAATTTCAAGTCTTGTTTGCAGTGCTCTCCCCCTGCCAAATTCCTGACTGCAGTACTTTATTTTTACCTTTTTTTCCACCCCCGGATGGTGGAGAGCAGTAGTATTTGTTTTTGTCCAACAGATAGGAGGTAAAGTGGTGAAGGAGGTTTAAATCAGTTTAAATTGTGAATTATAAACTTGTTTTCCCCAGAGTGATTTTGAAATCCAATTCAATACTTACACTGGAATAATTTAATTTATATATCAACTAGTTTAGTTTTGCTCATTTTTAGCTAAACAGAAAGTACTTTTGAATTGGATACACTTTCATGTGTACCAACCTTTAGAATATTTTGACAGAGGAATTTTTGTGTTTATGGTTCAAAATTATAACCTGAAAAAGCATTTTAAGGGACATAAAAGACACACTGAATCAGAGGATTTACTGTACAGTGTTTCTAATATGGTATTTTTGTGTTTCTGGGTGTTTATAACATTCAACCCGACAAATCTTTGTGATTTGAGTCGTCATGGCATTACTGGATTACCCCCATTTGCTGCTGCTCCCTTCCCCCAGTCATCTGAAGCTACCAAATAACTGCTCAGTTCTCTTTCTGAGTTCTGAAGAACTGAGAAGCTTTGACACAAAATTACAAGTAAGCTTCATCTGGAGCGTGCATGTAGTTGCCCTTATCTTTTCCAAGCAGGAAAAAGCTTTTGGTCAGCTTTTTCTTATTATCTCTCTAATGATTTAGAAATTTTTCAAGCACTGAGATTTCAACAGCCTCTTTTCTTCCAGTGCTCAGGGATGAGTGTCCTGATGTGTCTGAATTTGTCTTCCTCCCCTCTACCTGAAGTGGGGACCAAAGTCTTTCAGTGATCCTTCTTGTTAAGGAATGCAGTTTTCTTGTGAGACAAGATGTGTTCAAATATGTGAAAGAAAGCAAAAATGTGAATATTATCATGTAGATATGTATGTTTTTATATATTAGCGTCTGTAGTCATACTGGAATAAACAGTCAGATTTCCTGGGGGCTTAGGGGTGCCACTGTGTTTCTAACACCTTTTGGTGAACAGATTGTAAAATCCCTTCCATACACTCCAGCCTCAAAAGGGGAAAAGGAAACACACTCCCCCAAAATCATTCTCTCTGTAGGTTCTTGAGTGTGCAGTTGTTAGTGTAATGGAACCTCATGTTTTTTACCTCAGTGAAACAGGTTTAAGAAACGCATAAACTTAGTTGTCAGTTTACTGAAGTGGAAGTGATACATAAACCGACGTACCTGTCTCATTAAGTGTTATTAATTTATAATGATCTGTGAAAATACTGATTTTGTTGTCATTGTTGATGGGATTTTGTTTTTATGGGTGGTTTGTTTGTTTTACTTTTCCCAGTATAATCCATGGATTTGTGATTGATCCTACTGTAGAAACAGAAAGATAATATAGAGAAAAAAATCCAAGGTGTTTTGGTTTTTTAAATCTTGGATGCAAGTTATAAGAAGTTAATTTTCATCTGGGCATAATATTAAGGTGTCTGTTTAGATTAATTTTCCACAATATGGAAGAGCTTAGCTTAGAGAGCCTCTGTGCAATCATGCATATTTGTAGTCATGCATGTTTAAATAAGTTGTACATTTGCACATTAGACATTTACAATATGGCTTATATAGCAAGAGGAGAGAAGTGACAATAGTGAGAGAGTAAAATAGGGTGGCAAACTGAAACAAAAGTGATTAAAACAAATAGGCTGTAATTTAAAGTTATTGCTACCCTGCATGCAGTATGGTGTTATATTCCTTCTGAACTCTTGCTTTTCTTCTTACTTTTTCATTACTTCTCTAAGTATTCTTAGCTGCTCACATCTATCAGTTTTCATCTCCAGCTTTATATTCAGTGATTTTCCATTTTTGTGTAGACACTTGATGTAAAGTTGTATACATTTTAGGGAATTATACTTTTGAATTTTCCTTTATATCCTTTTCTTCCTACGTCATTCCATGTAGTTTTCAGAGATCAGGAGTGTCTTCATATTAAAGTACTTCAGTGGGATCACAGGCTGCAATTACTTTCCTACTGAGTGATTTACATAATCTGCAGGTGTATAGATTTGCTACATCTGAGCATTGTCACACAGGGCAAGATTTCTTGGATCTTACACGGGATTTTTTTGCATTTAATATAGGAGAACAACTTATGTCAGTATGTCACTGAAATGCTGCATGTACCTCACCTCCTTCATTTAAAACATTCAAAACTTCTTGAAATTTTAGTGAGGAAAATCCCCTTCTTTCTTTAATTTAGGATTTTGAGGCTGGTATGTTAAGTAACCAGAGACTGTGGTATTCTTATCTCTCTACAAATCTATTCTAGATTTGTATTTAGCTATCTGACAGTAACAGTTCTAAAGCAGCCAAATATCTGCACTGGATCAGGTACTCAGTGTGGAGATGATCCTTTCATAGGGCATAAGGGGCTATCCTGTGTTTGTATTGGTTTTATTATTTATCTGATTTAACAAATTACACACAGATGTTTTCAGTTATTTCAGAAGAGGGGATGACAGGATGAAAGGGAAGTTCAGTGCACATGTTTATTTTAGTTCCTCTTCTTCTTTTGAAAGAACCCGATTATCCAGTAGGGAAGACAGGCTTTAGTGTTTGACCCTCCCGTATACTTGTGGTCTGCATGTCTGTCTTGCCTTCCTAAGAAATAAGGCTTTTATAAATTTGGGGGTCAGTTTAAAAGAATCCAGGCCATAGCCATAGTTGAAAGAGCGGCACAATATGTGTTAAAACAGGCCCAGCTTTTCCTCTCAAATATTTATTCATGCGATAGTTTGTTTTTCTGGCAGATCAAGATACAATCTGGTTTTGGAGAAAAACCAGATTAGATTTTTTCCGTCTTTCCTAAAGCAAAACAACCCTTCCCTTTTAAGAAATAACCTTGAGTTTCTAATTTATTTAAAATGTTCTCGGTTGCTAACAGGTTAATTTTTTTAAGTTGCAGCATTTAAAAAATCTGACACTATTCTACCAATGATATTCTCAATAAATCTCTCAACATGGTACAAGTTTGCTGAGGAGGAAGGAAGAATACTGCATGGGATCACAATGTTTTTGTTGGTGACAAAATGCCTTATGGAAGGACAGTAGTAATTCTGAATGTCGATGCATTTTAAATACAGGATCTTGTTAGCTTTGCTGTGCTGCTGCTAGTAGGGAAAGGTAAAGTAAAAATGCTGTGGCTCACAAGCAAAGTTTAGAGCTCCATACTTTCCTCTTCTTGCAGTTAATGTGTAAGGTGCTACACAAAATGTGGCCCATAGCTCTAAGAGAGATGGGTTATCTGGTTCTGCTGATCTTTCATAGTGTGGGTTGGTTTGTTAGGTTTTGGTTCAGTTCTGTTTTTACCCTTGGGTCTCTCCTCTCTCCATTTGCTCTAGGAAGGGAATGGATCAGGCTGGAGAATTATGCTTTGTTCCTGCAGTTGTAGAGTAAGGACTAAATGCACTGTTGGTGCCATCGCTCTGCCTGTTCCCCACTCCTGATCCTGTATACCGTTGACAGGAATGATGATAAACATTTGCTGTCCCTTGACATGATGAGACAGTCAGAAACACA
Source organism: Gymnorhina tibicen (assembly GCA_013399875.1). NCBI lineage: Eukaryota > Metazoa > Chordata > Aves > Passeriformes > Artamidae > Gymnorhina > Gymnorhina tibicen. The sequence continues at coordinate 707,746 of VXAZ01004027.1, forward strand.
GTTTATGTTCTCTGCTGCTTGAATTATGTCCAGCAAGAAGACAGACTTTGCCAAGAATGGAGTAGTGCTGGAACTATAGTATTTTTAGGCATAAATATATGGTGGAGTTGTTGTTTTTAAGCTGGTTGTTCCATTTAAAACATTTTTTTTATTTAAGAAAATGTGTCATGGAAATGTCTTTTGACAGCTGTTGGGATCATTTGCTTTTAGGACTTCTGCTCCTGTCATTGCCCTCTTCAACAGGAAAATAATTTCTGTGTCTTTTGAGACAGAGCTTTACATGTTAATTTATTTAAGATAAATACTTACTGTTCGTCATTATTATAATAGCAACAAAGACTACTATTGCACAACGAGAGGATAGCAGAACTCTCTTACTGCAACCTTGCCTAATTAGGTGAAACTTGATCTAGCCTATCTTGTTCCTGTCACAACTGTGGCCTGTCTTGTTTCTTTAGAACATCTTATCACTGCTCTCCATTACTGCCTGAATTCATGTACCAGTAGACCAAAAATACTCCATTTAAGTAGTTTTTCACTGTAGTTGTTGCACAGAAACTGTTATTAGGTTTTAGCTTTATACGTTATTTTTATATTCACTGCTATTTACAACTGTCCACATGAAGAATATTTTAAGGATGGTTCTTCAGAATATTGTGAAAACATCAAAAGGGAAATCTTGGCTACCAAAAAAGACTGGACTTAAATCTAAACAGTGGAGCAAGGACAGAATTATAAAAAAGAAGGTGGGATAACACTGTTTTTTGTTTATTTGCTGTAATCTTAAGCATTTTTGGATTTCTTTTTGTAAAACTGAACAGTGAATCGTTATAATGGATTAGAGTGTGTGTGTATGTGAGATTTTTACTTGAAGATCAGGGATTATTGCCTTATATGAGTTTCTTCTGTATATAAAATGTCTGAAATTTTTAATTTTACTCTGCATAGCTTGATTTATTAGTAGCAGTAGTAGTAGTAGTTTTTGATTTAACCAAAGTGGACTTCTGAGTGTAAAAGAATAGCTTTTAATTTTTAAATCTGCCACCTTAAAACTAGAGAAATGTTTTGGAAAGAGTTATTCCACTCTGATGGAAGGAAAATTCTGCTCGCTTGCCTGTTGAATCCCCAAGGATGTATTTACTTTTCACTTACTATTTTTTAACCAAGCCAGATAACATCTTTACATCTAAGATTGAATGGCTGGTATTCCCTGAAAGCAATGCACTAAACAATCAGTATTTTGTTAGTACTTCCTGCATAGTGGGAGAAAGCTGTAGTAGTACTTTTCTGCATTCACTCTATTGAAAATAAAGAAGAAAGAATAGTGCTGGTTCCATTTGCAACACTACATAGGGTTGTGTGTCTATAGATTTTGTAGAAATTGTTCCTTGTTTGTAAAATGAAAAATTATGTTTGGTGCTGCAAATCACATTTATTATTTGACAAAAAGCACAATCTTTAGTAAAAATACCGTGTTGGTTGGTTTTGTTTTGGTTTGTGGTTTACTCTTCTTTGTTTGATGGGGTGCTTTTTCATATTTTGTTGAAAAGTTTGTAGAAGAAAAGATACAAATGCCTGTCTTTGTATCCTATGCTTTTTCAATGAGATGATTTTTCAATGCACTAGGTAGGTCAGGCTTTTCTGGAATTCAGTGGATTTTGGATGACTTTGCTGTAGTTGTTGACAAGGTCGAACACAAGACTGTAGAAACATCAGCACCTCCCCGTCCTTAACCTTGGCCAAAATATTTTTAATAATTTGAGAACATTCAGTTCCATGATACAAATTCGATGGGTCACTTTTGTTGCACGTGGATTTTGAAGATTGTTTTCTTTCAGGAAAATTGACTCATACCCTCATACTGAACTGTGCTTGTCAGCTTTGCCTTGTGTTGTCAGACTGAGCTTTCTTTCCAAGTAAATGGCAGTGTTGCTAATGCCAATATGCAAAAAAGCTTGAATAGGACTTTGCTCCATATCCCCACCTAATAAAAGTAAAATACTAAATTTTTTGTCTTTCTTACCTGTCATCTGGTTCTTGAGTCTTGGTGGAGGGTGTCCTTTTTTGTAGTTTGGGGATTCAGGGGTTTTTGTGTGTGTATGGGTTTTTTTGGTTTGGGTTTGTGCATGGTTCTTTGGTTTGGGTGGGGGATATTTTTAGACCTTTCATTTTAGTGAATGCAACTTTTTTTTTTTCCTGACTGGAAAGCTGAGATTATTATGTAATAAAAGGACCTCCAAAGCAGAGTCATCTTGAATTAATTTAGTTTTGGTTTTACTTTATTGCCAGTTCACCTGCGTGTACTGTGAATTTTACAGCACTACAGTTGTGTTGTTCTTCAGCCATGTCTGATATGGAGAGTAAAATATTTAAGAGTATTTTTTAACATGTTATTCATATCTCATCAGCTGATGAAATGGAATGGGCAGTTCATACTTAAAGACTGTTTATCAAGCTTGTGATACATTTGAGGTGTGGCATACTGGTTACCCTGTCAGATATGAAAGATTTAGACCTCTGAACGTTAGAACTAAGTTATGTGTGTGATATTGTACAATGAGATGCAGTTGTAGTGCCACAGTGATTGCTCCCTCATTTTCTCTAGTGGCTGGGGGTCCCCACTTAACTCTGAACCATTTGGTTTGGAGGACCCTGACCTGAAGATGTGAAGAGTAGTAGAACTGTAAGCATCATGTTCATATTTTATTAAATACAGCTGTTGAAGTTTATGGGCAAATGGAAAGATCACTGCACCAGTGCAGCACTGTTTTGATCTGGAGTCTTGATGTCCTCTGACCTTCTGACTTTTCCTGTGTATAAGTAGTGTTTTGTGCATTTGCAAATGCATCAACTGCTGCAGTTTTCTGAGAGTTTGATCGGAATCCATTATTTAAGGAATTCTCATATTTATAGGCCTAAACAACTACTAAAACCTTTCATTATAGCTAGGCTATTTGCTAGTTTCTTAAATAGATCAGAAATTTTTTTTTTACTTTTTAATTAATCAGCACAAAATTTTGCCAACTGATTTTTATTGGTTTGTTTCAAGGTGCTTTAGATAAATCTCATTGAAATTAGGCAGGCAGTACTAGATGAGGTTTGTCATTCTAAGATTCACAGAAAAAAAGTATTCCAGAAGATAAAAAAGAGTGTCCTTAATGAAGACGGCAGGTATCAAAAAAAACTCTGGAACTTCTTCTTGATTTGAAGATCAGTCTTCTGCTCTTGGTTGATAGATGGTAATAGCCATTTGCGATAATCCTATAACAAAGCATATAATGCTAATTTCAAGGTGAGAACTTACGTACTGAGACGTCATGAACATTGTAAGCATCAGCTGATTAGAGCAGAAAGTCTTTCAAGAAGAGTCTCCAGCTTTCACCTTTTAATAATAGTTGTGTACATCATGAAAGATAGCATATGGCTCACTGACTTTTAAACAGGGAAAGTAAGCAAGGTTTCAGAGCCTTGTTTTGGGAAGAATAAAAGTCTCTCCATTTTTAATCTGTGTTGCCTGATGGAGAAACGTGCTCAGCAAGAACTTACCAGTGTACCTAGAATCATCCCTGTGTTCCGAAGTCTCTTATGTGGTAACCAGTGTCTTGACAGTCCTTTGGTAGAATTATTTGCGTCAAGGAGCAACAACAAGATCTCTTGCTGGTTCTCCAGATGTAGCAATTTAGGAATCAAGCCAACAGATAATATGATGCAGGGATGTTGAACTCATTCTGTAGCAAGTGCCAAATTATATTTTCCACTAGAAGACATCACAAGAGACATGTTTTATAGATTTCTCTAACTTCAGGCTGTGTTGCTTTAGTTGATGATGATAAATATTGCACTTGGACAGATACTCTTCTAAAATAATAGTTTTATATGTAATGCAATCTCTTTGTTTTTTTAGTTTGTCCCTTTTAAGCTACACTCATTTTTCCCTTCTGTAGCCACAAGTTAACTGCCCACCTTTTAAATTTTTATCTAAATCTCAGCTCCTGCTTGATTTTAGCAGAACTGTCTGAATCTAAAAGAAGGCATTTCAGTGTTTTAACGAATAACAAACAGCTTCCCTAAAGATAATGTCTGGAGATCTGGCAGTGGTTCACTCCCATGGATTGACTGTGACTTCTTATATAGCAAAATGTAGTCTAAAATCTGATACAGATTATAATGTCTAAATGATCATGTCACTGTTCTGTCCTAGGCAGATGCTAGAAACTTAACACTTGTTAGATGAGTTGTTTTTTTAGCCCTATTGGTATCTTCCTTCTCACGGCCTGTAGAGTCTGTGGGTTGTTTTTGTTGTTTACACAAGTGAATTTGTAGTTGCTATTGTTTTCATTAGGTATTGCTTTCCTAGAGCTCTGGAAATCTTTCAGTTAACTGCTGTGTACATTTCATTTAATAGTTTGTGGGTCTGTCTTGCTGATGATAGTTGCTGTTTCCTCCCTTTAGCAAAAATTTTGGCTTACCTCCCTGCCCTACAGAAAGCCTGCCACTGCAGGAATAAGGGGCTTCAGATTCCAGATCTACAATGGTGCTGTAGCACTTTTTCTGTCAAAGACAAGAAAGTGTCATAAGTATCCCCTCAGCAAGTAAATATCAGGTAGGTGTAGGTTTTTGAAATAGCCTGAATCCCGTTGAACACCTGCTGTCACATATGACAGCTCAGGAATGGAGCAAAGGCAACAATCCTGGAAGTCCTGAGAGGAAATACCTGTGCTTCTTTCAGTTCTTTAAGACTTTGCAACATATAGGCCTTAAACAAGATTCTACTACATTTTTATAAGATTTTCTTTTAAATCTATACTTCTACATTTCTATAAGAGGAGTTAAACTCCTCTATAAGAGGAGTTAAAGAATTAAAATTATTTCTGTGCTTCAGCAAGAGAAGTAATTTTATGCACAATTATTGTCTGACAAGTTCCTGGTTGTGTTTTCTGTGGGGAAGTTGTCTAGTGCAGAGCATGGTGAAGGTGGATCTGAAGGTGGATCCATTTTTTTTTCAGTGATGGCAAAATAGCAAGTTAATGTAACTAGCATATGACCTGATGCAAAAAAATGTTCTTGTGAGATAAGTATATTGAAGTACATTTAGGCAACATGAAATTTTCAGATTTTATCAAAATCAAAAGTGTTGACCATAAGTAATATGACCTTGTTCATATTTTTTGAGTAACCTCATGAATGCTTGCGTTTACCAATAGTAAAATTTAAGGTTTTAATGTTTGTTAGTAGCCCATAGCTGAATACTTTACAATTTTAGTGTCTGAGATTTACTCCCAGTTTTCTGGATTCTTTTGCAGGCCATATGGAGGCAGTTGGCTTCAAATCTGAAAGTGTAGTAAGAAACTATTGGTTTCACAAGTCTACATTTTGGCAGAAAATTTTGCTCATTTTTGTATTCCGTGCAAACTGAAGACTGTTGGTTGCACTGCCTCTGTGAATTTTACTAATACATTCAAAAGCATCATTGGGCTTTAAATTTTGTCCTGAACTCAGAAGTTTATACAGCTTGAATGTGAGTAGGATGTGAGGAAAGCTGTTTAGAAATATGGAAATTGATTGCAGTTATTTCTCACCCCATGTATGGGGAAGGGAAACAAGAAGATGTTAGAGGAAAGAAATCTGGTGAAAACCACAGTAATTGATAATAAATTTGCTGTATGTCTTGATGCTTTTATTTCAAATAAGACTCACAAGCATAATTCATTTTTAAAAATAAAAGCTTCATTCTGAAGGTAAATAATTATTGGCAAAAGCATGCTGCTGGATAAGTTGTTGGTTAGATGGATTTTAAATGTTTCTTATTAATACAGAGAAGTGAAATTGTTTAATCTTACTACTGTTTTTCTGGGGTTTGCACGTAATAACATGAGAGATTTATTTGGGATTTGTTTGTTCTGAAATCTCAATAGTATAAAGAAATACTTGTGACTTGAGTCAAGAAAGTATCTTTAGATCGCTTTAATTCAAACAGTTCTGTGGTTATAATTTCATAGTCTCTTATTTTTTAAATTTAATTGCTTAAAGCTTTACCTGATTAAGTCTATAATCATAAAAAGGGGCTGTGTTTATACTGCAACAAAAGTTAAAACTCTAATTTAATGCTTGAAAGGTACAACTACAGTTTCTACAGCTGTAGCTGATGGAAGTTTTATATAATGGCATGAATTCCAGGCAAGCAAACTTGCATGAAACAATTGACAACTTGAAGCTTTTTTCTGACCATTCTACATGCAAAGTTGTGCATATTGATGCATCTCATCACCAAAGGGATGGTTTTTTACGTTTTCACATTTTGCCTGCCTCTCATTCTATAATTTTTCTAGTAGCCGAAATCCTTAGTCTTACTCAAAGTTCATATTTGATTGATGGGGCTATGACATTTCACTAAGAGATGGGTTTGGAAATTTCAGTTAAAACTCTATTGTAGTAGCACCTTGTTTTTTTATTGTTCCTGGGACTTCCAAGTTAGCAAAATCAAGGACAAAAGTTAAAATTGCCGGCAGATGCTGAGGTCTCTACTGTTCAAGAGAGATTCACTTTGAACAAGTCTTTTCTTCGTTGATTGTTCTCATCTTGGAGTTGTAGGCACCGCTAAATGCTCTGAAACGGCAAAGCACAAGATCATGAATGAATGTTTTGGAATTCTTTGTTAGGGGAAAATGCATGGTGAGCCGATAATTCCTTCTAGTTCCTGTGAAACAGAAGGATTGAAGTTGGCATTTCTATCAGAAATTGTTTTGTACTTGAAGTTCATTGTGTGACAGCCTTGTATTTGAAATGTCTGTTCACTGATCTACTAGAAGAGAAGGGTTTTTTGTTTGTTTTTTTTTTATTGTTCATTTATACAGTGAAATTTCTAGGCTGCTTTAAAGACCAAAAAAAGGCAAAGGGAGAGTCTAATATGACTAAACAGTAGTATGTTTATTAGTTAATTTAGCCATATTAAATATTCAGTATGTTTTTAACTTGCAATCATATATTTGATAATTCTTAAATTGACAGAAGTTATTAAAAAAATTGTCTATTATCCACTCTACCTTTAATACCATGTAGGCATTCTAAATTTGGGTAATGAGAGTAATGGATAGCACGAAGAGAAAAATTCATGGTTTTCATTTTCATGGGTTGCATGGATGTTTTTTCTTAATCTTTGGCTCTCTGCTTGAGTGATCTTGCTTCTAAACTTTCCTAGATGTGTCTTCATTTTTTAAATTATGGACATAAAATTACATGCAGGAAAAGTAATGATCCTTCAGATCAGTTTTTACCAGGAACTCTGGTTTTGATTGGAAATACGCTGTTTAGTTAAAAAATGGTTATATGTAAAATAAAAAGCTGACAGAGTAGTTCCCCATCTTCATCCACAGAACTCACTTTCATTTTTTCTAGTTGAATACATCAATATTACTGTAAGAAAATAATCTTAAACTTGTTTTCAATTCTAGTATTTCAGCATGTCCTGAAATAGTACTTGTCTGGTTCCTTTCTGATAGCTTAAATAACTCAATTTCTGTAAGCAGGGTATCAGGAAATACCTACTTACGTGGACTTCGTTGTTGCTTTTTACAATAAATATTGTTATCAGCTATCTGACTTAGTAAATTAGCTTGGGCATAAGGCAATGGAGGTGCGGGTGTACAATTTATTTCTTCTCAAGCCGCAGTGTTTCAGGTCTTGGTAGCTTGAGGTAATAGTTGAGTGAGATGTAGTTCTTGTCTCCACAAATATTATTAAAGAGGATTTACTTAACTGTATACCTTTTTAATTCACTAGCTGAAGATGAAAAAATGTTGGGTTTTTTTCCAGTAAGACTGTAGAAAAATGATGAGGCAAAAACTTTGTTCAACAGTTGGAATTTTGGCTTTCTAGACCATATCTTAACTGAGAATCAACGTGCTACACCAGCTGTTTTTGTGGTGGTGGTGTGGTTTTATTCCAGTCATAAGTAATTGCACATTGTACTAGGAGAATGCTACTGAAGTAGCAAAACACAAGTAGAGAAGTCAAGGTGGATTCTAGGACAGCCTGACCAAGCTCGTTTAGAGCAAAGGCCATCAGACTCATTTGAAAGATGATTTGTTTCTGTATAGTTGTGTGTAAGCATTTGTGACCCTGTGGGATCTCTTGCTGTGGTAGACAAGTTGAATGCATCTCTGTTGCACAGCTCTTGGAGTCTTGGTTAGGGATGAAGATGAACTGGATGGTTACAGAAGTCTAAGGAAACAAAACAATATTACCTCATTGGCAGCACTTTTCAGCATAATAATGACTTAGACTTGCATCTGATGTGTTTTTTTAGTCAGAATAGCAAAGGAGGATCTCCAAGGAAAATAATGAGGTTGCTTTGCAGGTGCATATAAGGCATGGTGGACAACACTGAGAAAACCATAAAACCACCTGTTAATGTTAAGCACATGGAGAGTAGAAACAGGTGTAAAGGGCCAGTTTGACATAAATTTCTTGATAGTGAAAAACGATAAGAAAGAAAATTACACTTCCCAATGGGGAAGTGAAGACAAATAAATTGTGCTTATCAGGACTGACACAGAAAGGCAACTGGGTCAAGGCCGTAGGCATGAAGGGTGATTTTTGTTGTGGTAGTTGTCCTGAGTGAAAAAGGCACACCAGTGAAAAGTTGGGAAACCTTTCTTTTCAAGTTTGCAAACTTAGAGCATTAGCTGGACCACTTCATGGAAAAAACACCTTTCTCTGTTTTACATATCATACAGGAAAAGTAGAGATAGATCTGAGACACAAGACTGAGAAAATGGTTTGTGTCAAAGATACCTATACTACAGCTCAGGGTGATGGGTACCTGTGTGTTATGATGAATGATATTTAGGGAATCACTGGAGAAACATGGCTAAGGACTGTGTTACAGCCTTGTGAAACTTGAATTGGCACCTAGGCATTCATAACAGTCAGTTGAAGTTGCCAGCATTTCAGTTTCCGTAGCAGGAGATCAGGTCTAGATAGATAAAACTGTCTTCTCTGTGAGCAATGCCTACTGAAATTTTTGTAGGTGACATTATTCAGCTGTAGAAAGAGGCGAGATAATAAGCGAGGAAAATGGTCTTGTAGATTTATCTGTGTTTCCATCTCCTTGAGAAACTGCAGGGATGATAAAATGTGTCCTTTAAATAATACAGGAAGTATAGTTTGAAGAGGGAATGGATAAAGGGGAGACACCATACTAAGAGGAATATGTGCAACTACTAGACAAGGATCTGTGGGACAGAAGATTCGGGTAGAGTACTGATTCCAAATCTGTCCTAGGAGGAGGTCATCTGTAAGCTGAGAAATGAGATGACAGCAGTTTTGAAGGCAGGTTGGAAGGTTTGCTGTAGCTTATTTGGTATGGAAAAGACATGAAATGTGATGGGGTACACTGGAGTTTGCATGAAGGTTTAAAAAAAATAAAAAGTGAAAAGAAATGAGAATTCATGAAAGTTGGACTCAAACCATTGGTTTGGTAGCAGGAGCCATAGAGGAGAGTAACAGGTAATACCGATGTGTGTGGTAAGAAGGAGGAAGTATAAGGTTTGGAGCTTGATGTTTATAATGGAAAAAATACATGATTTAGAATCCCTGAGGTGGTTTGCTCATGGGTGTTAGGCCGATCCTGTTGTGTGACATTGTGTTCACGTATTAAAAGCCGTGAATTGAGAGATGATCAAAGAAATGCTACAGTGGTTATGATCACAATTTTACAAGATGGGTTTTATTCAGCTGCTCCTATTTTGAAGACAATTTAAAATGAGAAATCAAGGAATTTATCGGTTCTTTTGTGTCCTAATCTTTGACTAAGAATGTTTTTTTTCTTGTAACTGGTTTACTTCAGTGGGTGTACTTGAGTATTTCACATGTATGCTTCCCTTGCGTTCTTCAGCAGCAAATTTCCAGGCTCCATCAATGCTTATTTGTATTTTATCACTATGTAATACCTCTGATTCTTACCCCTTCCCACCACAAAAGTGGATAGCTATGATATTGACTTGAAAATCTAATTAATATTGCAATATATTAATAATGTGCAATATTTTGAGTCTTCCTGTGTATGTTTCAGGATATTTGTTTTGCAGCACAGTGTTTCAGTTCCTTTAGTATTACTCAGACAACCTGTTAAAAATAAATCCTTACTTAATCAAATTTCCTTGAGAAGTGTTACGCCAGTAGTTGACTGCGGCACCTTGCTTCCTCATTAGTGAGATACCTTTCCCTGGGCTGAAACTCTGACACCCAGCTTTGCAGAAGACAATACTTGATGAGGGAATGAAATTCCCTCTGAGCTGAGGGAATCAAGTGGTGTCATTGAGGTACAGCAAACTTTGTCCTGGTGTTGCCAAGGGGACTGTGAGTTTATGTAGTCCTTGAGATTGGAATTTATGGAGAAGTGACTGAGATAAATAGGATAACTCACACCTACAAGGCTTTTCTTTCTCTTTCAGTTTATCTGCAGAAGCAGATACATAGTCTTGAAATCAAACAAGTTTTCTGGGCCAGTGTTAATTTTACAGCAATAAGGAAATCAAATTTGGAAACTATGTAAAATCACATGATGTTAAGACATTCTGTATATCCTTTCATACCAAAAATACAGGTCTTTCACGCAAATGATTGAGGCTGTAAAGTCAGGGTCTCTTTGTATTCTCAAAAAGTTTCAGGAGCTTGGGTTTTATTTTGAAACTGCTATCAAGTGTTATGGGAAAACTGTTTAGAATACTGGCACTAATAACTTTGTTAAACTGGTGTTTAATTTAAGTTACTTAATTTACTTACATATTGCACATTCTTTAAATTTAACTGCAGAGGGAAAAAGAGGAAAAAATGTGTTTTCTATTACCCCTGTGGCTAGAAGACTATGGGGTTTAAATGGCGGTAAGGCAAACTTTAAGTAGACTTCAAGAAACTTCCTCTTGCAGCAGGAATCCTGGATTTCTGGGGTGTATGGCTTAGGGAAGTTGTGGAATTTCCATCATGAAAGGCTTTTCAGAACAGGTTAGACAAGCATCTCTGCAGAATAATACAGGTATAGTTTATCCTGCCTGAGGCCAAGAGACTGCATTAGATGACCTCTTAAGGTTTTTTCTAAGTCTGTTGGTTGACGTTCATGTATGTGACTCTTTCTTTTTAAATACGAGGTCAAATTCCACTAGCAGATTCCACATCAGATACTTGGTATATAACCACAGCCACTGAATATTGAGACTGTCTGAATCTTCTGTTGGGTGAACGATAATGTTTTGAGCTGCTAACAGTAGGAGGTTACAGGCACTTCCATTATTATCTGTTGGCTGCATCGTGTAGCTTCCTCCAGCTTGTATTATAGCTTTTACTGTGCTGCTGTTGGAAAAACTCAGGGCTGAATTATGGTATATTTTCAGTTCTGTTTGACTGCTCCTTGTGTTGAAGTGTAGGTACTTGAAAACTTCAGGACACAGCATGCAAACTTGGCAGGCTAAGGGAGAGTAGAAACCTGGACTGAAATAGCCTGGAGGACTGACGAGACTGAGAGCTTGAAGCCTGGACTTTCTTGGAATTTGTCCTGTGTCTATTTCTAAAGTAGACAGACTGCTCTCACTCAGTATCTAGCTGTTACTAATGTCAGTCTCCAGTCTGGCTGATGTATGTGTCCCACAGATAAAAGTATTATGAATGTTCTTAGGAGTTGCCTATGCAAATTGAAGCACAACTTTTATTAACCTGGAGAGTGCTTATTTAATGAAGAGCTGTTATTAGGTTCAATATGTGACGCCACATTTTATTTATGGGAAAGATCTGGAAGAACTTTCATTGCAAGCAAAGTTATTAATTTTATCATGTTCTTTAGGGACATTTACTGTTATGGTATTTTTTGCCTTCTAAAACATGATGTTCTTTCTCTCCTTTCCATCTCCATGAGTTTACAGAACAGTGTTGTGACTACAGATGGGAAGTAAGGTGCAGAGAGAATGGATAAAATTATTAGTTTAATTTTAAGCAGGAGCTTAGGTTCAGGTGTCTTTCACCTGACAGAGGATTTAGTGCATTTTAGGAATACTTGTCTTTGAGTACATCCTGAAGCTTCTGGTTACTTTGCCAAAGTGTGCATTTATTTTCAACATTGAAATGCTCTGATTTCAAGCATCTAACATAGTTGAAACTTGTTCCTTTTCTGCCAACCTTATTTTCAGACAGAACTAAAGCATTTCAACTCAAGCTTTTATTAAAGAAAAAAAAGGTCAATTCAATGTACTGTCAAAAAAAATGAACACAAAGGACTGAATCTTTGTCAAAGTTACAGGAGACTGAAAACTACTTTGGAATGTGGTAACCAATCCTAGGCATACATTTCCATTTACAGAGGGGAAAAAATTTACCCATAATCTTGGTTTTGTCTCTTTTTTTTAAAAATATTCTGTTATTTTTCTTTTTATTTCTTTCAGATGATATTAACTGTGTTTCTGAGCAACAATGAACAGATTCTGACAGAAGTTCCAATTACACCAGAAACAACCTGTCGCGATGTAGTGGAGTTCTGCAAAGAGCCTGGAGAAGGAAGCTGCCATCTGGCTGAAGTATGGCGTGGAAACGGTAAGTAAAATGTTCACTGGAAATGGATTTTAATACGTGCACCAATTATAAAAAAAGAGTGAATTCTCAATATTAATTATTTCAATTACATACTGTACTCTATTTTTTTCTTCTAGTAGACTTTGACACAAAGGATGGTAATTCAAATAATGTAAAGATTAATGTAATTCTTGACTCTTTTTTCTTTTTGGTTTTCTTCTGCAGCGTGAAGCATTTCATAGAATGCATGTGTAAGGTCTGTTAGTGTTCTGTATTTCTGTTTTTCTAATAGGATGGAGGGTATTTAAATGACAGTAGGGAATCTCATGATGATTTTTTTACAATCAGTGGGTGCAGATCACCACCTGCATTCTTTCCAGTCCTATTTCCTCACTGTTAGCATGTGAACACAAGCTTAAATTTAAGAAAGGGTATAGATTTTTTTTTTTCTTCTTCTGTATCATGAATAGCAGATGCTTTGTAGACAGCATTATGGCAGAATGGAACATAGTTAGTATCTCTAGCCTATTCGTGAACATTTCCTCTCAAAGATTTGACAGCCTCTTTTGGGGCAGGTAGTAGTGTCCATATACTATTTGTGTTGCAATTATTCTTTCACAGAATGATGAGGCAGGCAATTTTTTTCAGTAATGTGTCAAAATCCATGCATGGTGGATTCTGTTTTTAAATGGATTCTTACAACTGCATGTAGTACAAACCTCCAGGATATAGTTTATCCATGTGTAAGTAGAATTGGTGGATGGATGAGGATAGCAGACATGTTCGTAGAATCATAGAATAGGACCATGGAATGGTTTGGGTTGGGAGGGACCGAACAGATAATCTAGTTCCAATCCCCCATTCTTACCTCTTAGTTATTAAAGTGACCTCTGTTTAATGTAATTTGCTCTGTATAAAGACTGATGAGGTCATAACTTGATACTGAATTCTTAAATTTTGCATAGAGGTGTTTTATTTTGATTGGGGCCTTTTTGCCAGACAGACGCAACAGGCATTATTCAGATGCCTTTGGAACTTTTACATATTGGTAATCTAGAATATTTTCCTCCTAGGAAAACTATGCCTCATTTTTTTCTCAACTGTTCTAAGACTTTGTAAAAGGAGAAGGTGCCTCAAGAAGTTATTTCCTACCTGGATGGAAACTCATAGTTTAGGCAAGAGTGAACAGGGGAAAGGTTAAGAATTGTATGCCTGCAGTTAGGAGTACAAAGTCAGTATAAGCTTAGTTAGAAAACTTGTCTTTAAGGATAGAACTTGAAGAAGGGTTAAAACTTTTTCAAATTGGAAATTTGGATTGTGGAGTCTATGATGCCCAGTGCGTCACAGATTTCTAAAATGGATCTGCAAACTTTAATGACACTCCGATATTCCTAATATTTTCCAATCACCCGTCTATGAAAGTGTAACATACATGCTATTATTTATTCTTCTGCTTTCAATACTTTTGAAGATGTACTTCTTAAAAAGGTGTAGGAAAGAATGTTGTCAACTAGCTTCAAAGGGTGACTGGAAACTGGAAAAGTGATCCACAGCATCTTCCTGGAACACTACACCTTGCAAACCTTGGACCTTAGAAGCACAGGTCTTCTATAACATTTAAGACTGAGAAAACATTTTATCTGTGGGTGTAATACTTTATTTCTCAAAGTGTTAGATATCTAAAGCTAAAAGCTTCTATAAAGTGGGAAATAGAATTTATCCAGGAAGTTGCGATGGATGAACTAAGACTAAATTTTGGGCATCTACCCTGAGAATTATCTGTCTTTGATTCCAGTAAAGTCAGTGGAGATCTCCATATTACTGTGAATAGAATAAGGAGATGACTGATTTCAGCTGGTTGGTTTCTGTTAATTTTGAGCACTGGAGCTCACCCAGTTTTCTGAAGTGGAGATCTTCATACAGACACTTAGGTGTAGGAGCAGAGGCCTGCCCAGAGCCTGGTGTTAGCTCCGAGCTTCTAGTAAAACTCACATGAAAGTGCTTTCACAAAGGTAGCTTTGCTTTCTAAATTCCCAAGGTGGTAACTGTATACATCTAGTCCACTGAAAGTGTAGAATAGAAAATACTGGAGAGAATGAAAGAAAAAATAGAACACTCGCTTATGTTTCTGGGTCTTTCAAAAAGGCCTGTAGAGTCAGCAAAAAAGATATCCTGCACCCTGAACACGGGTTTTAGGGCTCTCTGACAGGAATTTCAGCACAAACATTTATTTTGTTGTTCTTAAATGTAGGATACTGCTACAAAATCTGTGACCTCAGCTTCTTGACCCAAAGTCTAGGGTACATAGATTTCTCAGTGGAACGACCTGGGCAAAATTTGATAATTTCTCCTTCTTCTGCTTCTGAGAGCTAAATTGAACTCTTTGAAATTTTTAAAAATAATTTTGCCTGGAGTAGAGATCTGATATAGAAAACAAGAGTCTGAACAGTTAAATGCAACAGTTACAACAACAAACTTTAAACTATGGTTCTGAGTGGGAAGTGTGAGGCAATTTGCAATAAAACTGCTGCGTGTTGTGCCAGTGAAAAAGCATATTTTATCTCTTCTATTACACTGTCTCTGATCCCTCACCCTTATCCTCAAGAGATCTGCAAGTGTTCTTTCAGAGGACATTTTGGAAAGTAAAATTCAAAACAAAAGTTAAGACGGCAAATCATGGGCTGATAAAACACATTAGATTTTGTCACACACCATAAGTAGTCTGTTTTCCTGACAGTCTCTCCATGTGGCACAGATGACAAATTGCAGCTCTCTCCATAAGACAGATCTGCCTACCTGGCCTCTTGTGAATGTGCTTAACTCCTCTGCTCTACAGGCAGCCGCAGCTTCTTTTAGGTATCCCGGCTGAATAATACATGTCTATTCAAATTCAAAGCACTGGGGCTTGTGGACTGTAATCTTATTATCAGGTACAAATAACAGTTTGCATGCCTAAAAGCCTTTCTAATCTGTATTGCTCTAACAAAATACTGTCGCATTTAATTGTCTTCCTGTTTTGAATGTTTATGTACAAGTAAATGAGAAACACTTCATTTTATTTTTAGAGGATGAGAGACCATTTTTCTTCCAGAAAAATGCTACTAAAATCAAAAAATTAGGTAAGATTTCTACAGTGCAGAAGAAGATGACAGTAGCTTAGCTGTTGGAAAATATATTGGTTTATTTATTGTTGTAGCTTTTATCTGTTTGCTTTTGTGTGACAAAGAAATGGTTGAGGGCTTCACAATAGTTGTAAAATAATTTAGGTGTTGTTTGCATTAGAGTTAGGAAACTGATTCTTCTCAGAGCCGCATGGCCTAAGCCATGGTTTATTCTCATTTTATTTTGGTGTTTCATTCTTTGTTCCCTCTCCTTTCCAGTTTCTTGAGATGAGTAGTATTTGAAAAAGTCAATAGCATTTGTTCATGATGCGTCAATATATTTTGTACCACCTTGTGCTTTGTCAGTTTGAAGCTTTGTCTTTTTGCAAAGATTTCTCATGCTGTAACAGGAGAAAAAACCAGAATGTTCTTCCTCATTCCGCTGTCATTGCAAATAGCAGTCGGTGAGGAGGGTAAAAGACAGGTGTGATGCCAGGAACCTGTAGTATGTTTCAAGAGAGAATTGATTTCAACCTTTAAACCCACCCAGTACTGAATTATTCAGTTCATTTACACCTGGAATGCCCTTCAGCAACTGGTCATAACTGGTATTCCTCAATGTAGTGGTAACATAGGAGGCAAGAGAGTGTAAAAGAAACAGTTTCTTACTCGGTGTACTTCTGCACACCTGAGCAGGGAAAGACTCATTCCAGATCTCACAGTGAACTCCGCTGTGGAGATAATCTATTACTTTTTATTCTGGGTTCATGTAGAGGAGGCATAAATATGTTTATTACACATAGCAGGATCCTTGAAGTCAGGATAAAAACAGATTTTGAAGACTGAAACTTACTTTTAAGTAGTGGATTTGTAGCTCCACCAGAAGGATTTTGTAACTCTTTTCTGAAACATTGGTGCAGTATTTGTGTTTCAGATTTACAGAGTCTTTTGTTGTGGAATCCTTAAAACTAGCCCATCCTCAAAACTTTTACTAAAAAATGAAAGGAGTACGGCTCATTTCTCAAAAATATTTTAGAATCTTGATCCAACTTAAAATCTAAGGCAGTTTTTTCAGATAAGTATGGATATATGCATTTATCATGGTTTTCTGCTTTGTTATTCATGAAAACAAATGTTCTCTAGATCATGTTTGATGTGTTAAAGTATAAGGATCCAACCTTTGTATTATTACTCTATACCTGTTCTCCTATTAACCCTTTTTTCATGCTCTCAGAATGCTCTCTCCTATCTAAACTTCTAAAAAAATTAAAATTAAAGTTTGAAATAGTTTTGAGAAACTAATTACTGGCAAGTATTTCTGAAGCTATAACAGCTGGGAAAAACTTAACTGTAGCATTTCTCTTTGTTTTGTTTTGATTCTGGTTCTTAAAGAACAGGGATTTTCAGAAAATATCTCTTTGTGCTATTATACTACAAATGTAAGATCATGCTTTCTTCTTGCAGTTCTTACAGATTTAAAGGATTTAATCTGAGGGAAGGAATGGGGATTTCAATTCTCATCATGTCTTAAGTGTTAATGTCCGTTTTTCTTCCTCTTTGTTTCCTGAATTTGTTTCATGTAGCCAGGTTGCACAGAATGATTAGTGCTGCTCCATCTTTCTTTTCTTTGTTTCAGTGATGTTGATGATGCTGTTACTACTTGAACCTGTTTTCTGTCTACATTAGGATAACAGCCCAAACTGGTTTTGTGAAAGAACTGCTAAACTAGTAGAAAACATTTTGGCTTTGCCATTTCTTTCCATTGTCATGTCTGAAAAATATTAGTCTTAATTATTGAAAGTGCATTATGTAAATAAAACCTCTTACTTTGACTAGCTCCTGGGATCAGCGCCTTACTTTTAATGGGAGACCAGCTTAACCAGCAGTGAAGCTGTAGCTACTCCTCACCATTCCAGAATTAGCCCAGCCCTGCTCTAGCTGGGTTTACCTGGCAATTTTTCTGTTTGAGAGCAATTCCTAAAGATTCATATCTTGTGTCCTAAAGTCTCTGAACTAAACCACTTAAATATTTTTACATTCGCTGATCTTTAGAAGACTCATGCTGCAATTTTAGTGGATATGCTTCAAAGCACTTGAAACCTTACTTTACTTTAGGAGTTGAAAAACTTGAAAATCATGTTTTTAAAATTCCCTTTCAAGAAATGAGTAGTAATAGGCCTCTGACCTTATTCTTGTGTGCTTAAACATTATTGACAATGTTTCTAGGACACCACTTGAGGGCAGAACAGGAAGAAGTTACGAAAACAATCTATTTTTCTAATGCAGTTGTTGTGTTTGGATGGGGGAGGTTGGGTTTTTGTTGGTTTGGGGTTTTTTTGGAGTTTATTTTTTGTGTGTTTTCTGTGGGTTTTTTTGTGTTTTTGTTTTTTTTTTTAAGGAAGATAAGTAGCCAGTCATCTGATGAATATGATTAGCTTGTGGTTTAAATGACCCTTCCCTACTGAGAGCAGATAGATCTAACTGTGGCTAAATTGTGTTAGTCACATACCTATTTGACATGACATATTTTGGCAAAACAGTTTATTGTATTAAATGCTTTGTGTAAACATTAATAAAAATGTATTGTTTTTTAAGTACTGCAATTAAGTATCCCAAGAGTATCAAGAAGTGTACATCTATGTAGCTGATAATGTGTATAAATTTAGGTAAATTTCATTACATAAAAGTATATTTGTGATTTGGCTTTCCCAGGCTTCCCCCAAGATTTCTCTTAAATCTTTGAATCATTTGGTCTTCTCATGTCGAATGGGTGAAGTATGAAATGGATAACAAGTTGTTAGTGGTGCTTTTCCTGGTAGGAGATAATGTGGTTTGGGTTTTGGAGGCCAAAAGCATTTTGCTTTTAACAACAAAGTATAATATATAATATAATTCTATTCTGGTTAGAAGCTGTATTTTGGTACTTACTTAGTATTAGATCTTTAATGGCTATTTTATTATCTTAGTAAAAACGTCTGGTAATAAATGCAAGCGTAATTATGGAAATAGTGAAAAACTTCTTAAATGTATTTTCATTTTGAAATACTGAATATATAGTGTGCAGCCTCTTAGTAATAATATATTTGATCAGTTCAGAAGAAATAATTACTCTATGAGAATGTTTTCTATTTTCTTGGGGAAAAGCAAAGAGACTGACTTGCATAGAACTTAGTCTTTATTTGTTCAAAGAGTTGCCAGTAATTCCACATATACTGGAAGTTAGTGTCTGGCAAAGTGTATTAGAGTGCTCAAGTTCTTAGGAGATGAAATGTCAATGTAATGATAAGGCTTTTAGTCTGAGTGGAAATCCAGAGGCTCAAATGGAATGAATCATTTTAATAATAGAACAAATTGCCCATCTGGTGGTGATGGGGAGCAAAGTTGCTGTTTCCTAAAATGGAGTTCCTGAACAGTGGTATGGTTTTGCAAGCTGGTTCTGTAGTGCTGTGTTACAGTAACAGGCCAGCTTTTAATACCATATATCCAATGTCTGCTGGTGCCTGTTTCTTAGACTTCGTGTAAGACAAAATACATTGGATAGATTGAATTGCTACCAAAAAGGACATTCTGATCATTAATAAGAGTTTTGTATAACCCTGCTTGATTTTAAGGAGTTGTGATGAGGTTTTTTGCTCTTGTACTTTTAGAGCGCCCCATACCCTTTGATCACATGATGTATGACCACCTACAGAAGTGGGGGCCCCGCAGGGAAGAGGTGAAATTTTTTCTTCGTCATGAAGAGTCACCAGCTGAAAGCAATGAACAGAGTAAGTACATTTATCCTGTAGTGCTGTTACTGAAACAGATTTAGAAGATTTCTGAAATGAGATAAGTTTTCAGTTCATTCAGTGAACTTCAGTGGTTATATGTAATACAACTTCCTTATACCTAAGCCATTTTGAACCTTCCTCAGGGGCACCTTTATTCTTGTTCTCCAGTTCTCTTCTTTAGAATACTTTCTACCAGTCTGTTGAGTAATAGCAAGATTGATTTGTATTCTGCTTAATTTGGATCCAAAAAAGTTGGTGGTTATTAGAGACTTGATGTAGTTTTTTCTTATTGAGAGAAAGTCCCTACATTTTGAGAGGGTGGCATGGTTCTTTTTGCCCTCGTGTTCTTTCAGTTGCACAGAAAAAGACTTGGTGAACTCCTTTGCCTCCTTTAAAAACTCAAATCTGCCAGACATCACTGGCAGAGGTTTCAGTGCCTTTGCTTTCTCAGAACTTCATGCAGGTATATTTAATAGTGGTGATAATCTGCGTCTTGAAAAATTGCTGGTCTGCTTGGTTCTATAGGAGAAGCGTTTATATGAAGCAGAACCCTATGAAGTGGGCTTTCTTAAAAGACTGTAATAAAAAAATAGAAGTGTTTTAGTTTTCTGAACTTACTGGTGTAGACTGTACTTAACCTATGAGAGAGTTTTGAGGCTGTGCATTATAGACTTAATGGCTGTCAGACTGTCTGAAGGACAGGAAAGGTGTCTCGGTGAGGTGTGTTTGCATGCCCAGATTATCCTGACTCGTTCAACTAATCTGACTGCTTTTAACAACAGGATATCAAGTCTTTGCTGAGTCCTTACTGCTTTCAGCTGAAGTTTCTTCACTTATTTTTAAGTGGTTCCTGTTTGTTTGGAATGCAGAAGTAGCAGACCCAAAAATGTGTGAGGGAATTTTGTATTAATTAGGTACTTTGTAAAATAGTCAGCTATCCTTTGGGCAATACAAATATAAAGCATGTTAAGAAATTTAAGATACACCTAAAGCCAAAGAATTTCAGTGTACAAGGAAAGCATTGCTTCTGAACCGTTCATGCAAGGCTTTTTAATTTATCATTGGCCTATGGATCAATTTGTAGATTACAGTTGTTTATAAGTTAGAAATTAGAAAAGCTTCCTCTACTATATTAATTTATAATTTATTCAGTTGAAGCTACTGCTTCTCATGGATACAAATTATAAAACTTGAGTACATTGCCCTTCATGACATCTTTGCCCAAAGAGATGTCAGGAAAATAGAGCTGCATGTCTGTACTTTTAACTGAGGAAGTCTGTGAAGTAAAAGCTTTATTTCTGCTGATTCACTGCTTACAAAAAGTAACTTTAGTAAGAAAGAGTTGGAACTAGCAGAATAAAAATTCGCAGGTAAAAGTTTCATACAAATTCTTGTATGAATTCTCAGAATTCTCAGAACATTCAAGAACAGACTCAAGAGTGAAAACCATTTGTGTTGAAAACGGAACTTTGCACTAAGAGTGATACTTTACTTTTAGGTGGACGTCAAGCCCAGAATCAAAGAAATGGCATAAATATACCTGTGGAGAAACGTACAGAGAATGGGGTATGTAATAAATCCTAAAGGTTTGGATCAACACCACTCAAATACTTTGTGCTTTAAAAATTATTATTTTTCAAGGTGTGTAATGATGGGAACTGGGGAAAAATATATTGATCTTGGTTTTGTTTTGATTTTGTTAGAAAGTGAATGGGACAATGTGTCTTTTTCATCAACTACTCTGAATTTTCTGTCTAGAAAGAAATTATGTGATGTGAGAAGCCGTGGAGTCTTATTAATTCATGTTCTAATCTCTTTTATTCATTCTGTGTGAAGTAAAACCAAGCCACATTATTCTTTCACACTTGTGTTGCCTGTCCTCATGTCTTTTCTTTGATTTATCTCACTGGTACTGATTCATGACATTCCCTTATATGTTGAAACATGAGGATGTATCTATGGATTGGGATGTTTTCAGATGCTGGTAGAAGAGCTTACATACCCCTCAGAGCTATCTCTTTATACTGTTTTTATGCACTTGATTAATTTCTATTTTTTTTAGCTAATATATTACTAGGTTTCTAATTTAAAATACAGATTACATACTATAGGCCACTTGTGACTCCTGGCTTGAACATTTTCTCTTTTACACATAAAAGACAGTATATCTCTTGCAAAATTACCATGGCTTAAAAACCTTCTGCTCCTGAGCTGAAACTCTCCTTACTGTCTTCTGTTGTCTCATCCTCAATACTAATGAAGATTCTGCAAAGCATAGTCTGTTCTCGTTTGCTCAGGACCATTCTGCTGCCTTTACCAAGATACTCTAGCTATAGTTGGCTATTTTTAAACATTTTCCAATTTCAGTAAAAATGTTTGAGCTCACCAATTCATAGTTACATTGTCTCTATGAAGCACTGTCACTTTACAAACATGCATATGTCTTTCTCAGAGTAAAATAATACTTAAAGTTTAAAAGCAAACAAATTAGTTTTTTCAAGGCTAGAAGTCTTAAATAAAAAAAACCCCTAAAATGTTAAAAATAATTGTGCAGATTCAACAATTCTGTGCTTGTATATTGCCTGATAATTAACATCTAAAATTCAGACACACTCCCATGCAGCAACAGAGTTGTTCAGTCGATTTACAGCTCCCTTTGCAGCTAGTTTTGTGTATGGCATGTGGACCTAGGGGAAGGAATTTTTTTCCCTATTCAAAACAGTTAATCATGTATTGCTTTCTACGTTCCTTTTCTGTAGAGAGCACTGGCTGATATCCTGTGCTGCATGGATCCGTTTATCCGGCTGCCATTGTCATATTGACAATGTAGTGAGATCATGGTGCTGTGAAGTGCTGGGGGAACATAACTCTTTCATGACCTCCCCTGATCTACTCCTCCATGTGGGTTGTAGCTCATATACTACATTTGAGATATAGTATATTTGGAAATTAGGACTGGCATGTGCAGAATGCCTTACAATCTCACTTCTTGGCAGGGCTAAGCTTTATGATAGCATAGCTCTGCATTGAATTGAATTTGCTGTGAGTTTTTATGGGTAAAGGTCAGACTTGATAACTTGAATAACACTGCTATCTTCATGCCATTCAGTATATTTTTTTTCCCCTTTTTTAAAATCCTGAAAGCTGGCCAGACAATTAAAATTTGTTAGGGAACTGATCACTTTAAAAAGGACTTTTACCAGGTTTAGGAAATAAAGTGTATTAAATACCAGGTTTATTAAAACAGAAGACTAAAACCTGAAGGTGTTATAGTAATGTAAAATTGTAGTGGGTTTTATGCTAAAAATGGTACAAATTAGGTTTTGGAAGTGTTTAAAACTAAGATTTTCGATTGTGCTAAGTTTTAAATCAGAGGGGGAGGGGGTAAAAAAGAGGTGGCTTCAGGATCAAGGATTTAATCAGCTTACACTTACGTAATGCATTAGGCTTATTCATTGTTGCTGGCATGCTGAATGTTAGACTGGCCCTAAAATCAACACAAACCAATGGAACATTGAAGACAGCTCAAATCTTACCAAATACTCTGCATTCAGGTATATTTTTATGTGTCCTGCTTTAATGATGAAATGGTTGATTTTTTGCTTAATATTGGGTAAAGCTGCAAGTGTGACATGAATAGAAAACTTTAGGATGAATGTTAGTTTTATTGATTGAACCAGTAGTCTTGGAAAAAATTATGGGCAATCTATCCAATTAAATTTAGATAATTCTGTTAATTGGCATTTTGTCATATGCAGTAAGATTTTTTTGTTGTTGTTCTTTGAAACGATATGTGCTTGATCAGCAATTATTTAAATAATGGTTAGCTTAAAATCACATTATGTAAATGCTTAAATTTAATTAGATTATCTTTCAAGTTAAAAATAGAATAGGCTAAGTCTCTTTGAGCAATGAAACATGCATTGTTGTAAAAAGAATACTTACCTGTAAGTATTCATCTGGGAGCTTTGCATTCTGCATAACAAAGTCTAAAGAAAAAACTCAGTGAGGTTTTGTGACTTGACAAGTGCTCTTATTCTGGAGCTGACCTTTTGGGGTTTGATTTTTGCTTACAACTTTCTTTCTTGGAAGTGGAATTATGCTGTAATCAGGACGTGATCTCTTTCTGCCAGTATACAAAGGTAGAGATACGTGAAGATCAGACTTACATAACTAAGCATTTCCTTTTGCCAGGGAGATTGGACAGTGTCTCAGGAGGGATTCTCTTCTCTGAGAACAGCTGCCTCTTCCTCCTCTTGCTTTTTTTCGCTTGTGTGACTGAGCCAGTTGGATCTGAACACAAGTTGTAACAAGGGGAATTCTAAATAAATATGGGGAAAAATGTTTTATCATTGAGAGTAACAGACATTGGAACAGACTGTTCAGAGTCTGTGGAATTTTGATCTAGCTGAATAAAGTCCTGAGCAGTCTGAACTGCTCCAATCAGAGTGTATTGAACCAGATGACTTCTAGAGACTCCTTTCTGCCTAAATCATTCTTTGATTCTGTGATCGGTGGCCGTGAAATAGTGGTCATCCAAGTGCTGGGTCTTGTTTGCTTCCGGATGTCCTAGAATGATCCAAGCATCATTTCATAGTAGCAGCAGCAGTCTGTGAACACTGAGGCAGAGCAAATATAGGTGAAACCACTGGGGGTCAGTGGCAGACAGGAGAGGGACTGGGGAGCCCCATCCCGGTGCAGCTGCCGGCCCTCGACAGGAGACGTGGATCAGATGTTGCTCTCCCAGAAAGAGCGCTGACTGGATGAGGACAGTTGTCCAGATGAAAAGGTAATCAGATAACCCAGAAATTTCTTGGAGATGAGAAAACAGGAAAACATGTAGCTCAGGGGGAAAAAAAGGATGTTGTACAGGAACATGACAGAAGTCAAATGTATTGGACTGAATAAAAGTTGATTAGTGTAATGAAAACAGTATGTATATGAAGAAATACTCATTTGCTATAGTTGCTTATATATAAATGTAAAATAACATTATTTAAATATAAATTATTTTTATTCATAATAATTTACTTGGGGAGCATAAAATGTCAGTTTGTGGTCTCCTGTGCCATTTTCTTTTTAACTTTTTTCTTTTTAACTTATTTTTACTGTTTCAAAAATTGCTCCCTTGATTTGGAGAGAGTGGTATCAATAAGACTTTTCCTTAATGGATGTTGACTGAAGTCTCTGCCAAGAAATACAAAGTGGAACCTCATTTTATCTCATTACAGAATTTGTGTTAACATTAGTGTAAAAGAAACTTGTGTAGAGGAAAATATCTTCACCATCGTCCCAAACTGGAGAGACACACTCCTGCAAATTTTCTTAGTCTTGAAGCTGTGACCAGTAGGTGAAGTTGAGTGTTAAAAGTTTTGTCCTGATTGAATAACAGAACTCATCTTCACTATTTCTGTAAAAGTGTCTCAAATCAGACTTTTAGCAAAAATACAACAGGTAGTCCAGCTGTTTTAGTATCAGGAGACTCTTACACTGAGGGAATTCTTAGGGAAGTTTCATTAACAGATGCATTAACTGAGGGAATTCTTATGGAAATACCATTAACAGTCACTTCTACATACATGTATACACAAGGCAGATTTTCATACTACTGATTTAATTTCAGAGAGTGTATGGTTGCTGATGGAGGGTAGATACCCTCTGATGGAATCTCTATTCCACTCCATCATGATAGCAGTAAAGCTACACTGCTTTTGAGTGCCTGTGGTGTGACTTGTCCCATTCTATGCTTAGAGATTAGATAGATTTACAAGTGGTGCCAAAATCCTTGAATAGAATTATATATTGTTCATTAGTTTTAACCATTTGATCCATGTGAGTGTGACCAGATAAAAAGGCATTAAACATCTAATGTACATTTTGTCATGGGGGGGCATTTAAAATTATTCTTGCACAGACAAAATAATTAAAGGTTTCCTTAACCTGTCATGCAAAAATATAACAAAATCTAATTGTGAGGAAAAAGGCAAACAAGTCACATTATTAACAGAAGTAATAAACTCAGATGAAAAATACATTATATGTACTTGCTTGAAGTTTCTCATTTGAACTATTGAAGGATAAAGAGCTTAGTCTGGATAGAAGTTGTTCTTCAAAGCTGAGCTGCAAATTCAATTTAATATAAGCTTGTAAGTATTAAGCACTCTGTTTATAACATTTAACAATGTGCTTGGAAGAGGCTGCTATTCACATAAGACAGGTTTTAATCAAATTTGTTTAAAGCGAACAAAAACCAATGTCACTCTTGAAATCTAGATTCAGGAGTCTCATAGCAAAGTCAAAGCAAATAATTCCATTAAAAGATTATTTTAAACAATTTAGGCACAAAGAATTCTAATAGTTTGCAGAAAAGTATTTTTTTCTGAAGAAATATTCATGTAAGCTTCCTGGAACATTTTGACCTTCTAATAAAAGGGTAATTAAATCAGATGCAAGTTTTCCCAGTTTTCTGCTGTGACTTTCTCAGTTGTTTTTGTTAAGGAGACAGAAAATTATTTTATCTGCCACTCTTGCTGTCAGAGATGTTCCCTCGTGTAAGACATAGATTCTGAAAATTGTGTACCTGTCAGAGAGGGGAGCCTTGCTGCCCCTACAGCAGCCTTCTGCACCATCAAATTCCTAGTTCAGTTCCTAGGTCAGAGTTAATAGAGTTTGGATTCTCCAGAGACTGATACTGTTCTTAAAGTCTGTCTGTAGCATTTTCCAGACAGCTGGCAGTATGTTGCTCTTCAAAAAAATAGAAAAACTAATCCAACTAAAGGATTTAAGGGAAAAAAAATAAATTAGGAAGCAGGAAAAAAAATTACAGTCTAAAGCTAATTTTAATACATACAAATAGCTTTTGAATTCTTGCTGGACTAGAAATCCAAGTCTTTTCACACCTCAGTAAAGGATAGTTATGTAGGGGAGCATCTCTACAAGACTAATAATTGTGTGATCCCATTGAAAGAATTTCTGTGAAACAGTAGGAAATTCAAATCCTCTTGACCTCATACTTCCCTCTGAGGCCTCTTTTAAACTTTTTAGGCAGAATCCCATCTTTCTTGGATTTGGAATGTCATAAACAGTGTTTTGACTTGTCCTGTGCAATCTCAAATATATTTCAGTCCATAATGGACAAAGTTACTAGATGTTTAGTTTTTATGAGAATAATTTCATCCGTTTCATTGCACTTATTCTGTGATTATTTTCCTGTTACAATTTTAATTATTACAACATTAGTTTATGACTAATACTCACTTTTAACATCTGACTTAGTTTAGTTTGAGGAATCTAAGGATTGTTTGTCTAGTTGGGACCAGGAAACATTCTTGGAACCTACTTGGAAGATTCTGAAAGGACTGTTTTCCTCCATGTCTTCTCCCTGTATTTACATAATTTTTAATCTCTGTCAGTCTAGATGCCAGATATCTATCTAGATGGCCATGGATATGAGAGTTGCAGTATACAGACTTGTGTTAGACAGACATTTACACACTCTCATGTGCAGTGTACAGATTTTGTAGTTCTGCTGCTCTTCTGGGCATCAAAGAGAGTTCTGTTTGACAGGTTATAGGAACTGAGTATGTGGTTTCCTAGTCCATGACAACCACCAGATGAGTTCCCATTTTGCAGAGGAGAAAATACCTAAACTGCACCACTTACTGAATCTCTAGCTCTAGTTCCTGTTTTTACAGGTCTAGCTTTGCTTTTCCTCACTCATGGCTTTGCAGTTTTGCAGCAATACTTACATATACTTATAATGCAGATATCCATGGGAGGCAGAGGAGAAGTCTGTATGTTTGTTTAACCTCTAACTATGGTATTTATTTTCCTATGTTTGTGGACATGGAGCAATACAATGCACTCTTTTCCCTAGATTTCTAATTAAATGAAGCATGTGAAGAATTGCTTACAGTTGTCACTGCACATAGAAATCCTCAGCTGCTTGGCCCGTATATAAAGTTAGAACAATTTAGAATGAATATTTCAGCTGATGCTTAACGTTATACACAGTAACTCATAAAGTAAATGTTACTTAAAGACTTGCTATTTTTCTGAAGTGTTGCTGTGCAGCCCTTACACCTGGACTGTAAACTTCAGTGCCCTTTGTCACAGCTGTATGCTTTTGCAGTCACATTAGTATCATTTTTAGTTAAGCCAAATATTTTAATATCAGGTTATTTTAAGGAAGATGGGACTTGTCCTTTCTTTTGTTTCTGTAGATCTTTACAGGAGACAGGTTATGAAATTCACTGCATGGCTCTGAGAGGTTAAATGTGAAAGCTGGAGAGTTTGGACTGTTGCTCTGTCTCAGCAGCTTTCAGTTCAGAGCAGGAGATTCTACTGGTCCATGCAATGCAAACTATTCATTTTCAGTCCACCTTGAGAGTTCTGTCTTTTATGTAGCTGTGTCATTTGCAGATCAGTGTTTTCTCTCATCTTTTCCGTGGTCTCTGTGGTGTTTCTTATGCAGTGCTGCTGTGGCCTCCTTCCTCTGACACACCTTTCCATGTTCACTGACTTGTTCATTTAGTTTCCTGTCCATCTCACCTCTGGACACCAGGCATACCTATTTCCCACCTGCATGTTTTTCCCAGGCGAGTGAACCTTTCCATTTCTCTGTTGTTTCTGCAGCTGCCTCCAGATCTAATTGTTGTTAAGTTTGTTCCCCCTGCAGTCTTCCTCAGATCAAAGCCGAGAAAAATGAAAGTCCCTCTGGCTAATTTAGAAGCAAGGGAGTTGAACTTGTTCTTCTTCTCGTATTCCTAGTGGATGATTTTACTCTACAGCTCATACCTTTACTCGCTTGCTAAAAATAAGCCTGTTCTTTATTCAGCTGGATTAGTCACTTTATTGTGCTTGGACATGGAGTTCTTCAGTGTCCTTATGGAGACCCATTTGGCTGGATCTCTTGTATAAGTGCACTGAATCATGCTCGAATTACTTTCTTGAAAGAAGGAAGAGAGGGTGAACTTGCATGTCGTTCGAGAGTTTGACAAGGTAAATTACAGCTTTTTATGTTTTGGGGTTTTCTACAATATCCTCATTTGTAGATACATAAGAAATTGTTAATGGGGTTTAGTATTTTCTGTAATGTTTAATATTTAAAAACCCCTAGGTCTAGAGTTTGGCTTGTTCCAGTCTTCTCTGGCTTGCAGATTCTTGATTTATGCTATTGCACATATGCTTTAGCTTTATTGGTGGCTCATACATTCATCTTGTTGCATGCAAGATTTAAGAAAAAACAGAATGATGTAGGGAAAAGCAAATAGCAAAGATTGCTATTGGCAACGCTACAAAAATACAAAGGAACAAATAATCCATGTGTTTTTAAAGCTAAATTGTCTATATTCTTACATTTTCAGTTTAACCTGATAACTGTGAAAGAACTGTGTATTGCTCAACATTTTCCATTGAATATGAAAAGTGCAATGAATCAAGCTGATTATAGTTGACAGCTGGCTTGATCTTGCCGTGATTAGGTCTTTTACTGCTGGCAAAATCCACTAGCCTTTTCCGTTAGCTGATTGCTGATGAATGCAGAGAGACAGCTTTTCATATCGATAAAGAGTTTGGGGAAACCTTTATCCCATATGGAGTAAGATTAAAAGGCATCCTACCTACTATTGATTGCACTGAGCCAGAAAGCCATGCAGGAACTCGTAAGATGTGCAGGGTTGTTGTTTTGGCTTGTTCACAACAAACTGTTAAACCAGTAGTGTAGACAGAAAATAGCAGAACGATGGAGCTGAAGCGTGTTGAAGCATCGCAAATGTTTACAGCTGACGGGCAGCGCTGCGAAATAAAGATGTGCTCTCTTGCAATTACATGGGAAAATAGTGAACAGGTAATTAATTACTTTTCAAAATCTGTTAGTTTTACACTTTGGTGGACATGTTTCAGTGCTGTGTAGCTTTCGCACTTTTAAGTTAAATGATTGTGGGTTTGGTTGTCACATGACCGGAATGCAGACCAGCTCGGGTTTTGTAACGCCTTCTCTCTGAATTGAAATTCTTAGTTAATCAGATTTTCTTACATGCATTTGCTGTCTCTCTTACATTTTAAGACCTTATCAAAAGCTTGTTACTTCCAAATGTAATGGTCAACTTTTGCTTTTGACAGTTTGGTTTTGTGGGAAGTACAAGTCTTACAGTAAGGTCACAACACATCTTTCAGTTACAGGATACTTATTTTCAGTGCTTTTGTGTTTTAGAAATGTTTTATTATACTGTTCCCCTATGAGCAATATTACATCACCACAGAAAAACTTGATATTGAAACAATTACTTAAGGGAAGAATAAACACAGAATTGGTGCTAAACATGTTATTCAGACTAATAAGTGCATCTTAACCACCATTAGCAGTCCTATCAGAATAAGCTGTTGCTTTTAGAAAAGACTCAGAAAAATATAGTTCCAAGACTATTTCTAAAGGATCTAGACAGTGTATTTTCAATGTGTATTGTAACTTGTCTATTACTGAAAATCACTATGAGTAAAAGGATTGGGGTTGTAAAAAGGTCTGAGATGTTGTGCGTAACTGATACTTCAACAAGAATGCGTAATCTCTTTTAAGATGCTTTTTTTTTAGGAGTATGAGGTTGATGTTTTAATTAAAATCAGCTACTGGGTATTTTAGCCAACACTAAAATTAATATAAACATGCTTAAGATTTCTGTGGCTGTTTAAAAGTGGCTGCAAGGACAAGGAAGAAAGTAGTGCTTTAAATAAACAAGTTTCAGATGCTACTTTCCTAGAAGTAATTTATAAGCAGTCTATTTCAGATGTAGCAGATGTTCAGTATATGCTTAAATCAATTTCTAATTTTGAAAACCTATTTTAACATTGTTTTCATTTTTGTTAAGTTCTGCCTTTTCTTAGCTGTTCTGCTTAAAATAGCAGCCTTACTAAGAAAGTAATATGGGAAAACAGGAAATCTGGAGTCTGTAGCTTATACTGAGTAGACTTTAAACATTATATTATGGAGTGACTCACAACCATCAGCAAGTTGGAGGAATTACTAACAAGATAGTATAGATTGAGAGAGGTTAAGATTTTTATCAACTGTAGATAATATGACATTTTTCAGCAAACGGTAATGCAGTTGAAGCAACTTTATTGTAAGAAACTGTTAGTGTATTTATTGGTATGATGCAATAATATTTTATAATAGCATTTGGAAGTAAAATTATCTGATTCTGTTTGTGTTGTTAATTTCAGGATTATTTTATTATCATGAGATAGCACACACTAGATAGAGTTTTCTTTAATTCCCAGTATTCTGGGTATCTTTTCTGGGTTTAATTAGCTTGTTCATTTCCATTAAGCTAAAAAAAGGCACGTGCTATTGTCATTGGATTCTTTAAAATGGATTTCTGCTATCGGCATGTTTCTGACCCAATTAAAAAAATGCAAGGCTGAGCTGTGGATAAAGCCACTAAACTGGAAATAATGTCATCCATGTCGAGATCAGCAAAAAGTCTATTTCAGTTTAAATAAAAACAGATACTTTCTTTTGTCTTTTTTATAGCATTACACATGAGTTTAGACAAAGGATTTTCAAGTTGTCTTTGTTGTGCATGTCACTAAGATCAGGTTTTAGGGAAAATGTGGTCAGAAGTCTATTAAAATTCTTTAATTTGATGATATATCAAAGGGTCAGTGTATTTCAGAAATGTACGGAGGTCAGGATCACTAATTGTCAGCAGATGCTCCATCTCCTATAGACCTCAGAGAGCATAAGGAGGCCATGTACTTTTCACCTACCTGATGCAGGACTGGCATAATAAACTTGGATATCTTCCATCTGTTTTCCTCATCACTACCGTTGTGCCAAGGACAGGTACCACGGGTGTGTGTTGGATATTCTCACCAGCAACCCTTGAAGCTTTGCTGCCAAGTGGGCTTTTTAGAGCATCCCTCAAACTTCTGTTATTTTGAATGCGGCATAAGGCAAAGATGGTGCACGTCTGGGCTTCTGCTGCTTTGTGTCCAAGGTAGCATTGGAGAATTAGGAAGTCTTTTGGTAGATTCAGCAGGCAAAGCAAGCTGGCAGTTTGGAGTTCTTCAGCCAGAGTTGCTGTTCCTTAGCTGTAAATGCCGCACAGGGGAGGAAGTGTGCGGATGGCCCACAGTGGTGACAGCTCTGTGGTTTGGGGAGGCTGAGAATTGTCAGAGCCCTGATCCCAGTCTGGAATTTGCTGGCTGGAGAGAACTCCAGCCTACCCCTTTTCATTTTATGGTTGTCATTCTGCTTTGTTCTGGGAAAATGCTCATTTATATAGTACACTTCACTCGTTTTTTGCCCACATGCTCGTATACCTAGTTCCAGACCTGTCAGTTCTGTTTGTCATGTAGCTCTGTAGATTTCTGGGGTTTGACAGCTCTGCAAAGGTAAATCTCTAGTCTGGAGATGAGTTTTGTATTCCCTCCTGTGCCCTAGGAAGCAAGAGCAACTTAAAACTGCTATGGATTATGGAAAGCTGAGTCTTTCACTATGTGCAGTAAAATCAAAGTATTTACTATGCATTTCCATGTAGCCATTTTAAGCCTTCTCAGGGGCAACTTGCAGTATCTTTCTGGCCTCTGCTGTCCTCTCTTACTAGGGTGGTGAAGATGTTTTCTTTTTGCCATGGCAAAACTGTGTGTCTCCTTAATGAATCGCACGTGGGGGATGTAAGTTCTTTCATGAGCTCAAAGTTGCTGCTTCTTGGATTTTTTTCTGTCTGTTGCAGTTTCTGCCTCTAATAGTACTGTGGTTTTGGGGGGCTTGGGGTTTTGGTTTGGTGTGTTTGGATGGGTGTGTGTCCCCAACCCCCCGCCCTTTGATATGCTGGTGCTGTCCCCATTTGGATAAAGAGTGTTTGTTTCACATTTTTTTCTTCTTGAGGATATGGTTACCTTTACCATCACAAGAAGGGAGGTTAGAGGACTTCAGAGAAGGTTTTGTTTTCATTTTTTTTAGTTTTGCTATAAAGGTCATTTGGCCAAAATGTTCCTTATCCGTACAACAGTTTTAGAGTGGCAGTCTATATAAAGAGTAAACTGTGTGGCTGGGCTGCAGGTGGGGTATCTGATGCATTATCTTCAGTAGCTGCTCTGTACTGACTTTTTAATAAGTTAATAGATGGTTGAAAGTAGTGGGATACAAGCAAAAACTTTCTGGGTCGCCCTTTTGATGGCCAAAGTCAGAACCAGCCCTTCTGGGCTCTACAGTAGAAGCTGAGGCACAGACTTTTCTGACTCTCTGCATACTGGTTGTTCACATTTTAAGTTACATTGACCTTGGCAATTGGTGGTTTAACCACAGATTCATTTCTGACTGTGACAAGAGAGGAACAAAGTGGTGGAACAAAGTACAAGAAGAGAAGTAGTCAATGAGGGAGTAAGGATAGAGGTGATGGGGGTGAATGATAGGAGGAAGACTAGAAAATACGTGAGAGTTCATAGTACATGATTGAGTGGACAAGAATATGCACAGGAGATGGTGGAGCTTGGCCAGTTTCAGGAAGCCTGAGTGACTTGAACCTGTGATTCCTCGTGCAGGGTTTTGAGAAAGGAACTTAAGAAGATTTGTGTGGGAGATGGGTGTGAACTAAAAAGGAAGATAAGGGAAGTTAATGACATGGTGGTTCTTGCAAACCTAGAAAAAGATCCGAAGAGATAGTATGCAGGAAATGATTAGTAAGTTCTTGTACTACTGTGCTTTTCTTTTTCAATTAATTGGTTACATTATGTGTTACACTGGCTGTTTGAGTGGCTGGGTGTTGCTGAACCAAAGCATGAGACTGCCAGTCCTTATGGTGGCCTGTAAAGCTTTTGAATATTTGGTTTTTCCTATAAAGCTCTTTTGAAATCATAACAATCTCAGGTGTGGATTTAGTGTATGTTTCATTATTATTTTTAAAGTAACTGTTCTTACTAGTGCAAACTTAGAAAATTATCAAAAATAAGTATCTTCATGGGTTAAGCATGGCGGCAAAAAAATGCATTAAATCAGACCACATCCCAATTACCATCTTTTAAAAAATAATCTATTCAAAAGGTTGGTCTCATGGGATTTTTATTTTAATATTGACATAATTAGATTCCTCTTAAAAGAGAGTTTTCTGTTGAGAGTAAAGGCAAAAAACCACTGGAATCTGCCCTTATTGCTTCCATCCCTTGACTACAGTACATCCTGCTTGTTAAAGAAATATTTTGAATTCAGGTGCAATTTTTCATTTACCATTGCGAGTTGCCAATGAATAAGCCATTCATAATAGCCCAGAAGCATGTAGTCTGAGGAGTTTGTGATACTCAACAGCATAGAAAGGAAGGAGGAATAAGAAAATAAATTTTCAGAGTGACAAGACTAATATGTAGAAATAAATATTAGAGGTTTGTTTCCTTAATTAAATGCCTAAGGTATGATTTGTTTTGAGGCTGCTTGCAAACTGGTTCCCAAACTATTTAATTACTACTGTACTATTCATCTCACCTGTCTCAAAAATATTAATCATCAAATGGTAAAATATTAGCTTGTAATAGGAGGGTGATGTCAGAAGCTGAAACTCAAGTTCATAACAAATTCTATCTTTCATCATGCCCTTTTAAAGGGCATATTAAATAACATAAATAGATTTTTTTTTAAGATCTCTGTCAATATTAAGAAATTGGTGAATATAGGTGTAAACTATTCGTGTCTATATGAGACATACATAATACTTCCTCAGTGCCTAATAATGCAGTGTTTGCTCTATGGCATTTCATTTAGGAGTTCATCCCTGTGTAAATGCTGCTGTGAATCAATGAAAAGAAATTTACAATTCAGCAAAACTGTCTGCTTTGATGTATCACCATGTAGCAAATGAATCTGTGGAATCTGGAGGAGTAGGTATTTGTAGTGGCTTTTTAGTACCTCCTTCAGAAGTCGGTTCTGTAGGAGGTCTGTTTCCCTTGCTGCATGAGAAAGGAGGAGGTCTGGACCTTAAATGTGATAGGCTCGTGTTGGTTATGAGAGGTGAGTGTCTTGACTTCGTGGATGGAATTGTTAATAACTAGTAGGAACAGCACAAACTTAAGAATCTGAGAAACCAGCAACCTCATTAAAGAACTGAAAATGCAGCGCTGTCTTTGCCTGGCATAGCCTGAGGTTTCAGAGAGGGACTGAGATGGACTTTTTTGTGGCAGTGTTTGCATACAGATTATTGCAGGCAGACTCAACTAATACGAAGTGCTCTAAACTAATCGATTTAACTAGGTCTCGACAAGAGAAGGATTCAGTGTTTTTCATGCTGTTTCAAAAATGAAGCTGTGCTGATTTGGAGACCTGAAACCAGCAACGGTCTATCTGAAAATAATTGATTTGATGTTGAAGAGGAATTCTGCTTGCTCTGTTTACTGCTTTTGCCATGTGGATGAAAAGGAGAAAACTGCGAGTGAAGTTACAGGTTCAATGCTATGTTTCCTCAGCTATCTTTTTTTTTCCTTAAGTATAGTGTAGCTCTTGGAAGCGAAAGGGATACTTATTGGTATTCAGGGAGGTGAACATTAAAAGATTTCTCATAGGGTGTTTATATTTAAATGGTTAATTATCACTGTTTCCCATGTTCTTGTGCTTTGCCATTTATAAAAGGTTTTTAGACATTACACTTTCTAAATGAAATGTTTTGCAGTAGTTAATAGCTTCTTCAAGGAGATGCTAATATTTGCATTAATCTTGTAATTAATCTTCTATATTTTACATGATGCAAAATAATACTGTACTTTTGCCAGGCATTATGAGAGGGACGTTCAAATATGCCTCTTTAAAGCAGTAAAAATTCTGAGCTCTTGGATTAAACTGGGTTGGGGTTTTTTTGTTAGTTTCTGGTGCTTTTACAAACCAGTTTCTTATTGCCATTGTGCATTCCAGGTTACATTAGCCATTTAGAATATCTTTAATTTTCACATGGTGAAATGGCTTTTTTACTTTGAAATGCTCACAACCACTATATGGATACCACTTTTTGAGTCTGGTTATATTTTTAACAAGATTATTTAGTGGAATAAAACATCTCTCTATTTCTTGGGACAGTGTTATACTCAAAATTTCTATTGGAAATACAATGAGCTATCAATGTTTTTAACTTCAGCTGGTAATCAAAGCAGAGAGAAAGGAAACATTGGGAAAACTTTGCATAGTTTAATGCAAGTTACGTACTTCTGAGAAAGCACATATGTGTATTGAGAAAATACTATCAATTCACACACACTCC
Source organism: Gymnorhina tibicen (assembly GCA_013399875.1). Classification (NCBI taxonomy): domain Eukaryota; kingdom Metazoa; phylum Chordata; class Aves; order Passeriformes; family Artamidae; genus Gymnorhina; species Gymnorhina tibicen. The sequence goes on from VXAZ01004027.1 coordinate 743,413, forward strand.
CCCTTTAACTTCTAAAATCAGTGATCCAGAGGGAAGCCTTCATGCCATTCTGAGCCCCTTGTAAGAATTGCCTGCAGAGCCCAGCAGAAGCAGATGTAGAGGTTTATTTTTTTCTGGCAATTGGTCATGCCAGCTGAAGTCAGCAGAGCCTGAACATGTTTTGGGAGCAGCATCTGGTTTTCTGTGTTGTTTTCTTGTCTCAAGTAAGCACATTTTGGTTTGTGGATGGCACTTGGAGAAGCTTCCTTACTTTATTAGCCAATTAGTGCCTTTCAGTCAGTAATAATAAATGTCTCTCTCGGTGGCCACAAGTGGATACAAGTTACTTGCCCTGAAAGAATATTGGGAAGGACTCTTCTCTGCATAAGTCATGCTAATTAAAAAAGTGCACACTAGTAAGTTCTATTTTTTCCATGTGCTGAAATAGAAAATTAGTATCTTGAGTGGACTTCACCTCTTTTAATTCTCTATTATAAAAATTTTTCATTATTGTTGACTAGTAAGAGGAATTACAGTTGTCATTTCTAGTAAGAATTATAATTTCACTTCATAATTTATTCAGTGGGAAATGTTCAAACAGAGACAATAACTTTATCTAAACATTTTAGCTGAAATGTCTATATCATGTGTCCAAGATGCAGCAGCTTTAAAAGTTACTGATCCAAATCTCGCTCATTTTAGTCATTGACCTTGAGGTGTTTGTCTTACTTAAAGAATTATAAGCAGCAACATGAAATATTAATTCAGGTAGGAAAAAAAAATTCAGTTACTTTAAAAAGAATAGCATTTTCCTTTCCTAAATGAAGCTTAAAGAAACAGTTCTGTGTTGTGCACTGGTTGGAGAACTGATACATATGTAGGAGTTTGATGTAGAAATATGAAAAAAGCCATTTGAAGTGCCTGAGATACTGTGGTGTCAGCAGGATGTTTCTGAGAGTGAAGTACAAGTACTGCAGGAGATACATCAGTAGGATGGGCCCAGAAAAGCAGAGCAGTTAAATCAGTTTTCCTGTGGGATCAGGTGTGATCAGATCCGTAATCTGATGTGGGATCGATTTTGGGCACTGGGGTATTGTTTTGGTTGGGTTTTTTTTTTCTGTATGTCTGTAAAATGTTCAAACCTCATTCCATTTTACAAGCATTTGAAACAGTTTTATTTATCAATCTACCCAAAATATTTAATTATCTTTTCTTTTCCTGCAGTATTGACTGTATTGCGGGTAGCAAGTGATGTAACTTTTATTTGGTTTACTAATAGTGTAGTCATGTAATTTGGTGAAAAAACTACATTGTTTACTGAATTATTAGAGTGCAGTAGTTCAGCATTTACATTGATCCAATAATTTGACTGAATTACCTGTAAATACTTTGAAACAGATGTTGGGCTGTTCTGAACTTTGCAGCATAATTTTTCAAAGACTGGTATTTTCTTTCAGTGGAAATTTTGAAGTTGTGGTTAAACCCTGCAATTCTAAGGTTATGGGTTTTGGTTTTCTGAGTAGCAAGTGTCAGCTTCTGGAATTTTTCTTGGTACATTGCACTCTCTTTCTTGAGATTGCATACAAAAAAGTGTGGTTGAAGTAATTTAGTGTATAAATGTAAATTGTATTTGTTGATAGAACTGTGGATATACTGAAATAATGCATTCATTTTTTAAAATACATGAGATTTGGTCACACACATGGTATGAACTTTAAAGAAGTTTCATCAGTTGTGCCTCTATCCTCATTTTGTAAATTGTGTTTGTTTTGAAGTGCAAAAGGAGTGAGAAAGCCTTGCTAATACTTTGCATTTCATTCAAAGTAATAGCCACTTACTTATCTAAAGGGGATCAGCTTTACGTTGCTTCACTTCTACAGACTGGTTTTTTTACAGATTCTTACCCAATATATCAGAATACTGTCTTTGTATGTGAGCTTAGTGACACTTTATCTAAGGGTTCTCATATGGTCTCGTCCTGTGCTAGGTAAATAATGTGAACGAGCAGTTTAAGCTGCCAAGACAGTAATGCTGAAAATATTAGGAAAGGAAAGCAGCTTCAGATTCTCGTACTGCCTAAAATACCTGCTTGCATATGTGTGTTATCTCATGTGCCTTACCAGGACTGTGTGCCAGTGCTACCAAACATCTGAACAAGAGAGGTGTTAAATGGAGGATAAGGGCTCTGTTCTCTCTTCATGTTTGTTTTGTCTCTTAATGTTTTCCTCTCCATCCACTTTTCCACTTTTTGCTTTTTTCTGTCCCTCTGCATGGTCTGTGTCCCTCCTTTCTGCTCTGATGTTCCTCACTCTTTCACAGGTACCCATCATTCCTCTTTCTCTGAGGACTTGGGAGGAGCCTTTAACGTTCCTCTGAGGAGTGGGGGTTTAGCTTGTCTGGTCAGAACGCCTGATACACATCAACGCATTCATGTAACATTTTCTGTTCTGCAGGTTGGGAATCCACGTGTTGAGCTCACTCTTTCTGAACTTCAAGATATGGCTGCCCGACAACAGCAACAGATTGAAAGTCAACAGCAAATGTTGGTTGCTAAGGTAATAATCATATACAGACCAATTTTTTTCAACATATGCAAGCATAAGTTTCATGGATAGAGAAAAACACACTAAGTCATTTCAGTTAAGCTTAAGAAATAGCTTGAGAAATCCGTAATTTTGCCAGAATAATCTTAGCATAGGCAATGCGCAGTCTTTTGGCATAAATACTACTAGAACGACCTATGTATCATTATAAAAATATTGGTAGGGCTTATTTATCTCTCTTGTGTGGCCCCCTTCATGATCTGTGGCAGAATAAGCTCGATTCCATGCTCCTCTTTAGTAGCTTGTTCGCTCTGCTACAGTAATAGTGGTGTGAGATGAGAATATGCCCAATTCATAAATATTCAAGTATTACATTTCCAAGTCTTGGAGATAGAAGAATCTAAGTATGTTTGCAGAATGGGGAGGAGGTTTAATGGTTTTGATGTTGTTGATGTTCAAAGTATTGTAGTATACAGTATGCCTTCAATGCTTGGAGTACCTAGGAGTCAATAGGTACTGATTCTGTTGCTTTTTCTTCATTAAAATAATTTTAAAAGAAAAAAATTTCCTTGTATGCCCAGCAGAAGAACTGTTATTTAGACCTGGACTATTATCTTACAGCAGGTCATCTTCTTGAAAGTGTTTGGTTGGACATATTTTGTCATCTTTGGGAAGCTGGATAATAGCGCTGGAAATTTATTTTGCCAACAGCAAGAAAACTGTTAATAGTGTCAGAAAACAAATGCCAGAAGAAGCATCACAGATGTATTTGAATGAGTGTTCTGACTAGGGCTGTATTTGCATGTCTGTGTAAATACGATATTTTTTTGTCTAAAAAAATCTTGAATCTGTGCTCTAAAACAGATTTGTTAATTTGATGTTTAAGAGTTTTTCTAGAACTCATACATATATTTTCTAGGACTCAACAAAATACAACCTTTTCTGATTTGTGGAAGTAAAAGACCTGATCAAAGTGATAGGTTTTTCTAAGTTAATATGGTGGGGTTTTTTTTAAATAAATGAGTAACGGGTACCTCTTGTTTAAAACCTCCTTTTGTCAGGAACAACGTTTGCGTTACCTGAAGCAGCAAGAACGTCGCCAGCAGCAGTCTGTTTCTGAGAGCGAAAAGCTTCAAAAACTTAAAGAACGTGTTGAAACCCAAGAGACAAAGCTGAAAAAAATCCGTGCCATGAGAGGACAAGTGGACTACAGCAAGATGATGAATGGCAATCTGTGTATGTGGAATTCTTAATTTATTTAGTTTACTGTTCACTGCATGACTAGTAAATAATGCTATATTGTAAGTCAGTATAGCATTGAAGCAGGTTTTCAGATAGAATGGTTTGTCTTAAGGGGGTTCTGTGTTTCCATGAAATTTGTATGTGAGAGAATTTGTTAGTTTTACATGGTCAAACAAAGTCAGAATAAGTCTATTCTCTAACTATTAGGAAATACTATGACTGTTAGAAATTTTGCAATACAAGTATTCTATATGTGTATACATATATTAGATGTAAAGCTAGTGTGGTGTGTTTGTTAATACTTGTAGAATTAAAAAATTAACAACTTCTGCTTTATTTGTTATTTTTTTGTTATTTTTATCTTGTTAATTTTAGCAACTGAAATTGAGCATATAAGTGCCATGTTCCAGGAAAAGCAGCAGGAGCTGCAGGCTGCAGTGTTAAAAGTGGATCAACTCACTCAGCAGCTGGAGGATTTAAGGAAAGGGAAACTGAATGGGTTTCAGTCTTACAATGGACAAATGACAGGGCCTGCAGCAGTAGAATTAAAAAAGTTGTATCAAGAGCTACAGGTAAGTAAAAAAAAGATGCTATTTGAATTACAACTGTGGATTTTAAAAGTTGTATTACTGCTCTTATGAGTGGCGATTTGGTTTGGTACACTTCAAAAGTTGTGTCTTGGAATGCTGTTAATGTGTGAGGTTGTAGTTGGCATACAACCTTTTTTCAGAAAGAACTTCATTAGCTTTAAATACTATTTTGTTTCTTGTACACATAATGATACGAAGTGTGCAAGTGTTTTGAAGGGCACTTCTCAGCCCCTGACACTGAAATACTGAATGTCCACATGACCTATTATTAGTTTTAATCTCTCTCAAAAAAAATTTTTGTAAAACTAGTTTTGGCACTTTTCTGGTTTGCGCTGAAGTGGGTATAGCAAGCTCACTTAGATGTCATCTTAACTTGGAGACATGACTGTAATGTTAAAAGTGTGTTGTGAAAATATAACTATATTGTCTGGTGTAAATAAAATACTTAAAATAACACATTTTAATACAGTAATCAAAAAATATAAGCTGCGCTATATTCCCTGCACTATATAGTGCAACATAGCTCTTGTATATTCACAGAGTATTCCCTGCATTAATATTGTATATCTCCTCCAAGAAGATTGTTGTATCTAGAGTGTAATTCTCACATGGGTAATTAGGTATTCCGTTTACATTGGAATTTTGTCCAGTTGTGTGCTAATGGATCAGGATTTTGAGGTTTTTTTTTTTTTAAAAAAATTTTTTATTTACTCATGTACTTTATTGTGATCAAGGTAACAGCTCTAATATATTTACTATTTTAAAATTAATTTAAATTTCAAAATTAGTCTCATTTATTTAGATGAGCAAATACAACATACAAATCAATCAATCATGTTTTCATGCATTAGAAATAAGGGTCCTTTTTCTCACCTTTTCCCCCTTCTCCATATATACGAGGCATATCTGTCTGCCTTTTGAGTATTTCTAAGTGCAAAGATGCTCAGTAGGTGAAGATTTCTGTCTTGTGCTTCACAATTATCCCATATGTGTTTATCAAGACTTAAATTTGCCTCAGGTGTTTTTTGCTTGTAACAGTACCATGAAAATTGGAACACTGAGACAATGTCTGAGTTATTGAAGGTATGAAAAAATGCCAATGGCAAAGCAAGAGAAATAATTATAAAGAGTGTCATGGTTGGTTTAAACCATAAAGGTAATCCACCTCATAATCTCCTGGAAAACTGCTGTGAAGGTTTCAGTTTAATCCCTATGCAGAGAGGAAAATCTGTGCCCAGTCCCTGTACTAGCAGTTCAGTTACCCCCCCTTCCAGACATCATGAAGTCTCATGGGGAACTGTAAACAGAATCAATAGCATAATTTGGGTTACAAATTTTGTATCACTTCGTTTTCTTGATAGACAAACTGTCTTGGGTAAGCATAACTTTTAACAAACATTTTCTGTGATTTAGTTTTTCACAGTAGAACTCAGTTCTGAAATGTCTTTATGCCTAATTCCTCAATCCATTTTCTATAAATGGGATGCAGTGTGTATGTATTTAATAGGCATCCACTAGGTTTTTCAGGATATTTTTTCACTGCTTTCCTCTAAGAGTTATTCATGATTGCAAATGCTAACTTGACGGGATGTGTGGAAGTGTAAATTAGAGACACCAGAACAAATTGTTGATCCAAGTTGCTTTGGGTTTTTTAACACTGTATTAAAAAACAACTTGCCAAAAGACAGAATGAGAACTGTCCTAACAAGTGGGGTGGTTTTTTTTTTAATTTTTTTTTTTTTGTTTTTGAAGATCCGTAACAGGCTTAACCAGGAGCAGAATTCCAAGCTCCAGCAGCAGAAAGAGCTCCTAAACAAACGCAATATGGAGGTGGCTATGATGGACAAGCGAATCAATGAGCTGCGCGAACGACTGTACAAGAAAAAAGTTGAGGCACGTCAAAAAGAAAACATTCCTGTAAGATAAACTGTTAAAAGGGCCACACTTCAGTTTATCAAGGGCCTATAAAAACTACATAGAATCTCACTTTTTCCCACTCAAGTAATACATTTACAGATAAAGAACCTATGATAAAAGTAGCAGATTTTTAAAACTATTTTAAGGTTTCTCATAGATATCCAAAAACTGTAAGACAGAATATGTCTCCTTTCATTTTTCTTAATGGCACAGACAACGCTCTATTAAAAATCAGAAAAGTTTCTATTTCTAGGAAGGGAAGTATGACTATGTGCTACGTATTTAAAAGCGTGGATGCATTAAAAAATTGGGTTTTATAAAATGCTGATCTTCCAGTATGGAAAATTGATAAAAATATAAATGGTTTTATAAAGTTAGGCTTAATAGTTGTCTGGGGCTTCAAAAAGATTTTAGAGATGAATTCTGGATTTCCATATGTATTAGTAGCTGGAGGTATTGTTTTAAAAAAACCCAACCCATACATATTTCATCATTTAATAACTCATTTTAGACCATTTGCTTGAGAAAGGCACAATGAAAGAGACCGTACAGAGCTACAGGTGTCTACAAGAGATGTATGTGCTGTGACTAAGAAATTTAACTTTTGAGGTGTTAATTTTAAGTAATAAAATTTGTGCTTGCTACTACTTTTTTTTTTCTCTTTTTGTAGAAACATAGAGTATAATAACTTAATTATTAAGGTGCCCTAGCTACAGTGCATGGTTCTAGATAATTAAGTTTAGACCTTCCTGTTCATGCAGAAAGGTCTAGATTAGATGGACATTCACGTTTCAATTTGTCTGATCATTTTCAGTTGAATCGTATTAATGGAACTTCATCACCCCAGTCATCCCTGAGTGCTTCAGGAAGGGTGGCAGCTGTAGGACCTTACATCCAAGTTCCAAGTGCTGGCACTTACGCTGTACCAGTAGATCCAGTGAAGCCACAGTCTCTCACCATTGCTCCTAACTCAACACATGGAAGATCAAAATCTGGTAAGTACTTGTGCGATGTTTATTAATACATACGGTTTGAAAAGGGACAATAAAGAAAAGGAGTAATCTTAGTGCTGGTATAATTTCTGTAGTGGAAGAGGCAAGTTTCAGATATGTTAATACTGTTCTGTGAATTGGACATAAGTCATTTGATAATGTGGCAATTTTGCCTCTTTCAATGAATTTTACTTAGGAGATTGAGTGTTTTCTTTGAAATTTTACTGGCTGGTACATCCCTAAAAGGAGCGCATTTTCTTCACAGATTCTATGTTGTCTCTTTAATAGCTTTTTCAATTAGTTCTTGTGTTTGAGTATAATAATGAAATCAACTTTGTGGAAAACTGTATTATAAGTAACTACTTACAGTATGTTGCTTTTTGTCAAGTAAAGCTAGTGAGTAAATAATTACTTCTTAGAAGGAGACTAAATAGGAAAATAGAATAAAACTATGGGAGGTTTTTGCTCCATCTAAGATGTGGAAATTTGTGGTCCTTGATGCATTTCTGAAATGGAATAACCTTAACACTGATGCTGTTTACTTGTTTCTGCCCTATTTAGTGAAGAAGCTGCCCTTCTAGAGTAATCTCCAGAATTTTGTGTCCAAAATTGGCTCCCAAGTCTCCTATCATTAATATTCCATCTACATTATAAAATGGAATTATTATTTAATTTGCATTGGAGACGAAATGAAGCAGGTCATATTTGTGCCTTAAGTTCTCAATTCTAGCAAGTCTCACCTCTCTGCTTATATCTTAGAAAAATCAGAATTCTTAAGAAATTATAAGCTAGGAAAATATGCATAATACAAATAAAAATGCATGATCCCATTGGTCTAACCACAGGTCTTATTTTACCTGCTCTCCTAGGAGAGATCAAAAATGGGATAAGGAATGACTAGGAAACAAAAGCTGCTGCAATATTCACATACATTCACATACTTAAAACTGAATATTCCAGCAAAATTTGCAGCAGGCTTTCCAGATGGGGAGGAGGAGAGGGAGGGAAGACAATGTGAACCTCTCTGTAGGAAAGAATGTCAGAAATGCCCCCCCAAAAACCCCAAGGTCAGGAAGTAAAACTGGCCAAAGAGAACTTCAAAAAAAAGACCCCCATCTTTCCCATTGATATTAGTGATTTAGCAATACCTTTATCAGCTAAAAGTATTCAAAATCTGTACAAACCCCATCACTGTGGTTTTATGGAAAAGTCTCAAGAATATGGAATGATTTAATTGTGGGGTGAAGGTATAGATTTCCAACAGTTTAGTTTTCAGATTTGTGGATCCTTCTACCACATATGGAAAAAGACAGTTCCTAACTTTTAAGTTTACCAACCAGAAATCACAATTTTGTAGTATCAACCTCCCAAAATATATATACCCACCTCTAGGCCTACCTCAGGACGTTTAATAGTATAAAAGTAATTATTCTGCCTTAGGACTGACTTTGTATTTATTATTTTGAAGGTACTTGAATAGAGTTCTGTGAAATAGATTTATGTAAGGAGAAGCTTATATGCTCCCAGGAAGAAAAGAAATTGAGAATTTATTTCAACTGTCATGCTTTTATTTCTCATTATCTGAGTGTTCCTGTTCTAATTTTCTCCATTGTCATTGTTATAATTTTTCCACCACTTTTTTTCTTTCTTTTTCTGTGTAACTGGATCTGCCTTGGTGTGTCCGGTAGAGACAGACTGTGGGTGTGTGAAAAAATCTCCAGACACCTGGAAGGTTTCTGATTTAGACATAATAGTGGATCCTATTCTGTCACCTCCCACTTCTCTTCAGTCTGCTGTTCACAATGTCATCCGCCTGGCACCTACTGTGTTTGACACCCAGCACTGTGAGTCCGTAGAAGATCTCTGGCTAGCTAAGAACTCAGTTTTTAATATGGTCATCTGAGCTCTTGCACACAGATGCATATTAAACAGCATCTTTAGAACTTGTGTTGTGGTCTGGCGTGTAGAAGATGCTGTTGAAATGTAAAACGGTTGAGAAGTTGCTTTTCATCTTTGAAGGAAACAGATTTGCAGCAAATTCATCCCAGGAGTACTAGAGTAGTGTACCTGGGATGAGTTTTCTTCACTGAAAAACTTCAAAATTTTCAAAATGTTAGAAATTTATGGCAATCACTAAAGCGTGTTTTAGTATATCTTGGATTGGATAGATGTATAAAATACAGGCTTAGTTGAGTTACTTTGTGGAAAACTTCCAAGTTTCCATGTTGCACTGACCCCAGAGTTGGGATAAAAGCTCACTCTGTCCAAGTCAATACCCAGAATCTTGCTGCCTTCCATTGGACTTGGAGTATGCTTCAGTTGCTATAGTAAGTATCCTGGATCCACACCTAGAGAAATTTTAGGTGAAGTCAGAAAATGCACAAAACCTTTTGTGTCTGTGTGTCACTGTCTTATTTATGTAAATGCACAATGGCCTGGTGAGAGCTGAAGTACACTGGGTGTTACGTTTACAGACACAGGCAGGAGGGTGCATTTGGAGGGGAAGATGGAGCCAGTTGGCTGTGGGGTGGTGAGAGCAGGAGCTGGGGTGGCCTTGTCAGGAGGGTGTTGGCATCAGATCCCCCTAGACCAGGTCGCTCAAAGCCTCATCCAGCCTGGCCTTGAACACCACCTCCAGGGATGGAGCATTCAGAACTTCTCTGGACAAGCTGTGCCACTGACTCCCCAACCTCACAGTGTAAGTTAGAGAAAGGAGGGAGAGTCTGAATTTTCTTCCAGTCTGTTACCTCAAAATTTGGGCATAAACATGCTGATTACAGTAAGTTTTTGTGTATCTGTCTTTTTAATAGAAGAGTGTGGGTTGAATTTGCAGGTAAGATGTTTAAATTTGTCAAGTCTTCTGGTGTTGTTTCTGTAAGTGCTTTCCTCGTAACTAAACTTACAGATCCAGATGCTTTCATGTTTAGCATGAATCAATTATAACACCTTTTACTGATCTTCAAAACAAAGAGTTTTACTGAACGGTAACCTTACTGGAGGTACAGAATGTCTTGTGTATTTTGTACAGTAAACATTAATTCAGTGCATAGTTGGAAACTTTGCCATTGTTTAGGGTCTAAGTGCTTAGACACTTTTTTGGTCTCGCTCCTGATAACAAGATGATGAAAAACAAAAGAAACAAAACCCACATCATTTTCAGTTCTTGGATGTTGCTAGTATTGAAGCTGGGCTCATTACTTTACTTCCTGGCAGTTTGCAAGTGTGAAAAGTGATTTCTGGACTATATACTGTATTCTCAGTGTAAAAATATGCAAGTGTTAATCCTGTTTTGAGATACACTGAACAAAGAGGGTAAGGCTTATGGATAAAAAGTAGAGTGGTGATGGAAAATTCACTCTCACTAGAATGTTCCTGTGCAGCCTATTTTGAAACTACTATACTAGACAGAGAATTCTAGAAATAGCCCTGCTGATTCTGTTTTCTAGAGGCGTAGAACTGAAATACGAAACTTGGCCTCTAAATACCTGATTTTCATTTAATATTGGATTACTGTGGGGTCCAGAAATATAATTGAATCTCCACACATGCACAATCCCCCTCCATTTTAGCTGCTATCCTGTAGTAAAGTCAATTACATGTGTTACACATGATCTTTGCTGATTTAAGTGCTCCACTACAATTACAAGCCATAGGGATGGAGAAATGATCTCCAGTCTCCTTAGAGGAAGAGATGCCTGAAGTTTAATCTTTTAAAGGCAGATCAAATCCTTAGGATCTAACGTGGGATGTATTTAGTTATTATAAACCATATCTAATTATTAGGCTACTGAAACTCTTTTGCTTACTTAGAGAACTGAAACTAAATAGTCTCACAAACTTTATTAAAGTAACATATCAATGCATCTAGGACTTCATTAAGGATTTGTTGCCTCAGTTTATGTGCAGCTATGCATGATTTTTTGCATATGATGAAGATAAAAGCCCATGACTTGTGTCTTCACACTGTGAGTTAAAGCTGTCAGCTGACTTTATAAATTTATTTAATATTAAATCTCTGAGGCAATTCTAATCGGGTGAGTATGTTGAGGAAAAACAAAAGGTGAGTTAACCACCACTTCCAGCAAAGGAATGTGTGCTTTTGTTCCACCCTGCTGTTGAAGGGAGTTTTTACATCCTGTTATGGGTGAATGAATCTGGTAACCATAGTTTAAATTTGGCATAAATCCACTCAGGGCTTATATAGACTTAACATTTAGTGTAATTTGACAGTGTCTCTGGATAGTACACAAAGAACTGTGTTGATGAAGTGTTTCTGTAAGGATTTTTACTCTGAATTTGTTTGCCTTCTAATAGCAGAATATGCAACACCCAAGCCAAATTTTAATCATATTTTTTCCACAGAAATTTTCAGTGGAATTTGAATGTTAAAGGGTAGTGAACAGCACATTCTATGCAGTGATTTGGCTTTCAGTATTGATTTCTGAATCAAACATTAATAATGATTTATCTCACTTCTAGAATAAAACTAATCCTGCTGTAATCTAAACTGGTTTATTTCACATGTTGTTTTGCTTGTTTGCAATGCTAGTATGGATTATCTTAAATCTAGTATTTTTTTCTGTTTTCAAGCTAATGATGGAAATTGGCCAATACTTAAACAGAGCTCAGCCCCTGTGGTAAAACCCCCTCAGATCTCCAACACAGACTGGAAAGAATCAAGCATGGATACTGCTTTAAAACAAGGAACTATATCCAGCCAGCCTTTGCCAACTTCAGTATTAGGAAGTACTGATAAGCTGGTGGGTTTCATCTGCGATGTATTTATAGATCTGCTTTGCTGAAATTATGAACATTTGGCTTTCATAGCTGAACTTACTTCAATTAGATACACATTCCATTTCCCTGCTGCTGTTTATTTAAAAAGTCATAGAGAAAATTACCTTTGTATTTTTTCTGTTCCTTTCTCTTCTTATCACATTAAAATGTGTGGGTTTGTTTCAACTTTAGTAGTTTGTATTCCTTCCTGTTTTTTACATAACTAGTCTCCCCTTTTCTCTCTGCTTCTCCTAATCCTCTCCCCCCTGCTTCATGTTTCTCTAATTCATATCTTCGTTAGTCTTTTTCCTTAGTATAGATTATTACTTTTTAAATGTACTCTTTTTTCATAAAAATCTCACAAAAGAAGTTATTAAATCCATCCTTAAGTGAGTCCACTAGTGGTGTCTGTCTGTACTGTTGTGCTAGTACTTTATGAATTCTGTAAGACTATAACCCTTAAAGAATAAGGACTTAGTCTTTAAATTGTTTTGGTAAACTCTGACAGTATATGTTGTCAAGTATGGTATCAACTAGACCCTGAGATCCAGAACCTAGAACAAGTTATTCAGGCTTTGCATGTATGCAATAGTTTTGAATTGATATGGATGTGTTACAGCTGAAGGTGCCTTTAAACAGCAGCCTTTGTCTAAGGTATGATGAGATCTTGTGATAAACTCATGTAGAATCATATCTAGTGATAAAGGAACACAGATTGTTTACATTGACTCCTTTGCTGTCCCACAAGATTGCTAGTACGGTATGTTGAAAGAGGAATGTTCTTGCTCAGAAGTCCTTTATTTAATTAAATGGTATATACTATTTATTGTTCTTACACAGGGTCTTGACCTGGGGAAGGTGCCACCAACAGTTCCTGGTGTAAGCAAGCAGTTGCCTCAGAACTATGGGACCTATCCAAGCCCAGTTCCCTTAGGAACAGGTTCTACAAACTCTCTAGAAAGAAGGAAGGATGGCAGCCTGCCCAGACCTGGCACCAGTATAGCAAATCGGCAAAGGCCGGTTCCGCTCCCACCGCCCAGCAACGCGCACCAGCCCAGCTCTTCACAGCAGATCCAGCAGAGAATTTCTGTCCCTCCCAGCCCCACGTATCAACCCTCTGGTCCCCCCTTGTTCCCAGGAGGAGAGGGCAGGCCAGAACTGCCTTTGACTGTGGCAATCAGACCTTTTCTTGCTGATAAAGGATCCAGACCTCAGTCTCCTAGAAAAGGGCCACAGACAGTGAACTCCAGTTCCATCTACTCAGTGTATCTTCAGCAAGCAACACCACCAAAGAATTACCAGCAAGCTGTGTACAATACCTTAAATAAGTCGGTAAAAGCAGGTAGAATATATTTTGCTTTTTTTTTCCTTTGAAATCCATTAAGATCTACTTGTTTGGCTTAGTTTGCTTCCCATATTGATTTGGAAAACTTGTCTAAATCTGTGAGGGAAGTTATTTTTGTGTATGCAGCATAGCAGCAAAATCATTCAATGTATTTTTGAGGTTATCAATAAGTATGCATTGATTTACCTTTTATTTTAAAACAAGATGCAATTGGAACAATATAGCCTGGATACTTTACTTTGATAAATAAGTTGAAAAAAGTGTCTAGATAAGAGAGTGTTTTTCTCCTCTTATTGTTTCCTCTTGAAAGAGGAAGAATATTCCAGATGCTACTTGTAGCTTATAATTGTAAGAAGTGTCAGCATCACCAACAGGTAAGTATTTATTTCTGTTTTGATAGTCCCCAGAACAATATTTTTTTTCCTTCTGTATTAACTTCTGTATTTCCTTCTGTCAAACAAGTAGCAACAGTTTATTTACAAATATTTTATTATGTAATTTGAGAACAGCTCTTCACTGTTTTCCATCTTTCTTTTCCTCAGTTTATGGAAAGCCTGTGTTACAGTCTGGTTCAACCTCTCCCTCACCCTTGCCATTCCTTCATGGCTCTTTGCCTGCCCAGTCTCCCTCACAGCCACAACCTCAGCCTCAGACTGAGGTCACTGAAAAAGATCAAGAGCTGGAAAATGCTCCACCACCCAGTGAAAACAGCAATGTGGAAAACATTCCCCGTCCTCTCAGTCCTACTAAGCTCACCCCTATTGTGCACTCGCCCCTGCGGTATCAGAGCGATGCTGATCTCGAGGCCCTGAGGAGAAAACTTGCCAATGCTCCGCGGCCGTTAAAGAAACGCAGCTCCATCACTGAGCCAGAGGGCCCGAGTGGACCAAATATACAAAAATTATTGTATCAGCGCTTTAATACCCTGGCTGGAGGGATAGAAAGTGCTCCTTTTTATCAGCCAAGCAATGCACAGGACTTCATAGGCAACCTGGCTGACGTTGATAATGGGAACGCCAGCACCAATGGCAATATTGAAGAACCAATCCCCGTGCAACCTACAGTTCCTGTCCCTGATGAACCACCCCCTCCGTCAGATGCCAATGATAATGAATTACCTTCTCCCACCACCGAGGAGATGATAAGCACCGAAACCACAAATCAAACACCCGAGACCACTGAAGACAACAACAACAATCTTGCTATAGTTCCTTCGACTGAGCAGTCACCCAGTCCCACCCCAGAGGTCAGTTCTCCAGTAGAAGATGAAGCTCCTTTGCCACCTGCTCTTCCTCCTCCACTTCCTCCAGTAAGTAACAAAGCAAAAGAACAACTTTGTGAACTACAGAATTAGCTTTGTGTTTAAGCATAACTGGAATATGATAAGCTTGTGCTCAGCAGTATCTTTGCACTTGAAGTCTCATGATATTAAAAGGAAAGAAAACCAGAGAAGTTCCAGGGAGAATTCTGATGGATTAGTTGCTTTACTACTCTAGCTGCTTAATAAGAAAAATATGCAAACAGGTAACAGGAGGTGTATGTATTTTTCAACTTTTTGGAGGTTCTTGTTGTAGAACTAATTCTGGAATTTGAGATTGCATTGGGTTTTTTTGGTGGGTTTTTTTTGTTTTTGTTTTTTTTTTTTTTTTGTAATTTGTCCAGCCTTCAAAGATAACTATTTGTATGAAACTAATGGTAAGGTGTGTCAGTGGGAAACTTTTTAATTTACAGGCAAGCTGAAATAGCTGTTCTGGGGAAAATGCACTCCTTTTGCCCTCTCAGCTTAGAGGAGATGGACTAGGGCTAACTCCAGCAGCAGCATAGCTGGCTTGTGATAGCAGAAATGTTCTTCTGATGGGCTTGTGACATACTTTGAATTGCTTCCAAAGCCCCTCCTCCACCTGCACTAAAATCTTTTAAATACTTGCCATTACCAAAATCTACCACATTTAGAGAATTGAAAAATACAGAAAAAACTGGATTTTATTATTTGTTGTTGCGATATCACTCACTCTTCGAAACCAAGGTTCATCTCCACTTTTTGATTCAGGTAGGAACCTTGCATTCCTCTGAGAATTTGACTGCAGTATGCACAAGGCTTTGTATGGTTTTCCATGAGCATAAGGGCCAGGATACTTCTGGGAGAATGGGATATGCCAGCAACTAATATTATTCATAATGTGAAGGGTTTATTTTCCAAACTGAAATAGCCATCCTATATAGGGCCGTAAGTGAAAACAGATCTTACAGAGCTAGAGACTAAAAGCATTCTATAAAAGATGTAGTTAATAATAGATTATTTTTTCCCCAGAAAGTGACAAGGACACACATAAGGGATTCAGAATATTCTCAAAACACATTTAAATGTGCCTGAGATCTTGAAAATGCTGCTTCTGGTAACACCTGCTAGAATGTCACATAAAATAGGTTCATGTTCATGTTTCGTTTCTACAACAAAACTCCCCACTTGCCAGGCCTGATCTACAGCAGAGGCTCCTGCTAATTCAAGGCGTTGATTCCTCTAAGTACAGACTCCGGCTTAATTGTGTGCTGCTTTCCAGGCTAAGCAAAAGTTTTCAGGGTGTCTCAGATAATCCACCAGTAATATGCACAGCTTATAAGATGATGATGCTTAAAACATTAACTTAAGTACTTCATTCGTTATACTCACTATCTTTAATTAGAAGCTTTGAAATGATATTGGCTTGTTTTTTCATTTTTTAACTGCATAAAATGTAGCAATGTATCAAGCCTTCTATTTCGAGACTTTTAAATAGAAATGATTGCATAGTTCTAAAAATCATCTAAGGAAGATGAGATTCATAAATGAATCATTTTTATACTTGTACAACCTGAAATGCCTTCCAACCTTCATCTCTACTCAGACAAAACGTACCAACTTGAAGAAACCCAACTCAGAAAGAACAGGCCATGGTTTGAGAGTGAAGTTCAATCCCTTGGCTCTCCTCCTAGATGCTTCTTTGGAGGGGGAATTTGATCTGGTACAACGAATCATATATGAGGTAAGCTTTTAAACAATGGCAACCTCATTCAGTATTCAGGAAAAAGAAAGTGCTGAACAATTTTTTGTTTTCAACAGGTTGATGATCCCAGTAAACCAAATGATGAAGGCATCACACCTTTGCATAATGCAGTGTGTGCTGGTCATCACCACATTGTGAAGTTCCTACTCGATTTTGGTGTAAATGTAAATGCAGCAGATAGTGATGGGTGGTAAGTGTCAAGATTTTTAACTTAGTGTCTGGGAGAAACACCATTTAGAGATGCACATTCAAAATCTAGTTAAGACCTGTTCTGGGAACAATTTCCTTCCCCTTTATCCCCAGCAAATGAACGTGCTCTAAAGATGAACTGAAATGCAAGGTTACAGTGTGTTCCGCTCCCAAGCAGGCACGCTTAAACCATAAACTAGATTACAGTTTGGCTTTAATTAGTGGTAGAGTTGCATTTCTTGTTCAGATGCTGAAATAATTAAACCATAACTAACAAATGACAAAAGTTAATTTGCTTAAGTTTCATCATCATAGAACCCACCACAGATGCTGGTGTTCTTGAAGAATCTCACCTTACAGGTAGCTGTAGCATTCCTGAAGTCTTTAGGGGAGGGATGTGAATCCTCACCTTTGTTTTACCTTTCAGGTTTCTTGTATTGGAAAATACCCTTTTACACCCAACAGCTTTGTAAGCTGTGAAAATTACTAGTTTTGCTATCACCTGTTTTATAATGCTTGGCTTTGCTGGAGTCAGGTAAATCCTGAAATCCACCCCAGCTGCTTGACAGGTTTTGGACAATGCATACACATACTATAAACACAAAGAAAAATTTCCTTTTAAAATAGACAGGCTCTGCATGGCAAGATGAAAGTTAGGATTCATGGAAGCTTATTTTTTCACATGTACTTTTTTTTGCTTTATTTCAGGACACCCTTGCATTGTGCAGCTTCTTGCAACAGTGTTCATCTCTGTAAACTACTGGTTGAATCTGGGGCAGCTATTTTTGCTTCAACTATAAGTGATATAGAAACTGCTGCAGACAAGTGTGAAGAGATGGAAGAAGGTTATATTCAGTGTTCCCAGTTTTTGTATGGTAAGTTGTAACACCTACCAACTCTTTTCTAAGATTCATCCTGATTTGTCCCTCTGATCTGTGTGTAACAGCTGCTTAGGCTCCAGACTTCATGATAATGACCCGTCGTGTCCCTGTGCTTTTAAAGTGCTAAAACCAGAATCATCTTTTCATTGTGATGTTGGTTTTAATCCTTCTGGGTTTTGAATTTCTTAACAGGCTCCTTCAAATGTTAAGATTTTTAAAGTTTTAATTTGGCTTTATTTCAAGGAAATGCTTCTACAGGGAGGTTTTGACAGTGAGTTGTCAAGTATTTTGACAGAGAGACTCCCAACTTCCAGATGCACAAATTTCTAGCAGATCACACAAAGAAAGAAGTGCACTTTATGAATACTTAACTTACAGAAGGTGCTTAGTTACTAAAATATATTTTGCAAGAAAAGCACTTTGATGGAGCAGACAAACTTTTAATTTCCATCGGAGAATTTAAGCTTCCTTATGGCTCTATTATATCTGACATTGTGTGAGCTCCAAAAGCCTCAAGTGTCCCTGTGCAAGGCCTGCTGTATGAAGCAGTTTCCATTGCATGTATAATAAAAGAGAAAAACCTCATTCTCTAAATTATTCTGTAAGACTTGGTTTTATCATGCAGTTACATTTCTGACAGCATTTCATCATGGAGGTGCTGAAAACTGTTCATGAAATGTTATTAACAGGAGACTAGTATTTGGGCCACTGTGTCAATAGTAAAAATTTCAGAGGGGGAAAAGAGGCTATTTTACCATCTGGTGTTGTTACAGGCGTGCAGGAGAAGCTGGGAGTGATGAATAAAGGGGTGGTGTATGCTCTGTGGGATTATGAAGCCCAGAACAATGACGAGCTGTCATTCCACGAGGGCGATGCCATCACTATTCTGAGGCGCAAGGACGACAACGAAACCGAGTGGTGGTGGGCCCGCCTCAATGACAAGGAAGGCTATGTGCCTAAAAACCTCCTTGGGGTAAGTTCTTTCACCCTCTCCCTTCTATTCTTCACATGCACCTGAAGTAGGAATACAAGATGGATCTTGGGTCAGAATCTCTCTGTGCACCATCCAGACACAGCACTATGAAGCAGTGTAAAGGAGATTATCCTTACTCTCTCTGGCCTCTGTACCATTGTAAACAAAAAGGAGCGGCTACTATTAGGAGACTAGTGCTGGTTCTCATTGGGCAAGTTAGTATGTTTAATATAGCAATATATTTAATACAGTTTATGCTTTAATAAGTCTTTTTTCTTCCCCTTGGCTAAAATATAGAGCCCTTATGGAAAGCATGGTGGCTCTATTAGGCAGCTTGAAGCCTTGGCCCAGAAAGTTCTTTGGGAAGGTTCTTAATACCTGGCACAAGATAAGAACATAGGTGTGTGTGCGTTTAAAACAGGAAGGAGCCTTCAAGCTGACAACTGCAGGCACATCATTTATGATGCTCTCAGACAGATGGAACACTGTTGTCAGGAGAAGGCAGGAATGTAAGGTGACTAAGTAGAGAGCTACTGAGGACAAAGTGCGTAAGAGAACCTTGCAGAGCAGGAAATAAGCTCTCTGGAGTACTCAACAGGGAATTTTTGTACTTATGTAAAAGCATCCTTTGTCTGTTCTGGGTCTTTAGCTAAATGCACCATGTCATTTTCTGAGCAGCCATGTTGCTGTCATTGGTAGGAGTAAATCACTCTTCCTCCTGCTTCTTGTTTTTCAGAAGTTGCCTAAGAACATGCTCTACCTTACAAAAACCTCTCCCCCCAAAATACTTCATCACCCAGTTCTGCCTAATAAATACCCCTTAGTTATAAATTATTTAAGTTGGTATTAACCATGTAAAACCTAATACTGTTATTCTGTTTTTCTAGTTATATCCACGAATAAAACCTCGACAGCGAACCCTTGCTTGAATTCAGTTGTACAACAGTGCAGTACCATGCTGGTAACTGGAAACTTAGAACATACACTGGAGCCATCAGTTTTGATCATTTCACACAGAGAAATAAAACTATGATATTTAGTTTTAATGGTGCTTTCTCTTGTTAAATGGACAGCATCCACGATTCCCAAGATCTGCAGTTTGTAAAGGAGGATCGTTTGTGTGTGACCCAGCACTGAGGAGAGCGATACCTCCACTACCGACAGTGTTGCGCCAACTCTCGTCTAACGCAGTGTTTTGAGTCAAAGTTCCGTGGTAGGAACTTTCTTGTGTTCCATGTTCAGAGGTGGCATTTGCAGATTGCAGATGCGCTGTCCAGTTTGCTCCAACCCCCCACAGCAACTGTCCCACGTCGGGATTTTGGGTATTTTTGTTCGATACCAGTGAATGTTGAGTTCTCATTACCGATCAACTCTTTGTGTTCTAGGACACGAGATCTTCACCTGTTACATGCATAATTAAGTAGTTACCAAAGCTTGGTGAAGACTAGGATTTTAGGTGACAACATGCTGAACACTTAAATCCTAGTCTGGACAACCCCAACAAAAGCTTTACCTAGTCTAGCATCTTGCATTATTTGCATTTAGAATCAAGCTAGAGAACTAACAAAACCAACAGTATTTGTACACTTCTCAAAGTCCCTACACAATATTTCACTTGGTGTTTTACTTTCTTATTATTCAGCCTACAGCACCGGTGTTACCTCTACGAATGTAAAGGTTCCCCTACTAACTCCCTGAGCTTGTCCAGCCTGGACACAGCAGTTAGTACTGAAGTTGCAGCAGCCTAAGGGATTTGTATGTCTGCAGGGATGGAAGTGCAATAGTTGAAAAGGGTTAAGAGTTTGGTAAGGGTTATACTGTGTCACCTGAAGTCTGCCTGAGTCAGTCTAGAAGAAAATATGAAGGACTGGATAGAATTAGAAGAGGGTTGTGTAGATGCCAAGTCAAGGAGAAGAAAGAAACAAGGTTTAGAGAAGGATTTAAGAAAGGCAATAGCTTTGAGGACAGTTTCTGTGGTTCTTGGCAGCCTACACCTGCTGCCAAGGCAAGTTATGCAATAACCTGTTCCACTACATTGTAGTTTCAAGCAAAAAAAACCCCCACAAATAGGCACTTCACTGGAATTTTAATTGTACATGATTTTATATACCAAAAGTATATTTTGAATTTCCCATTATAAGTTTTAGCCATATTTCTTGTAATTTTCTCCCATTTAACAGTATGCAATTTGATTAACTCTTCATGTACAAGTTCTGTGTATAATTTATATATCCATTTCTGCAGTGCTGTAACTTGCTTTTACCACAGGTCAGCATTAACTGTATATATTGTGGTGAAAAGTGAAAGGGTATTATTGTTGAAGAATTTGCTACATGAATGTGATGATTTCAAGAGCCTATGATACACTAATTCAGAGAACATGTACATGTGCACAATAAAGTACTGCTAAGGCATGGCTGCATTTTCCACTCTCTTTACAGAGGTCTCAACAGCAGATGTGACTTGGGTCAGTCTGCAGGAAAACACTGTAGCTTGCCAAGGTTCCAGCTGTCACCCCACCTTTCCTCCTTGTTTTATCAGCTTTGCTGAAGATGTGCCACTTCTGGAACCTCCTTGCACTAGTATCCCAATACTCCAACTGGGACAAATTAACTTAGAACTAAAATTCAGGTGCTCTTTAGAAAAAGTCAAAATTTTCAGAGTTCAGAGACCATGGTGTCCATCACTTAGTAAGATGTATATTAAAAAATTAAACAGCACCTCATTTTTTTAAATAAGTGAATTAATTTATTCATATTTGTACATTAAATTGTATACAATTTCAGATAGCATTACAGTTAGATTAACAAAAGCTAGTTACCAAAAAAGAAAATACAAAACTAAAAATTATTCTGGAAGCTTATTACAGAAGTGAAGTTTCAAGGTCAAGTTCATGTGAGTCAAATTTGGTGGTATTTGGTGAAATACTTAGATGTTTAAAATGAAATGTTTAAAAAAACCCATGTGATTTCTATAAAATCATATCTAAGGCAGATTTTTTTTTGTACATTGATTTTAAACATTTGGATAGAGGAAAAACCTGAGATCTATACCCAAAAGCTATTCTCTGTAGAAGAGACATATACGTTTGTTTGCTTTCTGTAGCAAACAGTATATATAATGGTTACTATAAAAGTTGTGCTGTACATTAGCTGTAGTGCAGGTCACTTTCATATTAAGTGCCAATAAAGGCTTAACAAAATATACAAAGTCTTAAAAGGTGAGGCTGTTTTAAAGCATTAACTGTATACATATTGCACACTACCGTGAATACTCATGGTTCAAAAAAATACTCACATTGCATTTGCCAGTTCTTACATAATGAACCACACTGGAATGAGAGACAGTCAAGAACAGCAAATATTTCCAGCTGTCAAATCAGCACAAAATGAGAGGCAGGTCTGTGGAGGCTGGTGTCTGTGTGTGCCCTCAGGAGGCCACATCTGCAGTTCTCACTGGTCCCGAGACTCATAGAGAAGTTTTGTTGCCTAACAGAAAGGGAAAAGGGCAGCATTAATGGAATTTTCACTTGCAGCCACCTTATCTGCTTCTTACCACTCCAAAAACCTCCTTTAAATCCAGGGCTTTAAATTCTTCCTCTATTTTCCTCCATCTGAGGCACATACCAGCATTCAGGAGGTGCTGAATGCACTTGCATGGTGATAGAAAGTTTGAGCACACTGTGCTGAACAGAGTTAATGCTGGGGTAGGAGCACCTGGGGAGCTCCACACTGGCAATAAAGCAGCAAAGAGCCACAAACCTGCCATTGCAGGCACGTTGTAAATTACAGTTCTGATCAGCAATTGATCAGGTGAATGATTTGAGTGTGGCTTTGGTTTTTTCCACCATAACTTTGACTTAGGAAATATGAACCTTCACCTTCATTACTGATACAGGGCCTAGTACCAAAAGATTAAAGTCTTCCATTTCCAAAACTCAACGACTTTGAACCTTCGTGAAGTAGTAAAAACAACTAGCTGAATTTAGGTTCAAAAGTATGTTTCATAATGCACATTCTTCAGCCAGTAACAAAAACCTAAGAAAGTCTGAAGTCAAATTCTTTCCAGCTACTAACATATGTGAGATCTTGGGAAACCCTTCAGAGTGCATAAATTTATCTCAGCACAAAGCTAAAGTCATGTTCATTACAGCCAGCCATAGCTTCTGTTTTCTAAGCAACAAGGCTCTAAAGTCCTTAATAAAAAAATAATAGAAATACTAAGGCCGAATGCTCTCTTTGGTGCTACTAAACACCCCATGTAAAGATTTTCTTCAGCCTTGTCTAAAATTTGGCTGCTTTGCTTACCTTATGCATAGCTGCCAGCCAGCTTGCTGACAGCTTCTTGTTACAGTTGAAGTCTTCACCAGCAGTAAACTTCATCTGCGTCACCTCCTCTGACCCTGGTACCTTGTACTGCAGGATCATTCCTATGGCACGAGTGTTGCCTCCTGGAAAGAGAAATAACATCTGGAACAGCAGCAGGTTTTACCAACTTTTCCAGCTCATGAGCATGTTTGAAGAAATGTGCTCATTGCTCAGTTCAGAGCATGAGCAGCTGCTGGATCCAAGGAGCTTGTGACCACGGCTCATAGGGCCAGGCAGTGGAACCTGCATCAGCCCTCAGGTAAAGCCACACACCTCTAGAACACCCTCATGATTTACTATCACCATGTTAAGACATTGATACCACAGTTTCATACTGTAGCCTGCAGTCTGTAAGCTTAGTGTCCAATTAGACTGATGGCAAAGCAGGATCCTGCTGGATACAGTCTGGCACAGCAGGCAGCAGCCCCTCCAAACCTGGCACAGGTTGGGAATGATGCTTACATAAGACTAGAGAACAGCTGGCAACATCATTTACTTACTGAAGGAAATTGCTACAAAAAGACGCTGCTCTGACAACAGCGCAATAGAGAGTGTTTGTATCTCTTACTGAGGCTGCAGAGAGGAAGATAAACCTAAGCAAAAATACAGACATTAAAGAAGAACTTTTAGAATGACACATTACTGTCATTACTTCCTGCAGCAGTGGAGCATGAACTAAGCCCTAGGAACAGCACCAGCATAGACAGGACACTTTTTGCAAAGCTCTTTTAAAAAGTGTCTGCATGAGAGGGCTCCTGGAGGCTGTTACTGCAACATCTGAGGAGCTAAAACAAATCACAATCTAAGCCAAACTCAATCCAGTTAGTTCTGGTAGTGCACCTAACCTGATCAGAAGCCCACAGCAAGGTTTATAAAAGGGCTATTTTCTACTCTCCTAGGAAAAATGGAAATTCAACTTCATCAATTGCTTCCCTGCACCTACTGGTCAGAGCAATGGATTAAGAGTCTACTGAAAGATAAACCAGTGGAAATCAAACACCTACAGCCTTGACCAAACGTTACCCATGTCTGGCATTACTAAGGCAGAACATACCTTGCATAACAAAGAGGCATTTCTTTTAAAGTTGTGTAAAAACAAGCCATTAATTAACAGTTTCAGTGCAAAGCCTTTCTGGACAGCACACAGGGAGTTATTTCTAGTATGCCCAATTCAGCAACCTGCTGAAGCAGGTGATCTATAACGCTGTGTACCACTGCAGATACCACTTCTCATCTTCCCTTCTCCCAGCATGGACAACAGCACATTGGTCTAAGGGAGGCCCTGAGTGCCTTAGTTCTCCAGAGTATTACAAAACACTCACTCTTGGCTTGTTAAACAGACATATGGGAAGGAACAGATACATGTCAGACTTGAACATAAGTTGAACAGCAATTATGGATCAAGCAAATAATCAGCACTGCAGAGAAGAAAGATGTGAGGGGGTCATGACATGCTTGGGTGAGTCATGCTGAAAGGCACTGGTGATACCTTCAGTAACAGGCTGGCTCTCCAGAAGGCTGGTGTAAGTGTGAGTATCTTTTTCTACCATCAAGAAGGAAGGCAGGCAGAAAAGAGATAAAGCAGTCAGAAGAGTGGTGACCAAGGAATTACAGGAGCATTAAGTGACTAAGCAATACACCTGGCTGATTTGAATACCAAGGTAAGTTTATTCACATTAACATGCTGTACTGACTGAATATTGCACAGATGGGCTGTGCAATTAGAAAAAGCCAGCAGTGACAAAAGTGTTGGTAAAGAACAATTATCGAAATTCCTGACCTTGTTTGTTCTCATTTCAGTCAAATCATATTCACATTCCTCCTGAAATACTCTAAAATCTGGTAAGAGATGGGGCAGTAAGTAGCTGCACTCCAGTTTAGATGTTACCAGTTTCATTTGGCCACCCCTTAATCTTGAATGAAATTAAGAAAGCATAGTTTAATTATTTATTTCCCCCTCCCCCATTTCATTCTGGTAATGTTTGCACCAGTCAAGGCAAAATCCCAGCTGGATTCTGAAATGGAAGCTACCAAAGACTAACAGTTCCCTCCTATAAGCTCTTAAATCAGTAAACATTTGTGTTTACCCAAGAGAACAGATGACAACCACCCTTACTCAGGTTTATCGAGAGGCTCTCCCACATAAGGCTGTAGGGGAACTTCTCAATCTTTAGGTGTTTCCCCAGATCCCAGTAGCCACGTGGACAGGGTCTCACAGAGTGTGCTCCATTCTGAGAGCAGCTGTAACTAACACAGTTACACTGAATGCACTGTCTACCTCAATAACTACAGCTTCACATATTTTTTCTTAATACTTCATTTATATTGAAAGAAAAATTTACCTCCAGGAGTAAATCCCTCTGTAAGTATCTGGACAGTTGAAATCTGTATAATTTCAATTTCATAATGGCTGTCTCCATCCAAAACCAGGTATCTACATAATAGAAGGAAAACTTTTTTCAATTTTATCTACAGTATCAAGTTCAAATCAAAGGAAAAAATAAAGCAATCTCTCAGTGATACTGTTTATGTGTTCTTTGGGGTGAGGAGGAATAGAAATTGACCAGAAAATACTACTTTTCATTGAAATTCCACCCTTCCAAGACATTCTGATCCACATTGCTAGTAAATTCAAACAAACATTCCAGTATTGTTGGGTCTATCCTTTCAGTCTGATTACACTCTCCAATATCCTTAGGGCATGTTACTCATATTTTTTTAGGTTATTATGTAATAATAGAGCTGTAAGGGCAACAATGCTACAGTTTACATGTGCAATTTCTATCAATCTTTCTCACCTCTGGTTGTTGGAAAGTCGACAAACCATGAGCTCAGATTTATCAGATGTTCCCAGAGTTACAAAGAATGTAGCACCTGGAAAGAAATGTTTTAGCATTCTAATACAGAATTCAAGAAGCAACATTCAAGGATCAGAAAGAATAACTAACTTTTACTTACTAATACACTGAATTGAGTGAAATAAGAGAATAACCAAAATGTTAAACTGATTAACATCAGCAAAACACTCAAGTATAAAAACCTGATCTGTAATTATCATGTTCTGAATAACAGGACCTTATCACATGTGCTATGTGATTTCTCCCACATGTAGAAATGCAGATGATATCCAAGAGGAATCTTTTAGAAATGAAAAGAGATTTGGAGGTCGCAAAGTCAGGCAATTAAAGACCTCTGTGGTCACTGTAACACAAACTACTGTTTCAGCATTAAAAAAAAGAACAATTTAATAGCAGGACATGACCTTCAGTTCTATGTTTAATAAACAGTAAAGACATCTCTTTTTCATTGCTGAAGACTGGCTCAGTCTTATTGTGAGGTCAATAAACTTCAGCCTTCATGCTGTATTCTTCCCCCTCAAAACTGCTCTGGCATGGGGAAAGTCACTGTTGCTACATTAGAGAAGTGACTCAGAACTCCAAGCAGCCCTACACACCCGATCCCTTTACTTCCTCCATCCCTCATGCTCCCTGTATTACCTAATCCCAATACTGCTGGCCTGGGAAATGAAGAAAGTAACAACATCCAGCCCTGCCAAATGGTCTGCAAATCCATCTCCATAACCTGAACCATGCAGCAGCCCCAGAGTTTCACCTCGTTACTTCCCGGTTTACCCAGGCTCACTGACCCCCAGCACAGACCCTGTGCTGCTGCTGAAGTGAGACACAGACAGGGACAGCAGCACCAAGGCTGGATAAGGACATCACAGCACAAGGACATCACAGCACAAGGACATCACCATCTCTCTGACCACGATCTGTGGCTCTACAGAGCGAGTCAGGAAAAACTTCAGAACATGAATGCAAACAGGACAAGCTTTAAAAAAAAGTCTTCAGTTTAAAAGATATGATTTAAAAACTCTTCTACACCCTCATGGCAAAGCAGAGTGATGAATGATTTATGTGCTCCAGGAATGAACACACTCCCTTCTGAACCCAGGATCTCCCCAGGAACATCCACACCCATCACATGTGGGGCTTAGCTTACCCATTATGCACACTGGCATCATGCTGAGAGACCATCAAAAGGCACTGAAGGATCACAGAATATTTTAAAAACTGAAGTTTCAGCTTTCTTAATGTAATTGGAACATGAATTATTGTATTGCATGTAGGTTTAATCCTATGGAAAATTGAGTACTCATGATGATCTGCCATAAACCACAGCTGTAGGCCATGGACAAGATCAAAGCTCTCAGATGAAGCTTGAAACAAGCACTGTATCTTGTATGAAAATACTAAAACATTCTCTGAAGTATTTTTCATCCTTATTTAATGTAACAGGAATATGGCTAAAAGATGCATTATTTCAAGGAAAATGCCAACTGCACATACATATCAAAGGCATTAAAAATGCCTGTTCTCGCAGGCATTAAAAATTTGTCTTTAATTAAATCACTCTTTGTAAAGACCAAGAAGTACAAACTGAGAGGTGTAAACATTGACTAAGAAGGGTGAAACTCTCTCTAAATAAACCAGTAACACACAATTATTAACTGAAAAACAAGAGGCATGACAAAGAGACAAAACTGCAGCTTGCTGGACAAGAGGCATTGCTCTTGCTGTTCACCAGAATTTGAATTAAACACAAATGAGATGGAAACAGCACGTCTGGGCATTCAGCGCTTACCGTTCATGAGCACTTTGAGCTGTTTGTCGTAGAACTCTGTCTCTTTCTGCGAGACCAGGGCGCACTCCGCACACTGGCGCACGGGGTCCACGAAGCACATGCGAGGCAGAGGCACTTTTTTACTGCAGCACTTGTCACAGAAACACTTCCCACACCTTCGACAGTGATGCTAAGCACGAGAGAACATTTTCTTTATTTATTTACAAAGGAAACCGGTAGAGAATGATTTGATAAGGTCGCTACAACAGTTTCTCAGGTGTGAAATGTGCAAGTGGAGGGACAGGTAAAGGAAATTAACTGCTACAGTGGCAGACAGGTATCTCTGAAGGTTAGACACAAAGGACTGAGTATAGTATGAACAGCAGCACTCTAAGCCTTTGCTGGCATTCTGTAAAGATGCTTCTGAAGCAGAAGAGACAGGAAACGGCTTCTCTGGTGTCCAGTAAATCCTTCACCTCACTGTCAATAAAAACCCAAGAGAAGAGTGGTTTCTAGGTCCCTTCCCATTTCTGAGAAAAGATCTTGGGGAACTTCAACTGAAGTTTCTATTCTTCAACAGAAAATATACCATTCTTCTCTTTTAAAACTTATTCTCAAGTTTCTCCCAAGGAAGAAATAAAAAAATTTTCATCCTTATAACATAAAGCTATTGCTCTTATCAGAAATATCAGGCAGCACAACACAAATCCAATGAAGTTGCAAAACCAGAATGAGTATTGCAGTATGTTTCACAGCCCCTAAATCTGCAACCAGTGGCCTGTGCTCCAGATCACTGCTGGGGTGTGACAGTGCCAGATCTTCCTGATGCAAATTCTCATGACAGAACAAGTACTCACAGGCAAGCAGGAACTAATTTGTGGCTCAAAGCAAGCCTGAGAGTTTGATACAAGGGACTGATAACACTGCAGTTTTGGTCAGTGTTACGCTTTCCTTCCAAATGTTCTGCAAAATTCCCAGGGCTACCTCCAACTGCTTCCCAAAGCTAACACAAGAGAAACACAGAAGCTTCTTATCTGGTATAACATATGAGTGTGTCTAGTTTAAATTTCTCCTTCCTTCTCCCTCCAAACAATTCAGTTAAAAACATGAACTATGTCACTGCACTGCAAGTCACGCTTCCACATCTTCCTTCATTTTCACAAGCCCGTACTAATGAAATGTCAATGGAATTATACAAAAGAATGATATTCCCTCCTAAAAATCACTGCTGGCCTTCTTAGGAAGGGTGCTTTGCAGAATTCTCCCTGTCATATTCTGCACACCAGCATGCATTCCACAGTGACCTCTTACCATTAATAAACATAATTTAATGTTAGTGTTTTCTCTTCATCCCGTTAGCCTAATTATGTAGTTTACACTTTCTACTTTAACTGGAATTTCTCTCTTCCAAACTCAAGACAATCCTTGTTTACTTTTCAAAGGATGTCCCTTTTAGTATTTTGCAGCAGTTACTAGTTTATATCTCATTGATTTCTCTTACCTTTCTAGTTATGAAGTCAAATTTTGTATCACACTGCATACATCTTGGGCACTAGAAAACAGTACAAATTAAGATTAGTCTACAAATTTTTTACACCTTTAATTCTACCACCATATACAAAGAATGACCTTTATATTATGCCCTGTAAAGAAACACCTCCAACAAATTTCCATCTGTTATCTTTTCACCTGGATGGCTTTCATTTAATGTTGATGTAGCAAAATAATGTCATCCCCATTTGCAAGGCAAAAAAAAAAGCTGCCAAACTTCCCCCTAACGAATAGTGCATCCTGCCATCAGGCAAAACTACATCTCAGAAGTATTTACCATTCTTGATAATGTCTGGCTATCCAGACAGTCGTATATTCCAGTCAACTGTTCTTATAGAAGTTGTCCTCACTGTATTCTACTACGACGTTCTGCTAACTGTCTAAAACATTGTTTACACAATTTAATGCTCTCAATACTCACACATTTTTGAAACATGCTAAGAGATACTTGGTTTTGTTCCAAGCCACCAAGACCTAATGTTTATTCCAGCTACAAAAAGTCACTTCCTGAAATATCTCTTTCCTGAAACAAATTTACACCCACACTCCTTTCAAAAAAATGCCAGAAGAAATTTGAAGGAGTTTCTCTCTTGCAACTACATAGAGTTTAAGGGGTGACATTTTTGATTGTGTTAACAACCAGAAGTGATCAGTGACTGTTGGACAATCAAAATTTTCTGTATAAAAAGTCACCTGCCAAAGGGCTGATACTTAGCCCTTAGATCACTGGATTGTCAACAAAACTTTACGTATCTTTATCCACCATATCAAACCCCAGTGTCTGAGGATTATAATGCAATTTTTGCTGTATTTACTTGCAAATATTAATACAAAATTATGCCTGACATCTTACTCAGGAGAACATGGTTAGATCCTGTAGTAAGCTTTGTAACTCTAGAAACTGAAACTCCTCAAACCAGACTATCTCAGACTGCAGCAGAATGTCCTCTTGAACACATGCCCTAAGCTGAGCAGGTGCTATTTGCTAAGCACACAGTGATCATCCTTTGCCTTTAATTAACATAGTTCAATACTTAACCCTTTTTCTTCTATAAATCCCTTCAGGTTACAACAGCTTCTATTCAGGGACTTTTGCTCCAGCAGATACTCAATCACTGTCACAAGTTCAACAACTGCAGCCAAGAAAATATTACAGCACCTAAATTAAAAATTCTCCAGAAAGTTCTCAGGTGCTTTTGAAGTGTAAAGCTTGTTAATAACTGGCAATCGTTTATATGAAAGGTTCTGCTGCCTAAACAGACGTTTAACACATTAGAGGGTAATGGCGGTCACTGTAGTGGAATGTAAACACCTACTTGCAGAATTTGTTACAACAAGCTGTTTCTAAATCCCACACAAAGGAGCACTAGAAGTGTTCCTGAATTGTTTTAAATAACACTGAACTAAGGCATCCAAACACATCTTTTCAAAATGGCTGCAGAAAAGCTTATTTCAACACTCACTGATAAATAACCTTCAGCATAAAGCAATTTCAGCATTTACCAGGTTTTACGTCTGTAATAAGTAGTACTCTACAGCTAATATAATGTTCTACTCTACACTGATGTTTTAATTTTTGACATGTTGTTCAATAGCTTGCCTGGGAGCTGGATCTGGCAATAATTTTGGTATGCTTTGAATTCACCTGGGTTCTAATTCATTTTCTTAATGAAAATACATGGGAGTTTTTTGGGTGGGTTTTGGTGGTGGGGCGGTTTTTTTAGTTGGCCTGGGCTGGGTTTTTAGGGGGGTTGGGATTTGGGGTTTTTGTTTATTTCTTTCTTTGGTTTTTGCCAAAAAACAGAAAGCACAAGTCACAAGCTAGAGGGAAAAAAAAAAATCAAACCCCAAACTCTTCTAAATACTGTCCTGCACAGATTTCATACAGAGTGCTATGCTAAGCATAAAAGTGGTTTTTAGGAAGGAACAAAATTATCCATCCTCTTATGTAACACAAACTATAGAAAAATATTTCTGAACTCCAGACTCATGATGATAGCCCTGCCTGATACAAAGAGCAGTCCTAAATAAATCACAAGTCAAGCTGCACATGGTAGCTGGCATTGCAAAATGGGATTTTCCTAGGAAAATGCTCTGACACAAGCAGCCTCAAGGCACTGTTCCTTCGAGGTATTTCTGGTTTAAGTAACCAGAACCGAGTGAACCATTTGCATAATGTCAACTTCTACTTTGCCTGGGACAAGATATTTATTGAGAACATCTTGAAAGGTGAATTCTTCCTGTTCATCTATACACTGACATTGTTAGAGAGAGACAAGTACTGAATTAAGCTTTATTGCTTGGAGGGCTTTTATCACATTAACAGAGAAGGAAGCACAATGTCCAAGTTACTTCTTGTGTCTTCAAAAGAAGTGAAGCAAGAAATTCAGTAACAATTCATGTCACAAGTACATTCATTTCATGTGCAGTCAGCCACCAATACCAGTAGCAGATTATTTCATCTAGCAAGAGGAAAATGGAAGAACATCCAACAGCTGATGGATCTTGGCATTAATTTAAAAATACCGAGAGCTGGTTCACTGCAAACTTCTCATGGGTTTGCCCAAGTGTGATAATTTATTTCCATAATGGCACAGATCCAGCCAGAGGTGAGAATCCCATCGATGGACAGGAATCTATAGTTACACTTCACATGCTTCATTTGCATAAATAATGCATAAGAGAGTGATTCAAGAAGTGATCAATGGGAACACCTGGCTAAGCTCCTTAATACAGCAAACCTTTGCAAACAAGAAAGTTCAGGAAATCCCACCCTGGAACACACCTGGCCAAAGCAGCTGAGGCCAGAGGGGGTGTCTTGGGGTGACTTTATGCTGTTGTATCCCCTATCACTGCTCTATGCCCAGACACGATTCCTGAGCCTTTCTATGCCTTTAAAACTGGATGCAAGAGACAGAGAAACAAAAACTGAGCGAACTTTTCAAAACAGTTTGTGCTTCAAGGACACAGAGATTAGCTACTGCTGCTGCTGAGGAGCAGGGGAAGCATCTCTTCTTGCTTTTCAGTCAGCTTTTCAGCTCTGTTTCTTCGGAGAGAGACGGAGAGGGTTTTTTTCCTTGGGAGTTCGGCTTTTTCCCTTCGTCTCTTCTGGACTTGTTCAGAACACCAGAACATCAGAACCCCACCAGAGGACCTTCCACCGGCCTGGAGGGGGGCCCCCCACGCCAACCCAGCTCTGAGGAGGAGAGACCACACCACAGAAGGACTCTAAAATCTTTCAGGTTTTCTCTGCAGAGTGAGAGATTTTATTATTTAGCATTATTATTATTCTTTTCCTGTGTGTTTGTTAAATAAATAGTTTTTATTTTCTCCTTCACTGTCCTCTGAGGAAAATTTTTTTTTCCCAAACCCGGTTGGGGGGAGGGGTGGGTTGTAGCCTGCCTTCCTTTGAGGAGATGTTCCTTTTGGACGTTTCCCTGAATTTGGCCTAAACCACCAGAAATATTTAGTGGTGCCCAATGTGGGGCTCGAACCCACGACCCAGAGATTAAGAGTCCCATGCTCTATTGGCTGAGCTAGCCGGATGCGAACAGGCAGGATGCAAACACAGGGCAGACACAGCTCACGGTGCTCTCTGACACTGCAGCTGCCCAGGCTATCCACTGCCTGAGCCTGGATTTTGCCAGGAGTCCAAGGGCAGCTCTGCCACACAATCAGTGCCCCTCCAAGAGCCTGAGCCAAAAGAGGAGCCAGCTAAGGAAAGATCAGTTCCCTCCTGCAGCCACGGAGGAGCCCCAGGGAACCCTTTCCACCACATCTGTCAGCTCCTCTGCAGCACACAGTGTTCCTCAGCCACGGAAACATCTGGTACACAACTGGATATCACGAGGTTTGGCCACCTCTGCAGGCAAGCTGAGACATTTTACTCAATTTCTAGTCCAAAACTTCCTTAACAGAAATCTCATCAATTAAGCTCTGCTGGTGATTAACAAAGAAATTCTGAGTCAGACACGGCACATGCAGAGACCAACATTTTAAGGCCTGTCTAGAGTTTAATGATGCTCAGCACAGACTTTCATAAATCCACCTCAACTCATTATCTATATTACAAATAAGACTACCAAAAGAAAAGTTTTCAGTAGTCCTGCTTCAGTCTTGCATTTCAAACTCCTCATAGTAACAGATATTTTAAGACTGTATAATCTTGTGAACTAAAAATTAAGAACTAAATTATATTTCAATGCTGTATAAGCTTCACAAAACTGCTAACTGCTCTAATTCTTAGGTGGCCTTAATTTTAAAAAATAAGCCAGTAGACTCTTCTTGCATAATAAAAATAAAGCCACTGGATTTGTGAGTGTTCCTGGCTGCACAGCAAAAGCCACTGGCTTTGAAAAACCCGATCAGCATTTGCTAATACCATTCAAGGTCTTGTCTTGGACATAGACGCTTCACTTTTAATTATGTCTGACATGGTAACAAGAGCAAGCATTCTCAACTAATTCACTGCCTAGGTAACACTGTCTCTTTAAATTTAATTTCTTAACAAAAACACGGAGTTTATAAGCTTCCCTGTGTATCACATACCTGCTTTATTTAAGGAAAAAAGTTTGTAACATATTTGGCAGTTGTTAACTGAACTGATGTCAGAATTCTAAAATACTTCCAGAAATTTAGTAAAATAACTAGCCACAAAATAAGAATTCATATTCTTAATCTTGCATTAGCAAATGCATTTCAAATATTTGCCTCTATCACACCTTCTCTGAATAGCAAATATCACTAAGCACATTCAGTCACAATTCAACACCCTCAGCCTACTGACCAGCAGACTACAGGTGCAAAGTTGAACTTTAAGGAGAATAAATACCTGGAGTACAACTGTAACATAAAATTCAAACCAACAACACACATCAGACTGATGTATCTAAAATATACAGATGTAATTCTCTAAATATATCTAACTAGTTTAAATAAATCCTACTACAACCCCTAACTAATCTTTAGTTGAATTAAGATGGTTGTACATATTAGAATTGAGTTAGAGGTACGTTGTTTTCCTTAATGAAACTAGTCTCCTATAATCAAGGACTACTGACATGCTAAACTGCACTTCAGAAGGACAGGGAGAAAACTGATTTCAACTGAACTGTTACACAAACTATATCCCCTGATGATGTCAGGAATCAGGTTTCCAGGTGGGCACACAGGATGCAGCAACTCCCGCAGGCAGCAGAAGCAGCAGGAAGGGAAACCACTTGCACAAGACCTGCTCAGACTTTGCTACAAGCTCACAGATAAACACACGCCCCACAAGCGACACACCCAGACCCCAGAGCACGCACAGTGCCAGCTGGGTGGGGACATGGAGCTCAGTCCTTCAAAGGACGCTCCACTGAAAATCTACCTTACCCACACTTCATGTAAGATAGAAAACAGCTGCTGCTGATGGCTGCGAGGTTTTTCTGTGTATGGAAGAGAGTAACTTGAGCAAATTCTCACAAGATACCGCAGCAGATCGCTTGTTCAGAATGAGTTGAAAACTCACTTTCCAAAAAAGAGTTGTTTTGGACACACCCAGCAAGTGACTTACGACTCCCACCCTTCATAGCAGTACAGGTTGGCCGGAGCTGCAGGAGCTGTGCTGGCAGAGCGAGCCTCCAGAATTATTATTATTTTTACACAGAACTTTCTGCCTCAAGAGATACCAGATAGAGGAAAAAATTTTCTTCTTCCTTCCTAACCAAGGGAGGACTCAGTGTTCCCATACAAAACAGACCAACCACGTCCGTATCTGCCAAAGGACGGCTTTGTTGGATGACTCCCGGCTTAAATTCACATTGGCTCATCTAAAATAAATCCTCATTCCGGTCACATTTAAATGCACTGGCGTGTGTCCACACCACAGAAAGCTGGCAATAAATAAATAAACAAACAATGGATTCTGTGTTGTATGAGCATCTAGCTCCAGTGACTGGCAACAAAAAGCTCTCATTACATGAAATTAAAAGTATTACCATCACGTTGTTTACTTGATAAGTATTGAAAAGCAAAGTTGACTGAAACAGATTGAATTGTTCCATGATTGTTTAACACTACGAACACTCACACCAGGAGCCAGAAGGGCTCTTCTAACTCAAGCCTTACTGCCTTAATAATGTATGCACTTAGTTTTAAACCTACACGGCTTTCAGAACCACCTTTATAAGCATTTAAAGCAATGCTGCACAGCTCGCTACACTTCTAAATAAGCAAATCGCTCCCAAATTTTCGCGACGGGGCCGCACACCCCTGAAAAACTAGTGACAGCCCTATCCTTGCGTCCTTTAATCCATTAATGTACGGGAAATAAAAAAGCGAAGGGAAAGGGGAAAGGGAAGAGGGAAAGGGAAGGCGGAAAGGGAAGCGGGGCGCCTCTGCCCCGGCGGTACCTCCTTGTCGGGCACCCAGGGCGGCTCGTCGAGGCCGAAGGGGCTGCGAGCAGCGCGGTGCTCGGGCACCATGCGCAGCCCGCTGGGGGAGCGCACCAGCTTCTTCGCGTCGCCGCCCGACATCTTCCCCCGCGCGCCGCCGCCGCCGCGGGACGGGCACCGCCGCCGCCCAATGGCCGCGCGGCCCTGCGGGACGGGCACGGCACGCAACCAATGGGAAGCAGCAACTCGCCAGCCCCGCCCGCCCGCCCGGGGCTTTCCGGCCAATCCCGCGTCCCTTGGCGTGTTATTCCCGCCCTCCTTCGTGCCCCGCAACCCGGAAGCGAAGGGCACGGGCGCCACAGCTGCGTCCCCGAGTTCCAGGAAGCGCCACAGCGGGCGGGCGGGCGAGCGGGTTTGGCCCCGCGGCCCCGAGAGGCGGCTCCACAGAGGTCCTCGGCTGCTACCGCAGCGCCCGCCCGGCACCTTAACTCAGCTCGGCCCCGCCGCCCCCGGCCGGCCCCGCGGGAAGGGAGTGAGGCGCGCCCCTCCCGCGCGGTGAACGCCGCCCTGCCATTGGCTGTCCCGCCGGGGTAGTCGCTCAGGGGAGTTTTGGTTGGCCTGCGGCGGGGGAGGGGCTCGCGGCGTTGGT